>ONZH01010334.1:0-85731 GCA_900303285.1 Rhinella marina
CAGCTCTTTAGTATTAATGGGCTGCTCTAAATTGCCGCATGACCGCTTTCAAATGGTTCCACAGAGCAGTGGCCCCAACATTTGTGGCTTTCCCCACGGCTCAATTTCTGTTTACACAAATTACACGTGGCCATACTGCCATACACCCCCGGCAGAGTGGTTAAATTACTTCCACACACCCGACGTGCGCCCTCCACAGCTGGCCAAGCTTGTAGCCCTTGCACGCTTACACCCTGGTGCCAGCCCCACTATATTTGGGGTCTCGCTAGTTCCCAGGGAAGCACTAGCCCTGGGCCTAACTCGCCTCTGCCCTCTGTTGCTGCCACTACTTACTACCACCCTCCTCCTCTGAGATCAAATCCTCCTCACCAGCCCCGATCCGCTTCCAGGTCCTCCGGTCTAAACACATCAGATTCATCATCAGACTCCTCCACAACACATTTTTCGGAATGCAAATTAGGCTGTTCCCCACCAACTGACATCCGGGCAGTCCAAACTCTGACTGCCCTCTAAGAAATCCTCAGGAGGCTGTCCTCTATAACCGCCGGATTAACGGTGGGCTTCGGTGGCTTTTTTTTAGAAATTGCAGAAGGGACACCACTAGGAGGGAACACTGAAGCCCGAGAGGTGGCAGAAAATGAAGGTTTCTTGGAATGGTGGAGCAGGGGAATCTGAGTACCCCGGCTACATATGATATGTATCAGCAGATGGCATACTGAGGAGATGAGCGTGCCATCCACTTCACGCCTCAATCTACTTCTCCTCCACTACAATTTGCGCCTTGGTGGGTTAGCTGGGAACAATCACTAGTAGATGCCCGATTCTTTTCTCCTTTTTTAAGAGCTGAGGTCTGGCTCGCTCCCCTTTTGCTTATCCATTCCAGACATTTTTCAATTCACTCTGTGGCTCTGCAGCTGGTCTTTGTCCCTGTATCTCCCTGTCTCTCCCTATCTCTCCCTGTCTCTCTCTCCCTGCCTGATTAATTACTAGCCCTGAACTGGCCCTGCACTTGCTGTCCAGTATCCCTGATATGTGTAATATGGATTCCGAGAGCAATGACACCAAATTTTCACAAAACAGGTCTCAGAACTTCACACACAGTGCTTCTGCTCATCTCAGCAGTCGCAGCAGAAGTGATGCGTCACTGGCTTACGGAGCCTGAGCCAATCAGAGCAAGCTTTTGCGCACGATAAACGAACTAACAGTAAAAGTTCGCTAATTAATTGAATTCGTACGCAACAGCGTATAGGGTAACTTATACGTAGCAATAGCGTATAATTTATAGGACAAACTATGGAGCGAATGCGTACAAAGCCGAAGCGAATCACCTAATATTCGGATTCACTTCACAGCTAAAAATTTCCAAGATTCGATACGAATCAACAAATCGGCGAATAGATTCGCTCATCTCTAATGTTAATCAAGGTGACATTACCTGCGCAGCGTCTGCTGTATAACGTTTGTGTATCCTAAATACCTGACATCCGGTGTAATTTTTTCTGCCGCTAATCAAGGAAACATTACTTGCGCAGCGTCTGCTGTATAACATTTGTGTATTCTAAGTACCCGACATTCAGTGTAATTATTTCTGCTGCTAATCAAGGTGACTTTACCCGCGCAGCGTCTGCTGTATAACATTTGCGCAAGGAGGGACAGATAGTGTAGGGATAGAAATTGGCTAGGCAGGGCTAGTTGCTCTGTTTAAAAGACCCAAAAGTCATTTTAAGGACTATTGTTATATCTGGCTGCAATATATATTTTTTGGGGGGCAAAATTGCCTTACCTTAACACCACATGTACTGAGTGTGCTGTATAACGTTTGTGTATCCTAAATACCTGACATCCAGTGTATTTTTTTCTGCCGCTAATCAAGGCGACATTATGCAGCGTCTACTGTATAACGTTTGTGTATCCTAAATACCTGACATTCGGTGTAATTTTTTTTGCCACGAATCAAGGCGACATTACCTGCATTGCGTCTGCTGTATAATGTTTGTGTATCCTAAATATTTCTGACATTTGGTGAAAATTTTCCTGTTGTTGGTGACAGCGACATTACCTGCGCTGCGTCTGCTATTTAATGTTTGCGCATTCTAAATATTTCTGACATTCGCTGTAATCTTTCTGCTCATACACTTAAAAAAAATCTGCGGTACTGTACATGTGACAAACTTGCATATATACCATTTAATATGCGCAAGGTGAGCAGTAAGGGACAGGGAAATGGGCGTCCTGCTGATGGTGCACCCAGAGGCCATGGCTCTGGGCGCAGTGAAACTGTGCCTGCTGGCAGAGCACAAGAAACAAAGTCATCTAAAACTCCTAGCTTCACATTCCATTTTGCAGGGCGATGCAAGACCGGTTCTTGTTAGTTCAGAGGAGGACCAGAGTGAGGTTAATTTTTTAGGTTAAAAAATGAGGGGCGAGGGCCTGCTGCTGATCTGACTGTCAAAACAATTATGGGTGAGGGCGTGCTGGTGACCCTCTTAAAAATCATGGGTGACGGCCTGCTGGTGACAGTCTAAAAAATTATGGGTGAGGGCCTGCTGGTGACCCTCTAAAAAATTAGGGGTGAGGGCCTGCTGACGAACCTCTTAAAAATTTAAAGGCGAGGGCAGCCTAATAAGCAGTTTGATATGATGGAGGAAGAGGACGAGAAGAGGAAGGAGTGTATGGGAATACAGTGTATTCAATACACCCTAAAAGCCACATTTATGTTCAGCCGCTTTCCTCTGGTGGGGTAGCGAAGTCAGGGGCAATTCAGGCCTTTGATAAGCGTCAACCTGTCAGCATTTTCAGTTGACAGGCTGATGCGCTTATCAGTTATTATGCCCCCAGCGGCACTAAATACACGCTCCGACAAAACGCTGGCGGCAGGGCAGGCCAGCACCTCCAAGGCGTAGAGTACCAGTTCGTGCCACGTGTCCAGCTTACACACCCAATAATTAGAAGGCATAGAGGGATCACTGAGGATGTTGACACGGTCAGCTAGGTACTTCTTCACCATCTTCCAAAACTTTTCCCTCCTTGTGACACTAGGCCGCTCATCAGGGCGAGGGTGCTGGCGGGGTGTCATCAAACTGTCTCAGGCCTTGGAGAGTGTTGCCCTTCCTCTGTTGGAACTGCTGTATGTTCCCCTCGTCTCACGTCCTCGGATGCCCAAGGAACTACGTACTCTGCCGCCAGCGTTGTCAGCTGGAAATTTTTGGAGCAATTTTTCCACAAGGGCCTTCTGGTATTGCACCATTTTGCTAGTCCTCTCCACCACAGGAATAAGAGATGAGAAGTTCTCTTTGTAGCAGGAGTCGAGAAGGGTGAACAACCAGTAATCGGTGTTGGCTAAAATGCGTATAACGCGAGCGTCACGGGAAAGGCAGCATAGCATGTGCCAGAGTGCCAACAGACAAGGCTTCGCTCTCCTCACCAGGAGGATGACTCTCAATCTCGTCATCCTCTTCCTCCTCTTCGGCCCATCAACGTCGAACAGATGGAGTAAACCTGCTATGGGTACTACCCTCTGTAGCGGGGGCAACCGTCTCCTGCTCCTCCTCCTCCTCGATCTCCTCCTCCAATTCACGCTCAGAAGATGAAACGAGGGTGGTCTGGTTATCACCCTGTGTAGTGTCTTCCCCCATTTCCACCTCTTCCACATGCAAAGCGTCCGCCTTTATTGTGAGCAGTGAGTGTTTCAGTAGACACAGAAGTGGGATGGTTACGCTGATAATAGCTCTATCGCCGCTCACCATCTGGGTAGATTCATCAAAGTTGCGTAAAACCTCACAGAGGTCAGACATCCATGCCCACTCGTGTGAAGAGCGGAAGCTGACTGGAAAGACGACGACCGTGTTGCAGCTGGTATTCCACTACGGCCCTCTGCTGCTCACAAAGCCTGCCCAACATGTGGAATGTGGAGTTCTAGCTCGTGCTCAGGTCGCACAGCAGTCGGTGAACTGGCAAGTGCAAGTGCTGCTGCAGCATTGCAAGACCGGTGGAAGCTGTAGGTGACTTTCAGAAATGGGCACACAGGCGGCGCACCTTCACCAGCAGCTCAGGCAAATTGGGGTAGGTTTTGAGAAACCGCTGAACCACTAAGTTGAAGATGTCAGTCATTAAGTGGACCTTCCCAGTAACTGCGTTGGTCAGGACATGGGTTATGTTACAGGACACATGCTGGTGTAAGGCAGGGACGGCACACCGGGAAAAATAGTGGCGGCTAGGTACTGAGTAACAAGGGACAGCCGCCACCAGGCTGCGAAAAGCCTCAGTGTCCACAAGCCTAAACGGCAAAATTTCCAGGGCCAGCAATTTGGAAAGTTGCGTATTTTGTGCTATGGCCTGTGGGTGGGTGACTGGGTATTTGCGCTTTCGTTCAAAGGCCTGGAGTATGGACATCTGTACGCTGCGCTGGGACACAGAAGTGGATGTGCTCGCTGATGGTGCTTGTGAAGGTCCAGGTGCAGGGCGGGAGGCATCTGGGCCTGTGTCTTGGACAGGGGATTGGCTACCACGTAACACAGGGCAAGAGGAGGCAGTGGTGTGACCCGCAGACACCGATTGTGGACCCAGGCATTTGGCCCACCTATTAGGGTGCTTTGCTGCCATGTGGCAGATCATGCTGGTGGTGGTTAGGTTGCTAGTGTTCATGCCCCTGCTCATTTTGGTACGGCACAGGTTTTATCGTCAGCACTTTCCTCAAAAAAGTGTCAGACTGCGGAACACCTACCCCTTGGCAAGGGAGATTGCCGCAAGGGGGTGATTCGGGGAACAGTTGCGTGCCTGTTTGGTGTGGCCTGCCATCTCCCTTTTGTCACCCCACTGCCTCTTCCAGCCTATTGTGGTGCTGTTGAGCTGACATTAGGAGCGAGGGCCTGCTGCTGATCTGACCGTGTAAAACATTAGGGACGAGTGCCTGCTGCTGATCTGACCGTCAAAGGCACTTGCCCCTAATGTTTTAGAGGGTCAGCTCAGCAGCAGGCCCTCACCCCTAATGTTTTACACAGTCAGATCAGCAGCAGGCACTCGCCCCTAATGTTTTAGAGGGTCAGCTCAGAAGCAGACCCTCACCCCTAATGTTTTTGAGTGTCAGCAGCAGGCCATCAATCATAATTTTTCAAGGGTGTGTCTGATGCCCTCCTTTATGTGTAATAAAGGCTGTATTGGAGTGCCAGTTCCTTGTAATTTTTGGCAGCCCTTTCACCTAGTGCATAGGCTTTATGAGTGTAGGAGTCCCACGACATGAACAATTGTACCACAATGTGAATGAGGCCCTCCTTTATGTGATATACCTGTTGTATCGGAGTGCCTCTTCCTTGTAATTTTTAGAAGCACTTGCACTTTATATACAAGTAAATATATGTCTAACAATTTTTCCTCTAAAATCAATTTTATCTTTGGTTTTGGGCGTATTCTTGTCATTCTGTAAAAGTGGCGTAATACTCGGACAACATTGTTAACAGCAGCGACTTTGGAGTCCAAGATGCATCCAGACATTCTCCTAATGCCGTTCCCAAACCATTTCAGTGGTCTTTCCATCATTTTCTGACCTTTTCCTATGAACCAGACACCCTCCCCTCTTCAGAGCAGGGGTGCCTGGTTTAGTGCTCTGGTTCTCCTATTGACTTCCATTGTGCTCGGGTGCTCTGTAGAGCACTTAAGCATCACCAAGTGTTCTACCGAGCACCAGAGCACTTTGGTGCTCGATCAACACTACTTAATACACATTAGTAGATTGCTGCCACATCAGGGGTATTGTCGCAGTAATCACGTATATATGCAGCTTAATTAAACAAAAAAATAACAATTAAATTGTGACCGTATGGAAACTGAATTATACCTTAACCCCTTCGCGACCAGCGCCGTACATGTACGGCGCTGGGGCGATGCGGGCACATGGCGCCCGCTCGCGCCCGCTACCTACTGTGTCGGCGGCGTCTTCCGGGGTGACTAGATGCCGTGATCACACGTGATCACGGCATCTAGTTGCGTCTAAACCCGGAAGCGTTCGCTTCCGGGTGGTGTACAGACACCCCGTGTGGCCAATCGGGGTGTCTGTACACCATATGAAAACTGTAATCCTCGCTGGTGAGGATTACAGTTTTCAAACTGCAATTCTTATTCTGGCCACTAGATGGCAGGCCAGGATAAGAAATGAGCAATTCATGGTTTTCTGAGTCTATAAACCCAGAATTGCTCATAAAGAAAAAAAAAAAAAGCCACAATATATAAGCCCATATTTGAGCTTTCTAATAGTAAAAAAAAAATTTAAAAAAAATGTTAAAAAATATATAAAAAATAAAAAAGATGTAAAAGTTCAAATCACCCCCCTTTCCGTATAAGTAAAAAATAAATACCTAAATAACAATAAATATAGACATCATGGGTATCACCGTGACCGAAAACGCCCGTACTTTTGAAATAAAAAAAAAAAATTCCAATACGGCGAATTGTGTGGCGGAAAAAAGCGTCCAAATGGCGATTTGCTGTTTTTTGTCGCTTTTTTTTTCTAAAAAAAATTAAATAAAAAGTGATCAAAAAGTCATACACACCCCAGAATGGTATCAATAAAAACTTCAGATCGTCCCGCAAAAAATGAGCCCCCATACAGCTCTGTACACAAAAATACCAAAAAGTTATAGGGGTCAAGATTTGACAAGGAAAAAAAAAAAAAAAAAAGGGCAACTTTCTAATTATTTTATCACTATGAAAACGCAGGAAAAACTATACATATTAGGTATTGCCGGATTCGTACTGACCAGTAGAATGAAAGTAACGGATCAGTTTTAATGCACATCGAACGCTGTAAATAAGAAACCCGTAGAACTGTAGCGGAATAGCGTTTTCTTTGCAATTTCACCCGGTTTGGAATTTTTTTCCCGCTTCCCACTACACCGTATGCAATATTAAATGGTGGCGTTGGAAAGTACAACTTGTCCCGCAAAAAACAAGCCCTCATACAGCTATGTGAACAGAAAAATAAAAGAGTTATGGCTGTTTGAAGGCAGGGAGCGCAAAACGAAAATGCAGAACCGAAAAAAGCTCCGGTCGCGAAGGGGTTAATACACAATGGTAGATTGCTGCCATACCAGGGGTACATCTGCAGTAATCACATATATATGCAACTTAATTACATTTAATCCCCCCCCCCCAAAAAAAAAAAAATTAAAATTGCAATTGCGTGTGGAAACTGAATATATGTAAACGGATGATTGAGAATTGGCACTCAATTTTTCTTTAATACACACAGGTAGATCGCTGCCATACCTTGTGTCTTGTAGTAAATATATATTTATATATATTATACTGGTTTAATTACATTTAACCAGAATTTGAACATGTTCTATTTTTTTGGTGCGTGGGGTTACGTGCCTCCATTCCAAATTACACCTTGCGGACTGTGGGCCGCAATACAGGCACGGCTGGGCAACGGCTGTGTGCATGAGGCCTTAGGCTAGGGCTACACAATGATAGTTGTCGCGCGACATTGTGTCGCACCAATGTCGCGCAACAGTTTTTATAAATGGAAGTCTATGGTGTCGCACTGCGACATGCGATATGCTGCAACTGCGACACGACAGTCGCAGAAAAGTCCATCCAGGATGTAGTTGTGCACTATGTGTCGCGCAACTTACTGTCGCACGACACATGTCGTCGTGTAGCCCTAGCCTTAGGCTGTTATAGCTGCCACTAGGGCTCAGCAGTCAGCTAAATTTTGCTGTTCATGGCATATCATTAATTTTATGGCTTATTCACACACGATCTGCATGATATTTTGTTCTTAATTCATAGTATTGGAGCTTACATTTTAATCCATTTTTATTATATTCCATTTTTATTGCATCTATTATACCGTGTATTGATTAAATATTCCCTATTTACCATGTGGCCTAGAGAATCAATCTCTTTTAGTGTTACTGATTTAGCCTGAGGGTGCCAGAATTGATTGAACTCTGTCAGTGGGCTATTGAAGGGTTTAGGTAAGCTACTTTAGGTTTATGATTTGCTTCTGTAATGCTTTGGGAAACATAGTACTGTATCTGGTCTAATAGGCAGATACCGATGGCAGACATGGGGGAATTTGTCAGCCTCCCAGCTGCCATGGTGACCCAACTGGGGGTGAGGTGTTGACAGAGAGAGGCCCCTTCCTTTGCCAAATACTTCTAACTGTGGAATCTAACAGTAAAGATCAGAGATTCCTCTGAGCTTTGCCTTTATAGCATGGGATGCAGCTGTGCATTACAGTCATTGTCCCACTCCTGATTGCATGGGCATACTTGGTCAGTAAGGACCTGTTCACATTTGCGCTTGCCTTCCTGTTCTTCTGCTATAAGAGCAGAAGAGCAAAAAGGACGATTTTGTCACATAACGGAGCTGAAAGGAGCCTACGGACCCCATAGATTGCAATGGGATCTGTTAGGTTTCCATTCAGGGGTTTAATTTTGTAGCGGAGACAAAAGTCCTGCATGCAAGGAAAAGCGAGCGCAGATGTGAACTTACCCTAAGATGAGAATGCGCCTCCCAGTGGTGTGCATAGAGAAGTAAGGACCCCATAGCAAGGATCAAACTAGGCCCCCCACACAGGACAGAAGGGTTTCTGCCTAAACCCTTTTCTATGACCTTTGGGCCATTTTTCCACTGCCTAATTTCCTAAAAGTTGTACAGTCCTGACCACGTTTTTACCTCCAGTAGAAGAGAAGATAATCCCAACTAAGACTGGGCGCCTCTTGTCCTGGGCCCCATAGCAGTTGCATGGTCTGCCGCTATGGTAGTTACGTCTCTGGCTCCTCCTGATATGGCAACTGCAACGCATAAAACAAGCATACCCATAAAGTAGCATCAACTGGTTAATTGCCTGTAGATTAGAGCAATTTTGTTCTCGCTGTAAAATCAGTTTGCTCTATATGAAGAGTTAGTTAGGCATAACTTTAAAGGCTATGTTCACCTTCAGGGACAATATTTTTTATCATTGCATTTTACTCATTTGGGGCTTAAAATCATTTTTTCATTTGGTCTTTATTAAAAATATCCTCAAGATAGATTATCAGTATCTGATCTGCAGGGATCCGACATCCGCACCCCTGCTAATCAGTTGTTTAACAAGGGGGTGGTGCTCCTGTGGAGCGGCAACATAGTGTAGTTACAAGTGCTTTCTCCATTCAAGTGAATGAAGTGGACTTCGATCCGAATTTCAGGATAAATTCGATTTACCACTAAGCCGAATTTCCTCGTGCTTTGTGGTAGCGAAATTATTTAACCTGAAACCTGAAATAGTGTAAAAAAAAAAAACAATACCTGATACATTTGCTCAGGATGGCCACCTCCGTCAATTTGAAATCAATTTGAACAGAGATAATTCTTTTCACGAGATCGAACCCAATAAAAACTAGTGATAGGGAAGTTAAAAAGGCGCAAATATGTTGTGTGTATGTATATACATACAGGAAAATCTGACTCATCTTGGTAGATGTTAATGTAAGTATAGTTAAAGATCTCTGTTGACCACATGACATTTTGTGTGCAGGTTGTTAAGTTATAATACATTTGAAGTGGGAGCTTTATGGTTTCTGCTGACAGAATTCTGGAGTTAGATACAAAGATAAAAGTAACGGGATTTTTTTTCTGGGGGTGCAGCAACTAAACACAGCAATGTGGGAGTTCTTAAAAACAATTTGTATCTTTGCAGTTATTTCATTTGGATTAATTTTACCCAACTTGGACTCTCTTCTGCAGTCAAAGATTGTGCTTTATCAATAACATTACTTAATTCCCTTCTACACATTATTACAGGGTTACAATCTATCAAAAAATAAAATAAAAAATAAATAAGAATAGCACCAAATTCATTAAAATAAAAAACACTAGTCACCTCTTCAATCCCCAGTCAATCCAGTACAAATTTTCCAGTTAACCGCCCCCCCCCCCCCAAATAGTTGCTTAAAAGCCACCAGAATGTGACGGAGGTAGCCAATCAGTGATCTCAGTCCCATGTCATAAAACTGGCATTTAGGGATGAGCTAGTCGAATAAGCGAAGGTACCACTTGGAACTGAAACCGAGTTCAGTAAAAGGTGTTTAACAGTAGAAATGAATTTCTGAAGCTATTACCCAAAGTCTTGCGAGACTTCGCGAAGTATTAAATTCAGCTCATAGGAGCCAATACATTCTAATACTGTACCGGACACTCGCTCCATACAGTATTCTAATGAAGTTTTATGCAAATCGACTTTGGATGTTTCATCCGAAGTTGATTCGCTCATCCCTAATTATGACTATTCGTGGAACAGTGATAAAAGTAGTACAGCACATGACCACTGAGGCCACTGATTGACTGTAGTGGTCATTTGCTGCATGCTTGGAAACAAAGAGAGGGAAGACAACTAGAGAGTATGAATTGATCAGCAGGGAATAAGGCCCCATTCACACGACCGTATGAATGGGGCCGTATCCATCCGCAAAATTGCGGGCATAGATGCGGCCCCATTCACTTCCGCGGCTCTTTTGAAGCATGTCCTATACTTATACGTGCGCATGGACAAGTATAGGCATTTTCAATGGGGCCGCACGGCGTGTGTTCCGAGCGCTGCAGAACACACGCCGGGCAGCTCCCGTATATTTTCGGGTCTGCAATAATGCGGACCCGCAAATATACGGTCGTGTGAATGGGGCCTTAATGAGGTGAGAAGTGTTTCATTTTGTTCATTTTTACTTCAGTCAGACTACCCCTAGAATATTATATAGCAGATATTTTAACCAGGTGTGTGGCTAGGGTTTTGCAGTACAAACCCAAAGGCACATTTTTTGCCACCACCAGAAAATATATACAGAAAAATACATATTATAATTATAAGATGTTATACACTTAAATACACTTAAATACACTGCCTACTTTCCCATTGAATTATTTTATAATTAAATTCAGTGTAGCATTAGCGTACTAATTTATAAAATGCGTACGCATTAGTGTACATACTAAAATATGCGTAGGAACTGCGTGTGGATTTTGAAAAAACGCACGCAATTTCCACCCGAGCATGCTTGCTCATCTCTACTGCTGACCCATGGAGGTTATAAACACCAGTGCACAGCTCAAAGGGATCAGGTAAACCCTTACACTGCCCTCCAACAGGAATCAAAATAAACCATTTGACTGCCCTGTACCACCAGGTATTCTTCACTACCCCAGTCCCCAGTGGTGCGTATGTAACATTAATCCATTTACTTCCCTAGACCACCACATTAACCCTTTCTCCACCAGGGATCTTCAAATTACCCGATTCACAGCCCACGATGACCAGAGATTCTGGTATTGACACCCTGACTGTCATAACCATCAGGTATATTAATATTTAATCCATCACTGCCCTAAACCACCAGAATACTGACATTAATCATTTCACTACCGTAGACTACCAGAAATATTAACATCAACCTTTTCACTGTTTTAGCTCACCAGGGATGCTGACACTAACACTTTCATTTCCATAGGCATGCAGGTTTTAGCCCCTTCACTGCCCAAAACCTAGAAGGATACATGCATATACAACTTCACTGCCCAATATAAACAGGGATATAGACAATAAACTTTGCTATGCTAGACCTGGTCGCTGTTTAATATTATTTGCCTGGATGCTATGTGGCCCTATATATTTAACTGCTTTATAGCTAATCATTCGGGGACTGTACTTGAATATTTATTTGATGTAGTTCTTTGGAGTGGGAGCAGTGTCCAGTGCATTATAGGAATCACATATACCTGTAACACAGTTGTCCTGATACAAATCTTAAAACATTTCTTCTAGGGAAAATAGTTTCATAATGCAGCATCAAATGTAGGCACCATTTGCATGTGCAGTGAGCCCCACCCCAGCCTCCACTAGCCTCAGATCAGACCCTCCAGCCCCCATCAGACTCAGATCGACTCAGCAAACATCAGACCCCCCAGCCCCATCAGACTCAGATCAGAACCCCATATCAGATCTAATCAGTCTCAGATTGGACCCCCAGCCCCAATCAGCCTTAGATCAGACCCCTCAAGCCCTATCAGACTCAGATAGAAACCCCAGATCAGATCTAATCAGTCTCAGATCAGATCCCCCCAGCTCCAATCATCCTTAAATCGGACCCCCAGCCCCCATCAGCCTCAAATAGGACCCCCAGAACCCATCTGCCTCAGATTGGACCCCCAGACCCCATCAGCTTCAGATCCGACCCCCATTACACCTCAAATCAGATGTTACAAAAAATAAAATAAACTTAACCTCACTTGCTTCGGACGGCACTGCAGATCCAGGACTCCCTGCTTTTTCTGGATCCCGTTGTGCCTGACATTGTATGCGACAGGACACAGAGGGGGAGCCAGCAGAAGCCCTTGGGCCGGAGGTTCCCCACTCCTGCCTTAAGGGGACCCAAATTCCACTCTGCCACATAACAAGAAACTATTTGAGATGGTAGGTGTGAGGAATTTGGCTTATGATTCCCTGCCAACCCCCCTTTGGGTCACAGCTATGTCACATATGGCCACCATGAGTACAATAGCAAAATAAGATAGGAGATCAGCTCAGCAGGGGGCTCGCTGTTCCTAAACTTGGTTGTGAGGAACTTCTCACCTCGCTAGTCTGAATGGAGCCTGACCACTCTTCAGGAGGAAGCATGCTGCGGATTTATAACCCCTCAGAAACCTCAAAGAGTCTCCTGCAGCCAGGTTGGCGCCGTAATTTCATAAGGATTTATGAAATTACGCCGCAATCGAGCCAATGACCGAGGACAGTTCTACAACCCTGAGGACGAGCGGGATGTGGTCCTGTAACTTCTATGGTTCTAGGATCCACGGTTGGGGAGATATGTGTAACTCCTAGAAGAAACCCAGTAGCTTAGCGGTGTTTGGTCTCCTACCATGCCTCGGCATGTGGTGGACCCACTGGCGCAGGTTCCGTCATGATCGGACCTACCAGTGGGATGTTATGGACCATAACAGGTTGTGAAGATTTTCCTGGCCCATCAAGAGGGAGGGGGGAGTTTGACACGCCCGGGAGCAGATGGGGCGGGGACGACAGGGGTACAATAATGCTGACCCAAGCAGAGGCCAGCGTCTTTTTCTAAGGGAAGGCCTCTGTCTGCACAGAGTTAGAAAAGGCCCAGGAACCGCTGACCTAGGGTTGGGCGATATCAAAAATATTCCCACGATAACGATATTAAGAAATTTATCGCGATAGCGATATATATCGCGATAAATGCCCATTTAAAAGAAAAAAAACACTTAGGGCCACAAGGAGACATTATACTGTATGGGGGCAGCCCCAAGGAGACATTATACTATATGAGGGCAGCCTCAAGGAGACATTATACTGTATGGGGGCAGATACAAGGAGACGTTATACTGTATGGGGGCAGCCACAAGGAGATGTTATATTGTATGGGGGCAGCCACAAGGAGATGTTATATTGTATGGGGGCAGCCTCAAGGAGACATTATATTGTATGGCGGCCACAAGGTGACATTATACTGTATGGGGGCAGCCACAAGGAGACGTTATACTGTATGGGGGCGGCCACAAGAAGACGTTATACTGTATGGGGGCGGCCACAAGAAGACGTTATACTGTATGGGGGCGGCCACAAGGAGACGTTATACTGTATGGCGGCGGCCACAAGGAGACATTATACTGTATGGGGACAGCCACAAGGAGACGTTATACTATATGGGGGCAGCCACAAGGAGACGTCATACTGTATGGGGGCCACAAGGAGACATTATACTGTATGGGGGCACAAGGAGACGTTATACTGTATGGGGGCGGACACAAGGAGATGTTATACTGTATGGGGACAGCCACAAGGAGATGTTATACTGTATGGGGCAGCCACAAGGAGACATTATACTGTATGGGGGCCACAAGGAGACATTATACTGTATGGGGCAGCCACAAGGAGACATTATACTGTATGGGGGCAGCCACAAGGAGACATTATACTGTATGGGGCATCCACAAGGAGACGTTATACTATATGGGGTTAGCCACAAGGAGACGTTATACTGTATGGGGGCCACAAGGAGACGTTATACTGTATGGGGGCACAAGGAGACGTTATACTGTATGGGGGCGGCCACAAGGAGACATTATACTGTATGGGGACAGCCATAAGGAGACGTTATACTGTATGGGGGCAGCCACAAGGAGACATTATACTGTATGGGGGCCACAAGGAGACATTATACTGTATGGGGGCAGCCACAAGGAGACATTATATTGTATGGGGCCGGGCCCGGCCAGCAGCTGTAATTTTAGCATATATGGCCTCTCTCAGTGCAGACGAAGTGAATTCTGTGGGGTCGGATGGAGTGGGACTTCAGAGACTTCCCCGCCTCTTGCTCCTCTCCTGCACTGTTCAGCCTCAGCGGCCTCGCCCGGGCATCATCTGATTCTTACGTCAGACATTGGTGGGCGGAGACTGCATGATAGAAGGCAGCGAGGAGGAACCTGGGAGGCCGCGGCGGGCAGCAATTGGTATTTTACTGCAGGGGCGGGCGGCCACGTAAGCAGATTTTGAAGTGGTCATCGCATATGACTGCTTCCATGACGTCACAAAATACCGCGTTATTAGGAAACAGTGATATCGCCATATTGCTGTTTCTTAATACCGCGGTATACCGCCAACACCGGTATATCGCCCAACCCTACGCTGACCTCACCGCCTTTCACGTGTCTACAGCAACGCATAACATCTCGGGTATCTGACTATTGTTCTGTTCAATTCTGTTGTACCATACCACTTGTATTTGCATGACCTGACCGCTGTATCCATTTTTTGTGTATATAGTATACCTAGTGAGCCCTTAAGGCGATTAAATATGTAATTTAATCTTGTGCTGTTCTTGTATCTCGAACGTGAATCCCAACGTCCGTGGTCTTGGTAATATTGTTAAACGCTACCTAGGGTTGGCTGCTCACCCGATATAATCCGCTAACGGACCGGAGTTATATCAAATGAGAGCTGGTGGCAGTACTACTGGGCTGATAGACTCGGTTTCGCTGGTTAGAGCGAAAGGGGTTTCTCAGCCGGTCAGGATTGTGAGCGAGCGTATCGCCACACAGGTATTGCGTGGCTGCCCTATCTCCCTTCCTGTGCCTGCCTGTTCCCGCGTGGACAGGAGGCGTCTGTGAAAAACCGTGCCGTACGTAACCTTACACACCCCTAGGGTTGGTAGGCAAAGAATGAATCGTACCGCGTGATTCCCACATAAGCCCGCGCAGGGGTGGGATTGCGGGTCTGGTTCGTCACAGTAGGTCAGTTTCCCTGTATGCAGTTTTGGAAGCCAAAACCAGGAGTGAATTCAAAATTATTTTATGAAACCTGAGCGTGTGGTCATAGTCTTAGGAGCTACACATAGTGGCGTGCCGCCAATGTAGGCAGACCACGCCACTGCTATTGGGCCCGCGACACAGGGGGGCCCGGAGCGCACAGAGGGCCCCGCCCCTCTGCACACAAGCCGGCGGGCTCTGTTCAGTAAGTTTTAGCTGACCGCCGGGTGACCGGTAAAAAGCCCGCAAAATAATCCATATCACAGTGGCAACAGCACCCCCCCTCCCGGGCGGCTGTGCGCTCCCAGGACCCAGCGTCTGCTGCTGCGTTGGCCAGTGTCAGTGCAATCAAGCAGCAGGCGCGCACCCGGCTGGAAGATATGCGCCACCCTGATGTGTGGCCGCCTGCCACTGCCTGCCCCCACCTCAGTGACCTGCGGCTGCCAGCCTGCCACCTCCGTGACTTGCCTCCTGTCCTGAGTCCTGCTGCGTGACCATCACCCGCAAGCCAGGCCTCGTCGCTCCGGACCTCCGTCCGTCCGGTCACAACAGTTCCAGTGCCGGCATCTTCACACAAAGAGGACCTCTCTTGCCAGGCAAAAAGGTTGGAAAACAAACTGACTGACTTAGTGACTGACTTGGATGGGTATTCTTGGGGAGGGCTGTATGTCTTCTCGTGGCCCTCATACAGTATAATGTCTCCTTGTGGCCCCCATACAGTATAATGTCTCGTTATGGCCCCATACAGTATAATGTCTCCATGTGGCCCCATACAGTATAATGTCTTCTTATGGCCCCATACAGTATAACATCTCCTTGTGGCCCCCATACAATATAACGTCTCCTTTTGGCCACCCCCATACAGTATAACGTCTCCTTGTGGCCCCCATACAGTATAACGTCTTCTTGTGGCCCCCATACAGTATAACGTCTCTTTATGGTCCCCATACAGTATAATGTCTCCTTGTGGCCCCCATACAGTATAACGTCTCCTTGTGGCCCCCATACAGTATAATGTCTCCTTGCGGCTGCCCCCCTACAGTATAACATCTCCTTGTGGCCCCCCAAACAGTATAATGTCTCCTTGGGGCTGCCCCCATACAGTATAATGTCTCCTTGTGGCCCCCATACAGTATAACGTCTCCTTGTGGCCTCCATACAGTATAACGTCTCCTTGTGGCCCCCATACAGTATAACGTCTCCTTGTGGCTGCCCCCATACAATATAACATCTTCTTGTGGCTGCCCCCATACAGTATAATGTCATCTTGTGGCTGCCCCATACAGTAAAATGTCTCCTTGTGGCCCCATACAGTATAATGTCTCCTTGTGGCTGCCCCCATACAGTAAAACATCTCCTTGTGGCCCCCATACAGTATAATGTCTCCTTGTGGCCCCCCCATGCAGTATAACGTCTCCTTGTGGCCCCCATAAAGTATAACGTCTCCTTGTGGCCCCTATACAGTATAATGTCTCCTTGTGGCCCTCATACAGTATAACATCTCCTTGTGGCTGCCCCCATACAGTATAATGTCTCCTTGTGGCTGCCCCCATACAGTATAATGTTTCCTTGTGGCCCCCATAATGTATAACGTCTCCTTGTGGCCCCCATACAGTATAATATCTCCATGTGGCCCCCCCATACAGTATAACGTCTCTTTGTGGCCCCCATACAGTATAACGTCTTCTTGTGGCCCCCATACAGAATAATGTCTCCTTTCCCCCCCCCCCCATACAGTATAATGTCTCCTTGTGGCCTCCATAAAGTATAACGTCTCCTTGTGGCCCCCATACAGTATAACATCTTATTGTGGCCCCCATACAGTATAAAGTCTTCTTTTGGCCCCCATACAGTATAATAAGATTTTCAGTAGGTCATGTATACATTTCTTTATTGGCAAATGGGGGTGTGACAGGGGAGGAGCCAGGGAAGCATGTGGGATGGGCCAGGGTAGTGGGTGGAGTTAGGGGCCCCATTCTGATTCTTGCTATGGGGCCCAATGATTTCTATGTACGTCCCTGGCTACACAGCTGGAAGTAAAATTAGCGGCAGGTTAGGTGTCTGTGGCATATGTCTCCAGGGTGGCCATTCCTTCTCCTTTCCTTATATTCCCATGCAATCCACATGCACAATTTAAAATTGTCACCTTTTACATTTGGCACATGAAGGCGCCTGACTATAACGGTAATACCATGGTGCTATACACACTCCATACCTTACAGCTCCATGCACATGGCGCTGCAGTTTTCAATAGGTTGAGGGTTTATTACAAAACCTTTCACTTATTCCTTATAAACTCATATGGACAACATACAGGGGACGTTCTGCTTTGAATACCCCTATATGAGCAGCAGAGGACCACATGGACATGGATGACATGGGTGACCATTCACTCGAATGGCTGCTGCAGGAGCACTGTACAGATGGCATCAACTTCGCCAGCTTCATTTCAAGGAGAAATTGTCATTGTAAGACAATCCATTTATTGAACTATCTTCTCCTTTTCATTTTTATATCATTTACATTCTAACCATCTTTTCCTGTATGTTCATATATTGTGTCCTTTGTTATAGAGTTGACTAAGGAAAATGAGATAATTTATAAATGATGCTGCACCCTTTTGGTTTTATTCCCTTTCTTTTCTTGTTTTATACGTCATTTCAACTGTCAGCGCAAAAAAAAGTCAGAATTGCGAATAGCTTTGATTTACCCTTAAAAAGGAGTGGTAGCTTGACAGCTTAAACTTTCGCTCTGACTGCGCCAAATCTCTAAATGATTTAGTGTCATCTTGTGGTTTTATAGAAGATTTAATAGGTTCTATGAGAGTTTCTGTCTAATATCCTATTGTATTCTCTTGGCAGTTGAATTGTAGACATTTGGGGTCTTTTATAAAAGGCAGATTCAGCATACAGATTGTGGGCCAAGATAAAATATGTTTATATACTCAAAAGTCTTTCTGAAATTACTTACCATGTGCATTGCAAAGCAGCAATAACACAGTTTGGGTTTGAGCTAGGTTAGCATGAATCATGTTAGAAAAGGTAATGAGGCATAGATTTTACAACTTATTTTAAAATAAGTTGACATATTGAAAAAAGTGGGTGTTTTTTTTTACTGATGTGAAGTTACAGAGCTGTGTTTTCTGAGCCAAACACCTTCTTCTTCTTTTGTTCTTCTCCTGCTTCTACCCTCCACTTTTACACCATGTGCTGCAGCTTCATCTCCCCCCAACCCCTCCTTCTCCTCTCCTCCTTGTCTATTGTGTTACTGAAGACATCTTTTAGTGGCTTAAGGGATTTCTGAACATTGACAGATACCCTGAAGGCAAAGAAATGAAAGGATGAGACTTTACTGGTGTGACAGGCTGTATCTCACAAAAGTTAATGTATTCTCATCTCTTTATGCTTTTTGCAAGCCCAGTAAGAATGACAAGAGTTAAATATAAGGAGCCTTGGCGCGTTAGTAATATTATCAGCCAACAAGTCCTGCAGATCACTGCCAGATATCACGTCTTCAAACATTTTGGTTGATCAAAGACAATATTTAGAGTGGATGTCCAGTTGGGTCTTCAGCGTTATGCGTAATCCTTCATAATGCTACTTGCTATTTGTTTTCTTTAGTGTTGGACACTTTTTTTGGCTCTGCTTCATTATGGCACAACTATCAGCTATGACTACAGTTTTGAGGCATTTTGTAGTCTGAGATTCAACTCTCGAGCATGGAAGGCTGATGGACTATCTTTGTCTAGTATTGTTTAGTAATACAAAAGCAAACTCCACAGCAAGCTCCTAACATTCATATCCCATACCAGGAAATAAATGTGGATGCATGCCACAAAATCCAACAATCCCAAGAAGACTCTAAACATTTTTCTAGAAATAATAGAACATGGCATTTACTCAGGTGGTAAAGAGTCACCTCTCCATGTCTGTTTTAGTAACTTGCATTCCTCATGTAAGAATGATTGTACAGCATCTATTCTTAAAACTCTATGTTGTTCTGTTCAAACTCTATGTTGTGCTGTGCAATTTGCAATGAAGTCCAGAAGGGGTGTTACCAATTGGGAAGGGGGAGAGGTGTCCCTGCACAGTCTAACACTACCAGCCCTGATTGGATAGTATCAGTCTATCTAGGGACACCCCCCCCCCCCCAACTGGTAACACTTAGCTGGACTTGGATTGCAACCTGCAGGGAATCATTCATAACATCTAGAAGTAATAAATGACGAATGGCACACCACAGCGTTATATGAATAGATGCTCCAAAATTGTTATATTATTGGGAATGCAAGTAGTTACTAAAACAGACATGTCAGGAGAGGTGACGGATCCTCTTTAAAGATTTCCTATATTTTCTTTGTTAATACAGCATTAAAAAGATGTCATTTAGAGATGAGCGAGCACTAAAATGCTCGGGTGCTCGTTATTCGAGACAAACTTTTCCGGATGCTCGGGTGCTCGTTTCGAGTAACAAACCCCATTGAAGTCAATGGGAGACTCAGAAAATGACATCAGAAAATGATGGAAACACCACGGAAATGGACAGGAAACAGCAGGGGCAGCATGCATGGATGCCTCTGAGGCTTCCTAATCCCACCATTACCCCAAATTCTCCTGCAACAGCCTGGTGGTTACCCTCATGGCAATTGTGCTCACCCAGACATGCCCATCACATGTTAGGGAAGCACCCAACTAGGTGCAACGAAGGTCCATCACCCATGCCCATGCTGGCACTGCTCTCCTATTCCCAGCCACACGATGCAGGCATAAGCCTGACACAGCATGGCGGTGACCCCAACAAGTGACCAAGTTAGATGAGGTAGCAGGTGAGCCACCCAGACATTTAGCCTGACGCAGCATGGCGGTGACAACAGAGTGACCGAGTTAGACTGAAGTAGCAGGAGGTGAAGCACGGATGGTAATTCGAAGGAGGAGGAGGAGGGGTTGGAGGAAGAGGCATAGTAAGTCTGAGAAACCGTGACCAAGGTAGGCCCCGCAATCCTCCAAGTGGGCAGTACATGAGCGGCCCCAGGGTCAGACTCGGTCAGAGTGACCGAGCTACACGACGGTAGCAGGTAGAGCACATAAAAAATTTAGCGTCGCCCTGTATGGCTGTGACTACACATTGACCGAGCTACACGACGGTAGCAGGTAGAGCACAGGAAAAATTTAGCGTGGCCCTGTATGGCTGTGACTACACATTGACCGAGCTACACGACGGTAGCAGGTAGAGCACAGCAAAAATTTAGCGTGGCCCTGTATGGCTGTGGCTGTCAATTTAGGTACGGTTGTCAACTATTGAAATTGAAGTGGGGCATGTGTTGTATGTATTCTTCTCAGTTTAATACCGTATACGTCACCTATCCGGAAAAATAGTTTGAAGAAATAGAAAGAGAGGAAAACGACGTATTTTTAAAAGTGACGTTTAGTATAGATCAGTTAAAGAGAAAGAAAGGATTTTATGAAATGGATTTGTATCACTGAGAGCAAAAAAACTTATTTGTTTACGTGACGTGCAGTATAGATCAATTACACAGAAACAACGGATTGTGTTCTGTGCAGACTGAGGTGCTGGACTGTAACTCACAGAATTGTTCCACTGAGCTGTATGAAATGGATTTGTATCACTGAGAGCAAAAGAACGTATTTTCTAATGTAACGTGTAGTATCGATCACTTGGAGAGATAAAGTGGAATGTGCAGACTTGGGCTGCTATAGTGCAAACCACTATGGTGGTGACAACAGAGTGAGCGAGTGACAGTGCGGGAGCAGGCGAACCACATAAACATTTTTCGTGGCCCTGTATGGCGGCGGTGACAACAGAGTGACTGAGTTAGTATGCGGTAGCTGGTGAAGCACCCAAAAATTTAGCCTGACACAGCATGGCGGTTACACCACCAATGACTTTGTACGACTGAGAATGCAGTGAATGCAGTGAAATGGCTTTTGTTGAGCCTCCAAAATTTTTTTTCTTTTCGGAGTACATAAAGTCGACCCTCAGCAAAAAAATTTTTTTTTAAAAGTCGGTACTTGCGCCTCCTGAAAAATTGTTTTGGACTGTCTGTTTGACGCTCCTGAAACATTGTTTTACAGTGTCTGTAGTTGACACTGCGGAAAAATTGTTTGGAGAGAGGGCCTGTAGGTGGCCCTCCGGAAAAATTGTTTAGAGAGAGGGCCTGTAAGTGGCCCTCCGGAAAAATTGTTTGGAGAGAGGGCCTGTAGGGGGCCCTCCGGAAAAATTATCGTAAAAGAGTGCCAGTTGGCCCTCTAAAAAATTGCGTTTTGGATCAGCGTTAGGCAAAGACGAAAAGAAGGAGGAGGAGTAGGAGGAGTAGAGAAGAGGAATCGGATACATAAGTAATGTTAATCTTTAGCTGCTTTTCCCCGGAGGAGATTTGAATTCCGGTGAAATCCAGGCTTTGTTCATTTTAATAAGCGTCAGCCTGTCAGCGCTGTCAGTTGACAGGCGTGTACGCTTATCGGTGATGATGCCACCAGCTCCACTGAATACCCGCTCTGACAACACGCTAGCGGCAGGGCAGGCCAGCACCTCCAAGGCGTACAGCGCCAGTTCAGGCCACGTGTCCAGCTTTGAAACCCAGTAGTTGTATGGAGCAGAGTGATCGGTCCGGACATTGGTATGGTCAGCTAGGTATTCCCTCACCATCTTTCTGTAAAGCTCACCCCTACTCTGCCAAGACTGGGGACAGGTGACAGTGTCTTGCTGGGGTGACATAAAACTGGCAAAGGCCTTGGAGAGCGTTCCCCTGCCAGTGCTGGACAAGCTGCCTGCTCGTCTCCTCTCCCCCGCTACTTGGCCCACAGAAGCACGCCCTCTGCCGCTAGCGGTGTCAGATGGGAAGGATTGTTTCAGCTTGTGCACCAGGGCCTGTTGATATTGATATCATACTCCTTTTCTCTACAGGGATGAGAGTGGAAAGGTTCTACTTGTACCGTGGGTCCAGGAGAGTGAACACCCAGTAATCGGTGTTTAAAAAAACTCTTGTAACGCGTGGGTCACGGGATAGGCAGCCTAACATGAAGTCTGCCATGTGCGCCAGAATTCCCTCTCCTCACTGGCCTGACTCTCCATTTCCTCCTCCTCCTCCTCCTCCAAGTCCTCCTCTTCAGCCCATACACGCTCAACAGTTAATAAGGACTGAGCACTGGTACCCTCTTCTGTCTCGCCGACATTCTCCTCCTCTTCCTCCTCATCCTCATCCCCCTCCTCTGATACGCGCTGAGAAACAGACCGGAGGGTGCTCTGGCTATCAAGCGACGTATCTTCCTCCACCGTCTCTTGTGACAAGCGCAAAGCTTCCGACTTCATGCTGAGCAGTGAATTTTTCAACAGGCAAAGCAGCGGGATGGTGAGGCTGATAATGGCGGCATCGCCGCTAACCATCTGTGTTGACTCCTCAAAGTTAGTCAACACCTGGCAGATATCAGACATCCACGTCCACTCCTCATTGTAGACTTGAGGAAGCTGACTGACCTGACTACCTATTCACTCTCATACTCCTTTCCTCTGCAGGGATGAGAGTCGAAAGGTTCTGTTTGTACCGTGGGTCCAGGAGAGTGAACACCCAGTAATCGGTGTTGGAAAAAATTCTTCTAACGCGAGGGTCACGGGATAGGCAGCCTAACATGAAGTCTGCCATGTGCGCCAGAGTCCCAACACGCAAGAATTCCCTCTCCTCACTGACCTGACTCTCCATTTCCTCCTCCTCCAAGTCCTCCTCTTCAGCCCATACACGCTCAACAGTTAAGGACTGAGCACTGGTACCCTCTACTGTCTCGCCGACATTCTCCTCCTCCTCATCCCCCTCCTCCGATACGCGCTGAGAAACAGACCGGAGGGTGCTCTGGCTATCAAGCGACGTATCTTCCTCCACCGTCTCTTGTGACAAGCGCAAAGCATCCGACTTGATGCTGAGCAGTGATTTTTTCAACAGGCAAAGCAGCGGGATGGTGAGGCTGATAATGGCGGCATCGCCGCTAACCATCTGTGTTGACTCCTCAAAGTTAGTCAACACCTGGCAGATATCAGACATCCACGTCCACTCCTCATTGTAGACTTGAGGAAGCTGACTGACCTGACTACCAGTTCTGGTGGAAGTTGACATCTGGCAGTCTACAATCGCTCTGCGCTGCTGGTAAACTCTGGATAACATGTTTAATGTCGAATTCCATCTTGTGGGCACGTCGCACAACAGTCGGTGAGCGGGCAGTTGTAGGCAGCGCTGTGCTGCCCTGAGAGTGGCAGCATCTGTGGTCGACTTGCGGAAATGCGCACAGATGCGGCGCACCTTGGTGAGCAAATCAGACAGATTGGGGTATGTCTTGAGGAACCGCTGAACTATGAGATTGAACACGTGGGCCAGGCATGGCACATGTGTCAGTCTGCCGAGTTGCAGAGCCGCCACCAGGTTACGCCCGTTGTCACACACAACCATGCCTGGCTTGAGGTTCAGCGGTGCCAGCCACAGATCGGTCTGCGCCGTGATGCCCTGTAATAGTTCTTGGGCGGTGTGCCTTTTGTCACCTAAACTCAGCAGTTTGAGCACCGCCTGCTGGCACTTATGTAATGGCCCAGACTGGTATGTGTGCAGGTGTCGGAGGTATTTCAGTATTGCTAGATCCCTTAGTTTTCTCCAGTCTAAAGGTAAAGGCCTGCATTCCGAAACTCTCCCTCATTCTTAGCTTTCCCTGTATGTGAGCTCAAAACACTTCCATCTGGTGTCTAAACTTGGTATTGCACATTATGCATTATTGTCTGCATTGCCTTATATTGCTGTACTCTCATTGGTTCCTTTTCATTGGTTCCTTTTATGTGATGGAGTGTGCTTGACCATGTGACCCCTCTGCTATCTGTCAGCTGCCAATGACAGACCAGAGGATGTAGCTAGTTCCACCCTCCTTTTTCTCTAGGGAGTGAGCTGGAGTATTCCAGTTACATCTGGTTCTGGCACAGACCAGAGAACAGTGCACAGCTCTCCTGCATATCTCAGCCATCCATTCAGGCCTAAGGCCTAGTTATTCAGCCATTATGATTACCAGCACAGTTAACCCAGACTGCATCCAGACAGCTGTAAGGATCATCACAGGTTCTTTCAAGTATTCAGTAGGACTACCTATATAAAGTTCCAGAACCCACTGTCTGACCTCTGAGGAGTTGAGGGTCACCCACTCAGGATCACTTCTACCCCGGCTTACACGTCCGGAAGGTTCAGACGTCTTCCACCTGGTCGCCAGAGTGCGAGGGCAGCGTCATTCTCTAAGTATTTCAAGTGCTCAAAGTTCTTTAGTCACCCGTGCCTTACTCAGCTGAAAGGACTAATCTATTGGATCAGGTCTGTAATTACTTATTATACTACTACTACTCCTATCATCTCAAGTCAGCCGACAGCTAAGCTCTTAAAGGGATTCTGTCACCACCATTTTCCATATTAAGTTATTTATACCACTGGATTTATCTCATCATAAGAATCTCCAAATGGTTATTGTTATAGGGCCCAGATGAAGATTTGTGGTGTAAAAATCGTTTTTTATCAACTGTCAATCACTTACATTAAGGAGCCCAAGGGGAGTTGACCATCGTTGCTGGAGCCCGGGCTCGGCGATTCCGTTGGAGCCCCGGACCACCCACCTAATTAATATTCACTTCACTGAGTGAGTCAGTGAAGCTCCGCCGAGGCTGAAATCCCGCGCAGGCGCAGTACATCAGGTGAGGCCGCTGCCCGCAGACCGCACGGGCGCAGGCCTCTTGATGTACTGCGCCTGCGCGGGATTTCAGCCTCGGCGGAGCTTCACTGACTCACTCAGTGAAGTGAATATTAATTAGGTGGGTGGTCCGGGGCTCCAACGGTTTTTACACCACAAATCTTCATCTGGGCCCTATAACAATAACCATTTGGAGATCCTTATGATGAGATAAATCCAGTGGTATAAATAACTTAATATGGAAAATGGTGGTGACAGAATCCCTTTAAAGCTACAGCGCATTGTCAAGCCACTCTACTTTACCACTGTATCCATACCATCTAAACCTGGCTGTGTACCAGAGAGACTGTAACCTGTATAACATATTGGTTCCTGCATTAAAGCAAACGTTATCCTTGACCCCTGGCATTGGTTTAATTATTGGTGCCTTGTGCGAGGAGGGTAACAGGAACATTCTTGCAGCCGGGCAACCCAGGGAACAAGGCCACCATAGTAACCCTCGTGCCCGTTATATCACCCGTGACAACCTTAAAGGTCCCCTGTCCCAGGATAGTACCCGTGTGTTGCACTTACCCACGGCACTGCTGCTGCTCCTAGAGCTACCGACTGAAGGCGTCGTGCCCACGGATGGTAATTCGGAGGAGGAAGAGGGGTCGGAGGAGGAGGCATAGTACGTCTGAGAGACCGTGACCGAGGTAGGCCCCGCAATCCTCGGTGTGGGCAGTAGTTGAGCGGCCCCAGGGTCAGACTCGGTCCCAGCCTCCACCAAGTTAACCCAATGTGCCGTCAGTGATATATAGTGTCCCTGCCTGGCAGCACTTGTCCACGTGTCCGTGGTTAGGTGGACCTTCTCAGAAACAGCGTTGGTCAGGGCACGGATGATGTTCTCTGACACGTGCTGGTGTAGGGCTGGGACGGCACATCGGGAAAAATAGTGGCAGATGGGGACGGAATACCGAGGGGCAGCCACCACCATGAGGTTGCGAAAGGCCTCGATCTCTACCAGCCTATAGGGCAGCATCTCCAGGCTCAGCAATTTGGAGATGTGGACGTTGAGGGCTTGGGCATGTGGGTGGGTGGAACTGTATTTCCTCTTGCGCTCCAGCGTCTGCTGTAAAGACAGCTGAACGCTGCGCAGGGACACATTGGTGGACACTGTGGAGGATCGTGGAGGCGAAGGTGTGGTTTTCCGGTGGGAGGTGCTCGTGCCGGGGTCCTGGGCAGGGGGTTGACTAGCAGAGGCAGGGAGTGACACAGGGGAAGGAGCAGTAGTGGGACCCGCAGGAGGTGAACGGCCTTGGTTCCATTGAGTGGGGTGTTTAGCACTCATATGCCTCCGCATGCTGGTGGTGGTTAGGCTAGTAGTGGTGGCACCCCTGCTGATCCTGGTGTGGCACAGGTTGCACACCACAGTCTGTCGGTCATCCTCAATTTCTTTAAAGAACCTCCAGACTTGCGAACATCTAGGCCTCGCCACGGGAGCTTCACTACGTGAAACAGTTGCTGCTGATGCTCCAGCTCTGGCCCTGCTTCTCCCTCTGGCCACACCACTGCCTCTTCCAACCTGTTCTGGTGCAGCACTCGCCTCCGCCTCAGAAGCACTGTCTTCACTCAGCTTATCAACCCAGCTTGGGTCAGTCACCTCGTCATCCTCCGATTCCTCAGTCTGCTCCCCCCTCGGACTTCCTGCCCTGACAACAACTTCACCACTGTCTAACAACCGTGTCTCCTTATCGTTCGACACCTCTTTACAAACTTCTTCCACTAAGTCAACAATGTCATCATCATCATCATCCCCCACAGACTGCGACAGTTGGAAAACTTGGGCATCGGGAAAGAGGTCAGCAGCAACCTGAGAAGTAACATAGTAACATAGTAACATAGTTTATAAGGCAGAAAAAAGACATCTGTCCATCCAGTTCGACCTGTTTTCCAACAAGTTGATCCAGAGGAAGGCAAAAAACCCCTGTGCGGTAGAAGCCAATTTTCCTCACTTTAGGGGAAAAAATTCCTTCCCGACTCCAATCAGGCAATCAGAATTACTCCCTGGATCAACAACAACCCATATCTAGTAACTATAACCTGTAATATTATTAACCTCCAGAAATACATCCAGGCCCCTCTTGAACTCTTTTACTGAACTTACCATCACCACCTCCTCGGGCAGAGAGTTCCATAGTCTCACTGCTCTTACCGTAAAGAATCCTCTTCTATTTTTGTGAACAAACCTTCTTTCCTCCAGGCGCAGAGGATGTCCCCTCGTCATGGTTACTGTCCTTGGGATAAAGAGATCATGGGAGAGATCTCTGTACTGACCCCTGATATATTTATACATAGTTATTAGATCTCCCCTCAGTCGTCTTTTTTCTAAAGTGAATAACCCTAATTTTGATAATCTTTCTGGGTACTGTAGTCCACCCATTCCAGCTATGACTTTAGTTGCCCTCCTCTGAACCCTCTCCAGCTCTGCTCTGTCTGCCTTGTTCACAGGAGCCCAGAACTGTACACAGTACTCCATGTGTGGTCTGACTAGTGATTTGTAAAGTGGCAGGACTATGTTCTCATCACGGGCATCTATGCCCCTTTTGATGCAACCCATTATCTTATTGGCCTTGGCAGCAGCTGTCTGACACTGGTTTCCCAGTGGTTTGTGACTCTGGGAAGGGTCCAGAAAACAGTTCCTCAGAGTATGCCGGATCGCATTCCAAATTTTCCTGGGAGGGGGCAGACTGGGGGGAAGGAGGTTGAGGTGGAGGAGCCAGAGGAGTGCTCCCTTGGGTAACGTGGGTGGACTGCGTGGAAGACTGACTGGTGGACAAATTACTTGAAGCATTGTCCGCAATCCACGACATCACCTGTTTGCACTGTTGTGGTTTCAACAGTGCTCTACCACGTGTCCCTGTAAGTTCAGACATGAAGCTAGGGAGTGTAGCTCTGCGGCATTCCCCTACTCACTCATCAGCAGGTACTGTCTCACCCTGCCCAGGACCACGGCCTCTGCCCCCTGCAGTAATTGAATGCCCACGCCCACGCCCTCTTCCTCGACCCTTAGCCCTGGGGTTCAACATTTTCTGTATATAAGTGTATTATATATACCAAAAAAAAATGGGCCTGCTGTACTGAAACCCACAAACTTGTTCAATCTGAACAAGTTAATATATAGGTGGATAAGTTAGAGCAAAATTACGTATTTTATTACGTACCGTGCAGTATGGAGCAATTACACTGAAACTATTAGATTAGGCAGACTTGGTCTGCTTAAGTGCAACCCAGACAAATGTTGCACAGAGATTTTTCTAATGCAGCTGTATTAGTGAGAGCAAAAGACCGTATTTGATTACGTGACGTACAGTATGGGTCACCTGGACAGAAAATACGGATTGTGGTTTGTGGTGACTGGCCAGCTGAACTGTGACACACAGAATGGTTCCACACAGCTGTATGAAATGGATTTGTATCACTGAGAGCAAACAAAAGGATTTTGTACTGTGACTTCCACTATCTATCAGTTAGACAGAAAAAAATCTTCTGCAGACTGTGCCAAAAAATAAACTTTTTCCAGTCTCCCTGCAAAATGATGCAAATATGGCGGTAGCTGCACTACTAGTGCCAGCAAGCCCAGCCACAAGCAGATAAAAAAAAAGGGTCTTGTAGCCCTAATAAGGGCTGTTGGGTTCTTTTAGAATCACTCCTGCCTAACACAAATCTAGTAGAACACCCTAACACTCTCCCTGTATCACACTGCAGATCTGTCCCTAACGGCATCCAGGCAGCGACTGAGCCGAGCACCGCGGGCAGTCACTAGTATATTCCAGGGTCACCTGATCAGGCCAGCCAACCCTTGCTAT
This sequence comes from Rhinella marina, assembly GCA_900303285.1. NCBI lineage: Eukaryota > Metazoa > Chordata > Amphibia > Anura > Bufonidae > Rhinella > Rhinella marina. The sequence goes on from ONZH01010334.1 coordinate 28,865, forward strand.
CGACATGTAAGGGCCCCACGTGATGCTGGGTATACCGCAGAGTCTCCTGGCTTGTGATTGGCTGAGTTTATAGCCGCCAAAAAGGCGGGAGATGCCATTTCCTCGAGCATGACGAGATACTCGTCCGAGTAGCGAGCACTTATGAGTACCCTAATACTCGAACGAGTATCAAGCTCGGACGAGTATGCTCGCTCATCTCTAGATGTAATGTTTTGACCTGTGCATGGGTCGTTCTCAAGCATGGAAATACATGAACAAACAAGATATATACTGTAAATATGTGCCCCATATTGTGCAATATTCAACCAAATACAGAGCCACCATTAATCCAATTAATTAGGCACCAAGGGGCACATTTATTAAGACTGGCGTTTTAGACCCTGGTTTTAATAAAGCCCCATAGCTGGCGGGGGATCCACTGAAGTTATGAAGAGACACCGGCCTCTCCATAACTTTGGCGCATCCAGAGCCAGATCTAAATGTAAGACTCCCGAGCTTCTAAGCTGTCTTACATTAAGACCTTTTTGTACTCCTAAACAGGCCCCCCTTCCCCGCCCACGTCACGCCCACAATTTTAGACCTGGTGTGAGTGGGGCAAAGTCACAGAAAGTGCCTGAAATATGCCTAATTTAGGTATATTTCATTATAATAAATGACCCCCCTTCCCCCAAGTATGTGCATGATATATAACATCCAAAAGTCGGTGTATACATATGAAATACCAGTACAGACCAAAAGTTTGGACACACCTTCTCATTCAAAGAGTTTTCTGTATTTTCATAACTATGAAAATTGTAGATTCACACTGAAGGCATCAAAACTATGAATTAACACATGTGGAATTATATACTCAACAAAAAAGTGTGAAACAACTGAAAATATGTCTTATTTTCTAGGTTCTTCAAAGTAGCCACCTTTTGCTTTGATTACTGCTTTGCACACTCTTGGCATTCTCTTGATGAGCTTCAAGAGGTAGTCACCTGAAATGGTATTCCAACAGTCTTGAAGGAGTTCCCAGAGATGCTTAGCACTTGTTGGCCCTTTTGCCTTTACTCTGCGGTCCAGCTCACCTCAAACCATCTCTATTGGGTTCAGGTCTGGTGACTGTGGAGGCCAGGTCATCTGGCGTAGCACCCCATCACTCTCCTTCTTGGTCAAATAGCCCTTACACAGCCTGGAGGTGTGTTTGGGGGTCATTGTCCTGTTGATAAATAAATGATGGTCCAACTAAACGCAAACCGGATGGAATAGCATGCCGCTGCAAGATGCTGTGGTAGCCATGCTTTTTCAATATGCCTTCAATTTTGAATAAATCCCCAACAGTGTCACCAGCAAAGCACCCTCACATTACACCTCCTCCTCCATGCTTCACGGTGGGAACCAGGCATGTAGAGTCCATCCGTTCACTTTTTCTGCGTCGCACAAAGACACGGTGGTTGGAACCAAAGATCTCAAATTTGGACTCATCAGACCAAAGCACAGATTTCCACTAATGTCCATTCCTTGTGTTCTTTAGCCCAAACAAGTCTCTTCTGCTTGTTGCCTGTCCTTAGCAGTGGTTTCCTAGAAGCTATTTTACCATGAAGGCCTGCCGCACACAGTCTCCTCTTAACAGATGTTGTAGAGATGTGTCTGCTGCTAGAACTCTGTGTGGCATTGAGCTGGTCTCTAATCTGAGCTGCTGTTAACCTGCGATTTCTGAGGCTGGTGACTCGGATGAACTTATCCTCCACAGCAGAGGCGACTCTTGGTCTTCCTTTCCTGGGGCGGTCCTCATGTGAGCCAGTTTCTTTGTAGAGCTTGATGGTCTTTGCGACTGCACTTGGGGACACTTTCAAAGTTTTCCCAATTTTTCGGACTGACTGACGTTCATTTCTTAAAGTAATGATGGCCACTCGTTTTTCTTTACTTAGCTGCTTTTTTCTTGCCATAATACAAATTCTAACAGTCTATTCAGTAGGACTATCAGCTGTGTATCCACCTGACTTCTGCCCAACACAACGCATGGTCCCAACCCCATTTATAAGGCACTTATTAAACCTGACAGGGCACACCTGTGAAGTGAAAACCATTTCAGATGACTACCTCTTGAAGCTCATCAAGATAATGCCAAGAGTGTGCAAAGCAGTAATCAAAGCAAAAGATGGCTACTTTGAAGAACCTAGAATATAAGACATATTTACAGTTGTTTCAAACTTTTTTGTTAAGTATATAATTCCACATGTGTTAATTCATAGTTTTGATGCCTTCAATATGAATCTACAATTTTCATAGTCATGAAAATACAGAAAACTCTTTGAATGAGAAGGTGTGTCCAAACTTTTGGTCTGTACTGTAGGTGTGCCCATTATCTGACAAACACCCATCTGGTTAATAGAGTACATAGCATGTGCCAATAAACCATTAACAATTATGACTAGAAGACAAGTGTGCCATAATCGAGTTAAGGTGAATTAAGTTTTAATAAAAGTAAAAATAAATAAAGTAATGACGGAATATGGACAGAATGAAATGATTAAATCCAAATTTTGGGATATTGATCAAAGGGAACAAATCAACATCTTATAGGACAGGAAGAGATGAGCAGATTCATACACTGGGGGTCATTTATCAAGGATCGGCGTATGCGCTGCAGGAGGATGCACTGCATACCATAATAACTTAACGGCATCCTCCTGCAGCCCATGCACGTAGATTGAAATGTACGCTAGTTTGTAGATGGTGTAGATTTCAGTAATCATTTATGCCAAAAGATTGATGTAAATGATGATAAATGTGTCAGGGATGATCGTCCTGCCTCACCGCGCCCCTTACCAGCTGGCCCCCTTCTTCTCTAAGCATGGTTATTCCTTAGACCACGATTGTTCCACCAGTGATTTTGTCTTGTCTTGCAGGTGTAATGTGTATTTTTTTCACAGCTAAGGTGGACTTAGGTGACAGCAGAGGCAAAAAAAGGTGAAGTGAACAAGGGGAACCCACTATTTTATTACATGCAGCAAAATCATCCATATCCATTGAGTTTTTGGCAGGGGCGGATTGGCCATAGACCTTACAGGTAAATTTCCCAGTGGGCCACCCTAGCCCGCATCTCTCTCGCTGGCTGGGTACATAATGAGCTCGCAGCGGTAATTTAACCTCTTTCTTTTTCTCAACCTCCCTCCGCTCCTGACGACATCTCACACAGGCGCACATCACCTCTCTGTTTGCAAACATAGCGGTGATGAGGGCCTGCCTGATTGATGATTTGCTTCTGCACCAGATTTCAGGCACTGAATTAATGATGTCAGGAAAAAATGGAGGTGGAGAGAAAGATAAAAGAAGAGAAGCGGGGTTCAATTCAGATGGGAGCTACTGAGCTCCACAGCCAAGGTGTACTGCCCCTTGGGCTCTTTTATGCTAATTTGCATATCAATATAAATATATTTTTCAATGGAAAGAAAATTGAAGTATATCTGGGATAGAGGGTGTGTGACCTAAAGGGGAACAGGAACAGTTTGAAACAGAAAGGTGGTGACAGACGACCTTTATAGGGTTATACACAACTCTTGGCTAGCTCACACAGTTATATTTATTACCCTATTAAAAACATATTTTCATATCACTTTATATTTCATAAATCATTTCATAACCTGTTTAACACATACAATATTATAATAATTAAAAATATAATAATCAATAAATAAATCAATGAATCAGTCTTGATCCCAAAATATCACATGCGGAGCTCTCACATGTGTAATCAATTATCCTTGCTTTTACTGGCTACCCAAAAATTTGTATATTGCAGCAATTTATATCCAGGTGTCTTCCAACTTGTCAATCATGAATCTTCATGGCGTGTGTATGTATATATATATATATATATATAATTGTCCACAGTTCGAATTATTGCGTTAGTACTGCGTTACTGCAGTACTACCTTTATACTGCGATCTTTTTTAAAGAGGACCTTTCATTTCTCTTCACATGCCTGTTTTAATAGCTTCATGTCTTCCCCATATAATAACAATCCTGGAGTATCTATTCTTATGGCTCTATGTTGTTCCTTTAATATTCCTGCTAGAAGTTATAATTGAATTGCTATTAGCCTTCAGTAAGGGTACAGAGGGGAGGTAACCAGTTGGGTGTGTGTATCTGCACAAACTCACTCTATCCAATCAATGCTGCCATGTTCATGTGTGCAGATATACATCCCCAACTGGTCACCTCCCCTCTGTTCCCTTACTGAAAGCTAATAGCAATTTATCCATAACTTCTAGTAGAAATAATAAAGGAATGACACAACATAGAGACATAAGAATAGATGTTCCAGAATTGTTATTACATGGGGAATGCATGAAGTAATTAAAACAGACATGTCAGGAGTGGTGACAGGTCCTCTTTAATATCTGTGTGATATATATACCCAATCTCCTATTGTTTGTACCATTGCTTAGTTCACCTGTTATATCCACATGTTATTATATCCACAATCTCAGATGACAAAATGTATAATCCTATGGTTGATTGTGTAGTTCACATTGGATATTATAGCAACCTTGTTAGCATAACTTCCTTTACTTCAAGTGTATGCCGATCAGGTTTCTCTTTATATAGGAGATAAATATCTCTTACCAGAGCTTGTCCTGTGTCCCCACTTGCTTGCTATGTCTCTTCCTTGTCCGCGGTTTCTAGCGCATGCGCTGTATGCTCTCACCAACGCTGAACCTCTGAAGGTATTGTTCAGCAATATTCAATTACTGTCAGCACGGGATAAAATTAAAGATGCTTATAGTTAGGTAGCTCAGTATGCCAGTTTGTCAGACGCGTTTCAGAACCTATTATTTCTTTCTCAGTGGCAGTCAAATATCCTCTCTCCCGGGGTAGTTGTTGCCACTTTGACTTCAGATCTTGTGTCTTCTATTGCAGACTCACAGAGTTCTGCTCCTACTACTGTACCCCCAGGTAAACTCTTTGTCCCAGGTCATCTTTGGCTGAAGGTGTTAGAAGAGGTCCATTCCTCAGTTTTGTCAGGCCATCTGGCCATCGCGGGTACTGGATACTTGTTGTCCCGTACCTATTGGTGGCCATCCTGGCAACGTGATGTTAAGGCATTTGTTAAGGCTTGTGAGACCTGTGCTAGGGCAAAGGTTCCTCGACAACTCCCAGAAGGGCTATTACATCTGCTCCCTTTGCCCAACAGGCCTTGGTCTCACATTTCCATGGATTTTATTACTGATCTTCCTCTCTCCAAGGGTAGGTCAGTAATCTGGGTTGTGGTGAATCGTTTTTCTAAAATGTGCCATCTCGTTGAAAAAATTGCCTACTGCTAGAGTCCTTGCAGGGTTGTTTATCTGCCATATTTTACGCCTTCATGGAATCCCGTCTAACATAGTGTCTGACAGGGGGGTTCAGTTCGTGTCGAGGTTCTGGATAGAGTTTTGCAGTAGGTTGGGTATCTCGCTGTCCTTCCCCTCCTCCTTTCACCCCGAGACGAATGGGCAGACTGAAAGACTTAATCAGTCACTTGAGCAATATCCTAGGTGTTTCGTTTCTGAATGTCAGGAAAAGTGGAGTGAGTACCTGCCCATGGCCGAGTTCGCTCTAAATAATCATGAAAGTTCCTCGACACGACTGTTCCCATTTTACTGCAACTATGGTTTTCACCCCAGATATTCCGCCGTAACTGGTAACGAATCTAGATTCTCCTTGGTTAAGGACGTCGCTAATCGACTGTGCACAGTCTGGGCAAAGAGTCTTGAGACTCTAAAAAATGCCCAACTCAAGCAGATCAAATATGCGAATAAGAAACGCCGTCCCGGTCCTGAATACGTAGTTGGTGACAAAGTGTGGCTCTCAACTAAAAATCTCCATCTTCGAGTACCATCAGCAAAGTTTGCTCCACGCTTTATTGGTCCCTACATCATCACAGAAATCATAAATCCTGTATCGTTCAGATTGCGACTTCCTGGTTCTCTTCGTGTACATCCGGTTTTTCATAAGTCTTTGTTGAAAAAATATATTCCTGCTGTGGTCGCTCGTTCTCCACCTCTACCCGTGGTTGTTCAGGGAGAGTTGGAGTTCGAAATTGAACGAATTATTGACTCTCAGAATTCTCTCCAGTACCTTGTACATTGGAAAGGGTATGGTCCTGAGGAGCGTGTCTGGGTGGCTTGCCAGAGATCTTCACGCTCCCAGACTTGTTAGAAAATTCCACCAATCTTACCCTTCCAAGCCTGGAGGTCCTGTTGAGGGTCCGGAGGCCCCTCCTCAGGGAGGGGTTCTGTCAGGATTCGGGGGCGCTGCGGCCCTCCAGCGGATGTTGGGCGGGCGTTCCCGTGTCCTGACGCTATGCGGCGCTCATCCCAAGTGCAAGCCAGAAAATCCTCTTGTAACACTTAGGTTCCTATAGGGTTAAAGGTTTGGCTAGTTTTGCTAGTTTTACTGGCAGGCGTCCCTGCCAGTAATTTTGGTCCATTCAAGGGTGTAGCTGGGATCCCTGCTCCTATCACGCCTTGGGGCTGGGACTCTAGCCAGTATTTAGTTTCACACTCGCCATTCATCTGTGCCTGCTATAGAGCCTTGTGCCTAAGCTAGCTACTCTGTGTTTATCCGGTATTCCAGTGACTCTGTACCATTTTCCCTGGTTTCTGTTACTGTTACCTATCTTTGGTGTTCTCCTCTGTTTATTCCTTGCTTGGTTCCTTTACCTTTTACCCCTTCATTTCCTTACCTGTTTAGGGTTGTTCCTGCTGGTGTTTTGTTTTGGTTGTTTGTCTCGTGTTACACTTTCTTCAGTGTAATTGCAGTCTTCGGTTGGGGCCGGCCTGTTAAGGAGCCGGGTTCCCCCAAAAGGCAGGGACAGTGGTTTGGGAGGAGTGTCAGGGCCTCACTTTGTCTGTGTCTTTTGTGTCCCCCTGACCTACTCCTCACAACTGTGTTTCAAAATGAATGGTGAAGGGGGCCAGACTGCAGTCAGCCTGGAGCACTAACTTGACCCACTTTAACTTCTGTGGCTGCCCTGGGATAATTAACACCAGAATTTGGCACATATAGTGCATCTAATTTTAGATATATTTATGAAGCAAGAAATGTAGAGAGAGAGAGATAGGTCGGCACTACTGACAACCCAGCTGGATCCCTTGAGACGCTGCACACAGCACAGGTGCTCCAGCATCCGGAAGGTGCTCAGTGCTGAATAGGAATAACAAGTAAATCCATAAAGAAAGGACAACAGCCGTGCCACTTCCTCCGCTAAAATACTTTATTGGTGGATACAGATCATGGCAACACAGGTACGGGACAGACTATGCATCAGCCGCCAATGACCATTTTGCATCCTAGGACACTTTCTCAAGGCGTAAGGGGGAGTGAGCGTGACCACGCGTATATACCCACACAATGCCACATCAATAAAAAACACTAATTACATAACAATACACATAACTCAGAAAAATTAAGACAGATCATTTCTGTCATTCAATCCACATGGTCCCAGAGCTTCAGTTCATATGATCCTTGGCTAGGGTTGGGATTCAAATTTTTAACAACAGGTTCCCTACTCAACGGCGGACACGGGGCATCACGACATGAATGACCTGGGATCACCCTTTTGCTGTTCATGCACATGTGTAATTAATCTACTACAGCCCTTACCTGACTGCAATGAATATAGGCGCTCGTATAATGGACAAGTAGTTTTTCCGATATAACACTTGCATGTGCAAAAAATTGCATATACCGCAAAATCAGATGTTATGAATTGTTGTACCGTATGTTGTATTGGACCTAAGTGCATTGTTTTACCAACACACATAGAATTGCAGTGTGAACAGTTGCCTGCGGTGGGGTAAGGGCTGTAGTAGATTAATTGCACGTGTGCATGAACAGCACAAGGGTGATCCCAGGTCACTAATGTTTACTAGTTTACAGAGGGTTAATATGCCATTGAATGGCATAGATAGGCATAAGTATCTAATACAGTGTGAAGGGCGATGGATCATAGAACTGAAGCTCTGGGACCATGTGGATTAAATGACAGAACACTGCATTAACACAGAAATACAGGTGTGAATGGGAGCTGAGCTGCAATGCGCTGGTATGGCCGCTACACAGTTGACGTCGCCATCTTCTCGCACTATCCGCTCTTTTGTTTCTGGCAACAACAGCAGCTAAAATCAATTACTCCGTGGTGGTGCTGGGTGTCTGACCCCTACAGATCTGATTTTGTTGTGAGTGTGAGAATAGGTCATGAATATCAAGAAACTGGAAATATCCTCCATGAATTAATGTTTAACAAAGCTTAAAGGGGTTTTCTAGGATTTTGCTACTGATGACCTATCCTCAGAATAGGTCATCAGTATCTGATTGGTGGGGACCAACACGCGGGACCCCCACGATCAGCTGTTTGAGAAGGCACCGGTGCTCCTGACAGCCGCTGTTCAATGTATGGCGCTGTGCTTGGTATCGAGCTGCTCCTGGGCCACGTGACCGATGAACGTGACATCACTGGCCTAGGAAAAGCTAAGAGAAGGCCACGGCACTCACGGGAACGCCAGTGCCTTCTCAAACAGCTGATCGGCGGGGTCCTGGGTCATCAGTAGTAAAATCCCAGAAAAAAACCCTTCAAAGGGGTTTTCTAGCTTTAAAACAATATTCACCAGCAGCCTTCCACCCACCCTGTTGGACTTGTGGAGGAAATGATACCTGCTTCCAGTCCAAGGTTTAGGCTCCTTCAGTTACTCGCACTCCAATTCCCTGCATTTCAACTTCCAGAGTCAATGGGGTTCATGTGTGCCCTTCAGCCAATGAATGGTTGCATCGGTGATGTGTCCCCAAAGGGGCGTGTCAGTGGGTCACTAGACGCTTAGGAGACATGTCACCACTATTACATGCAGTGTCGGACAGGGATACATAGGGCCCACCTGTAAAATTTATTTTTTGGGATACATTTAAATATAATAAATAATCTAACAAGTTTTTTATATGAACATAGGCTGGTTGAGGTGCTGTACATAGAATATATGTATGTAGTGCAGTAAGTCTACTGTGTTATGTGCCACTTGTGCAGAGGGTGGGAGACTAGGGGCCCGCCTTGCTCAGGGACCCATCGGTACCAAGGTGGGCCAGTCTGAGCCCGATTACATGTCATTGGCTGCAGTTGCACACCTGATTAAGGATGAGCGAATCGACTTGGTCCATCCGAAGCTGATTCGCTAAAAACTTTGTTATAATACTGTACAGAGTTCATGCTCCATACAGTAATAGAATGTATTGGCTCCGATGAGCCGTGTAATAACTTTGGGAATTAATTTTCACTGTAAAAAACCTTGGCACCAAACTTGTGTTCAGTTCCTAGTGATACCTTGGAACTGAACCTGAATTCGGTACCAAGGTTTTTTACACTAATAATTAATTCACTAAGTTATTACACAAAGTCTCACACGACTTCGCAAAGTAATAACTTCAGCTCATCGGAGCCAATACATTCTAATACTGTACGGAGTGGGAACTCCGTAGAGTATTACAACGAAGTTTTTAGTGAATCAACTTCGGATGTACCATCTGAAGTCGATTTGCTCATCACTACACATGACTCCTGTCCACTCTGGGTCATTGGCTCACGTGCTGCTTGGGGGACGTCACCACTGCAGCCAGTCATTGAACGCAGCAGCACACATGACCACTGTCTACTCTGGAAGTTGACAAGCAGGGAAACCGGAATGCGACAAACTGATGGAACTGGAACCCAGCAGTGGGGAAGCAGGTAAGTACCCTTACCTCCAGAGGTCTGGCCTTTTGTTGAAAATTGTTTTAAGGCTGGACAACTCCTTTAATGGCCATTAAAATTCTTTTACTTCGAATACAATCAGACTTGACATGTGTTTTTGTCTTTACTGTTTAGATCTACCTTTCCGGCTTAATTCCCTAATAAAAACAGGAAAGCTCCTTTATTTGACAGATACAAAACTCTACAAATCCATGGAATACAGAACATTTCCCCAAGACAATATTTGTGCAGATTCACCCTTGCTCTATTAATGTGGTGAAATTTCTTAAAAGTCTGACATTCCTTAGCCCGTAGCTTAAGGGCAAGGCTCCATGTGTCGAGCAAATTTCCCCAATGGATTTTGTATTTTTAACCACAGTCTGGGAGATAAGTGTATGTCTAAATGAAGAAAACTGTCCTGTCCAGAACTTATTATGTCTGCTAGAGGAAGATTAGACAAAACGCGTCATCTAAAAATCAACATGCAGGAGAAGCATGTCAAACCGAAAATCCTGTGGGCCGATAGAAAATAGTAAGATGGTGATAAAAAAGAAACATTTCATGAAAATGCAGAAAAATACTGCACAAAACTAATACAGAAAAGACTGTCCACAATATCAATGAAAAACATAGCTGGAAGAACAATGGAAACTTTGTGTGGTCAAGCAGGATGGATGGAGCCTTTGTCAGAATTAATTTAGGACAGATCTATGCATTTGAATATTTTTATTGAACTGGATGGTGGTCACTTTCAGACATGTTTGTGGCTGATGAGGCTAATGGATTGCCCACTAAATAATTCTGCTGCTGTGCAGATCTTTAAGGGAATGTGTCATTGAAAAATTACCTATTGTTTAAATCAAGTTTTTATGTTTAACATGTTTTTTTTTAGAATTTTTGGTGCCTTATAAAGTTGAGACTTTCTGGTCTGTAGAGATCGCTTCCTAGCAGTCATCTCATTATCTTCCCAGGCAGCATTCCAATGAAAGGTATCAAAGGTATGAAAGGTACATCTATATATTGATTCACCATTCACAGGATTCACCATTCACAATATGGTCATAACTTATCTCCCTGCACAATGACCTTGGTACAAGTCACAGAGCATACCTAGAAAGCTCTCCCATAGAGGTTAATGAATATATCCAGTCCATTGTGGCCTATGGTCTTGTTCTAAAGCATATCTGACACCTAAACAGCAAGACTCTAAAGCCTAACCCACAGTAGTATTTCCCCAACAGGACATAAAAGACTTCTAAAAGACATTTTTCATTGTTCTGTATTTCACTGTAACTGGGGCATCTACCTGATCCTTTGTGGTGGCCAGTTGCCACGTTCTGTCCTCCTCCTCCTCCACTAGGTGTCTTTAATAAGATATGGAGGTGAGAGCTGAGAAGGTGAGACACCAGGCACATCACTGTGCTAGCCCTATCTTCAGCATGCTTCCTGGTCTTTCAGCACTACCAAACACACAGGAGAATATCGATTACATCCAGTGATGTTTCCTCTAATGTAGACATTCTCTTTCCTCATCATCTCCATTGGGTCCAGACTGCAAAAACAATTTCTTTCAGCCATGTTTAGTCTTGGCAGAGTTTGACACACACGCAAACATCTTAGGTTTCTCAGTTATCCATCATCCTCCCCATTGCTGTGCCCCACCAGTGTCATCCTGCTTCTACTCCCAATACTGTGCCCACTGTGCTCCCCAATGCACCAAATACAATACTGCAGAAAATATAGTGCTTCCAGTAGTAATAATATCCCTATAGTGCCCCCAGTAGTATTAATGTCCCTATAGTCCCTCCGGCAACAATAATGCTCTCAGTAATAATAATGCCCCTTATAGGGCCCCCAGTAATAATAATGTTGCCTACAATGGTCCTATAGTGCCACCAGTGTTAAAGGGGTTGTGCAGGAGGTTTATATTGATGACAATTCCTCAGGAAAGGTTGTCAATATCAAATCAAGGGAAGTCTGACTCCTGGCACCCCCGACTACCAGCTGTTTGAATATGAGGCTGCAATTGTGCAAGTGCTGCATCCTCTTCAAGATTATACTGTGCGTTGTCCCGCTTGCAGTAGCAGTAGTACCAGTCCCATTAACTTTTCTCCTTTCATCATGGGACCATTTTAATATTTTCTCTTCAAATTCCAAGGTCACCTGTTCAAGTTGAAACTGCTGTTTTATGGTTATTATTTAATAAAACTACTAGCTAAGCACATGTCAAGTATTTGTATTTAAAACAGACAGCATCAGGAAATTGTGTGCAGTGCCTCGGCATAAAAAGCTTGAGTTGGAACCCAGGAGCAGTAAGTATTAGGGACCTGGTCTGGGGTCTGATTTTTTTTTTTTTTGAGGGGGTCTAGTTTTGGGTTTTATTAACACAGTGGGTCTGGTCTGATGTGTGCATTAATTTAGTCTGGTCTTGGGTCTGAATTCATTTTTGGGTCAGGTCTGGCATGAGAAGGCTTGGCCCCACAGCAAATTTTTAAACATCCTCCCCCCTTCCTGAGAAACCTCTCCTCAAGCCCACCTCCCGTGGCTAGTCAAGACCATCAACACTCATCATACAAACCCCCCATCAACTTAGTCATGTAAAAAAATATGAAAATAAAAGTGGAATGCCCTTCTAGTGCCCCCAAACTGTAGTTCTGCCTCCTTAGTGCCTCCATATAGTAGTCCTGGCCTCTTAATTCCCCCTTACAGTAGTGCTGCCCCTTTACAGTAGTGAAGCCCCTGGAGCTTTAAGAAAATAAAAAAGTAATACTCACTTAGCATTGTTCCCCCAATGACCGGAGCACATCATGCTCTCCCCAGCAGCAGGCATGATGCAGTGCCTGCTGAGCTGATCAGGAGAGCGCACAGGCCAGGGGATGATCCTCAGCCTGTACCTCTCCCACTCAGCCCAGAAGATGTCACTGCTTCGTGCCTGCTGCTAGGGAGAATGAGGCACGGGCCATAATGGATGTCAGACACCTCAGCTGGACTTGGGCTGACTGCTATGTCAGTCATCCATTACTGGACCTCACTGTAAGAACACACACAGTAATCATTACTGTGTATGTACTGGCAGACGAGGCCTTGGCCTGACAGCCTAGGCACCCCTGTTACCATGGGCTCCATATCAGTTGCTATGGCTGCTACAGCAGATCCCCTGGGCCCTAATGCCAGATGCAGCAACCAGCACTGCATCCTGCTGAGCGGCTGTGTTTTATTTGTTGCTCCGCTACACTCCCACAGAACTCATGCACACCTAGTGTCTCTCACTTGCATCACCACAGAGCACTGTACATCTCTACCCTTGCCTCTCTCCTGTCTCTACCACTTTCCATTCCCCCAAGCCCTCTCCTTGGAATAGTGGTTTCTGATACAGTCAGTTCATATCTGATGGCGAATCTAGTGTCCTGTACTTACATGGATGAACAGTGATCACGTCTGTATCATAAATCATTGATACAATCAGTCAGGTCAGGGGAGCCACATTGGGTCCAGGAGATGCAACCAACACATGGACCATGTTTTCTGGGCCGATTACGTGTGAATCAACCCTAACAAAGAGAATTGTATATCGTCAGCCTGTAACTGTAGCTGCCACGCTTCCTATGCTTCCTCACGGTGGGCCCGTCCGCCAGAGTCACCTGACCGTTCACCCCAGCAGGCCACAGCCTTTTCTCTTAAAGGCCAATGCACATGCACCCTAATTTACACAGCCAACAGCTGATCACCTTTGAATACTCCCAATCCTTGCCATATGGGAGGATGCCTGAGCAATAGGTTTGTAACTTGCTATTTCCTACTATGTACTGACTTCTGCCCACTTCCTGAATAATGACCTTCCACCGCCTGAACTGACCTGTACCTAACCTCCTTATTGACCCATCGCTGCATGCTTTGATGTCAAAATGTTTATCAGATTGCTCTTACTCTGCTTGCTCTGACCTGGCTTGTTCCTGAGTACAGTTTTATCTAATCCCTTGGTGATCTACACCTGTGTCTCTGACCCCCATGGGTCATCTGTCAATCATACAGAGACTACTCTAGAAGGTAATGGCCTGGTGGTTTCCCTGTGACAAAGTCCAGATCCCTGCACAAGGGTGAAAACTAGGGGACTGACAGAAGAATACCTTTAGAAGTAGCCCAAAGTCAAATCTGTTGGTTGACACAGTGGGTCCACACCCACTGCTGTGACAAGAATGTTATTAATCACTGATAAGACATCCCCGTGTACAACTGAAGTGAGAAAAAGAAAAAAAATCTGAAAAAAGTCAGTCCCACTATAAACTATATTTACAACATTAAAAGTAATAATGTCTAGACCAGTGCTCCTCAGTTTTTAGTGAGGCACAGCAGGGGTGACCACTCGATGAACAGATGATGATTCCAGATCTATGATTCCAATCATCTCTGTTTTGATAACATAAATGACTCTTTTTGTGCTTATTTAAACCTTATGCAACCAGCCTATTTTGAGCCCTAATGAAAAACCCACCAGTTTTTTCACCATCACATTCTAAGAGCCACTATTTGCCACTGAGGAAGAAACTCTATTGTTTCGAAACGCGTCTGGCTATATACTATAACAAGGCGGTATATGACAAAGTAAAAACTTTGTTCTAAAGAACTATCCATTTGAAGATAAAGAAACTGCTTAATCCATTGCAAGATATAGAGGAGCACATTTTGGGGTCCCAAGACTTCAAGTGCACATGCGCTAGCCGTGCCGGCACAGGCGAGGAGAAAGTAGAAGCGAACTGCAAGGCACAGCGAGCCTACCTACAGGGAAGTAATTCCGCTGAGCAGCGTGGCCAACGGCGATTACAAAGCGGGCAGAGTGTACATCCAGGTGGCGGTAAGAAGTGTGGGTACCACACCATTCTATCTACAGGTGGCTAGAACTATTAATATTAAGCTGCTGATAAGGAATGCCGACTGTGCATCTTGCATGCACATTAAGAACTATCTTGCCAAGGATGAGCTCCGATATATATATATGTGCAGTACAACAAACAAATGAGGCATGTATAAATACCGCAGTGTACGAACTGTTACTGGTTCCCATGTTGTGAGAGCTCCACAACGGGAATTATAAGAGGGACCGCGATCCATTTGAAATAACACTATTGTGGGGTTTTATTGTATGTTGTATTTTATATTAGGGGATGATTTGTATGAGGTTTTGTTTTTATTGAAATTAAACGCTATTGAAGAGCAGGCCATTTTATTAGTGTTTCTTTATCGAATTTTATATGTTAATCTGGTATTAGTAGGCCTAGCTCCAACCAGGTGAGCACTTCATATATTGTTCTATATCTTGCTATTTAAATCAAGAGTGTTTTTGCACTATTTAAATGGTTATCTTCAGGCGTGACAGCAATGGGATGACTACTGATCACAGATCATTCTAGCCATGAAAAGATCAGTCCATTCTACATTTGTGGTTAGTATGGTCCTTAGGGGTTTTTTGAAAAATGCAAGCTGGTTTGTATCTTTTGCCTAGTTAAAGAGGACCTGTCCCCTCTCCTGACATGTCTTCTTTAGTAGCTATTTGCATGCCCCATGTAATAACAATTCTGTGGCATGTATTCCTGCTAGAAGTTATGAATGAATTGCTAGCAGTTTGCAATGAAGGTCCAGATGGGTCTTATAAGTTGGGGAGGTGGGACAGTCAAAGAATATGTCTAAATTCTTCCCAATATTTGTATACAAAAACCGGTTGGAGCATTCCTGACGTTTTGGAGTATAACATGCAGCAGTGAATGAAGACATGTGGCTGGTATAAACTCCTCACACGACAGACTATATTTTATTTACGCGAGGAGTATCTTTGCTTATAATCACTGTTTCAGGGCTCATTCAGACGTTCGTGAGTGTTTTGCGGTCCACAAATTGCGGATCCACAAAACACGGATACAAATCCGTGTGCGTTCCACATTTTGCGGAATGCACACGGCCCGCCCTATACAAAAAATGCCTATTCTTATACACATTTGCGGACAAGAATAGGACATGCTCTATATTTTTTGCGGAGCTGTGGAACAGAACTATGGATGCGGCAGCACACTTGTTTTGCAGCCCCATTGAAATTAATGGGTCCACTCCCGTTCCACAAAATTGCAGAACGGATGCGGTCCCATTCATGCAGTTGTGTGAATGGGCCCTAATGGAAAGGTGCATGAAGGTGGTTGTGTGTATTAACTATTATTTTGTATATTTTATACCTGGAAATGTCAATTTTGGCAACATAGTAGCTGTTTGCATTGAGCAGTATATATTTTTAACACATTATTGTATGACAGACACATTTTGCATGGCCTGGAGTTTCAGTGTTTATGAGAGCACAAGCTCTTGATGTATCCACTTGTGAGCTTTTCACACCTTGAAATATTACATTTAGGCCTCATGCACACGAACGTATTTTGTTTCCGTGTCCATTCCGTTTTTTTTGCGAATAGGATACGGACCCATTCATTTCAATGGGTCAGCAAAAAATACTGACAGCACACTGTGTGCTGACCGCATCCGTATGTCCGTTTCATAGCCCCGCAAAAAAATAGAACATGTCCTATTCTTGTCCGTTTTGCAGACAAGGATAGGCATTGTTACAATGGATCCGCAAAAAAAACGGAAACACGGATGCCATATGGAATGTCATGCATTTTTTTTTGCAGATCCGCAATTTGCGGACCGCAAAACACATACGGTCGTGTGCATGTAGCCTTACAGTGTTTTTGTTTGGAAACTTCTGCTTTGATGCGACTCTTCAGGACTTTTTTTTCCGTCTTGCATAACGGGAACCAGACGGATCCGTTATGATTCTCATAGACTTCTGTTATGACGGATCCAAACGGAATGCCTCTAAAGGCTTCCGTTTTGATTTCCGTCTTATGGATTCCATTATTTTCCGTTGTAACCATGTTATAACGGAAAACACAAACGGAAACCATAACGCTGATGTGAACCCACCCTTAGTTACAAATGGTGAGTGTGACTTTCTGCTCGATTAATATTTTTAGCCACTGATATCACCTTTTATGCAACTGTTATGGAAAGTTACACTTTGCCACAAAATTACATGAAAGCATCTCTGCACATAAAGTGCAAGGCAGCATTTTGACAATGTGTCAAGTGTTTACGTTCAGAAAATATATGGGTTAGTATGATTATATCATTTTGTCATTTTGGTTTTATTTGTACATGTCAAGCCTGTGAAGATTGTCCTGGTTACCAGAGGTGCAAAATATTCGAAAACCCCTGGGATCCTAAAGGGTAATGAATAATAATATTGGCAGCGTAATGACATAAACCTACCTAAACAGTTAAAAATATTTTTCTGTATCATTGAGAAAAGCTCTACCACCTCAAGGGGTGGTCACGGACACATCCTGAATACTTAGCCCGCCTGCTCATTCGCATCGAGAAATACTACGGTACTTTTTCTGTGCATGGGGTGATTAATCACACTGTTTTATTTTACATAATGAAGACCATAACAAGTGAAGTCTGAAGTAGACTGGGAACTGTATCCTTAATAGTCTTCGTTGCTCCTAATTATGCTTGATGAAACTCTTAGCTTCAAATTACTCTGCAATCCCTTTGATTCCTTTTTTAAGACCTCTTTTGGCTATAAAAATGTTAAAACGTATTTGTCCTGCCGTGCAAGTTGTGTGGTCCCATTTACAACATCAGAGGAACAATGAACATCCACTGCTTTGGCTTCATCTAGATGGAGATCAAAAGATCTAAGGCATCTTGCTAGATCGACTCCTGCGTCCAGCAATCACGGAGGTGTTTTTTTTTTATAGACTTGAGATGAATTTAAGCTGAAAGACAGGTGGTTCCATCATATGTAATGTAGACCTCTCTGGTGTGCGTAACACTACTGCACTAAAACCAGCTGCCTTCTACACATGGAAACAGTTTTTTGTCATTGCTTCAGGAAATTTGGCAAATTTTGGATTTTAATATTTTAATTTATGTAAATGATGAGACCAAAAGCCAGCGTTCCTTAGTCTTTTACATGATTTTTTTATTATGAGGAATGTCATAGACTATGTTTTGAGTGGAAATTTTCATCCTCCGCTTTCCAATTATTTGCCTATAAATAATCTTAGTAACCTAACCACCAAACTACAGGAGCCATGGTCTGTTGGCTGTTGTGGCAGTTAACCTGGATATTCATCAGATATTAAATGTAGCAACCAATCACAGTTCAGCTACTGTTTTGCTACAGGTCATTAATATGAGTTCTGATTGCTTGCTATAGGCAACGAATGACAATCTTACTATAAGACAGCTCATATGTGAGTTATTATGATTTTGATTGCGACACTTAGCCAATGTTGTTGTAGAGGCTGATGTAACTCATATGACATTCAGTGTATACTAATTCTGTGGGGTTTTATATACTGTCAATTTAAGACAATAATGCTCTGTAAGAAAAGGAATTTTATTGGACAATTTTCAGGCCACTGTGGAGGTCACTGTTAAGAGGCAGGGGACTGGGGAGGCCACTATTAAAGGGGCAGCCTCTGTGGAGGTCACTGTTAAGGCAGCAGGGTACTGTGAGGTCACTGTTAAGGGAGCAGTGTACTGTGGCAGTCGCTGTTAAAGGGGCAGGTGCTATGGAGGTCTCTGTTAAGGGACCAGGGAATGGTGAAGGTCACAGTTAAGGGAACTTTCCCCTATGGAGGTCACTGTTAAGGGAGGCGTGCTGTAGAGGTCACTGTTAAGGCAGCGGGCCCCTGTGGAGGTCACTGTCAAGGGGTTGGGGTGTTGTGGAACTCACTGTTAAAGGGGCAGGCTGCTGTGAAAGTCAAAGTTAAGGGGGTGGGCTGCTGTGGAGGTCCCATTTTTAGGAGGTGGGGCACTGTGGGGGGTCAGTGTTAAGGGGTAAGGGCTGTGGAGGTCATTGTTAGGGGGCAGGGTGCTGTAGAGGTCACGTTATGAGGAATACTGTTGATATCTTTTAACAACACACACAAACATTAAAAGAAATAGATGAAATATACCCTTGCGAAGCCGGTTCCTTCTGCTAGTACATATATATATATATATATATATATATATATATATATATATATACACTCACCGGCCACTTTATTAGATACACCTGTCCAACTGCTCGTTAACACTTAATTTCTAATCAGCCAATCACATGGCGGCAACTCAGTGCATTTAGGCATGTAGACATGGTCAAGACAATCTCCTGCAGTTCAAACCGAGCATCAGTATGGGGAAGAAAGGTGATTTGAGTGCCTTTGAACGTGGCATGGTTGTTGGTGCCAGAAGGGCTGGTCTGAGTATTTCAGAAACTGCTGATCTACTGGGATTTTCACGCACAACCATCTCTAGGGTTTACAGAGAATGGTCCGAAAAAGAAAAAACATCCAGTGAGCGGCAGTTCTGTGGGCGGAAATGCCTTGTTGATGCCAGAGGTCAGAGGAGAATGGGCAGACTGGTTCGAGCTGATAGAAAGGCAACAGTGACTCAAATTGCCACCCGTTACAACCAAGGTAGGCAGAAGAGCATCTCTGAACGCACAGTACGTCGAACTTTGAGGCAGATGGGCTACAGCAGCAGAAGACCACACCGGGTGCCACTCCTTTCAGCTAAGAACAGGAAACTGAGGCTACAATTTGCACAAGCTCATCGAAATTGGACAGTAGAAGATTGGAAAAACGTTGCCTGGTCTGATGAGTCTCGATTTCTGCTGCGACATTCGGATGGTAGGGTCAGAATTTGGCGTCAACAACATGAAAGCATGGATCCATCCTGCCTTGTATCAACGGTTCAAGCTGGTGGTGGTGTCATGGTGTGGGGAATATTTTCTTGGCACTCTTTGGGCCCCTTGGTACCAATTGAGCATCGTTGCAACGCCACAGCCTACCTGAGTATTGTTGCTGACCATGTCCATCCCTTTATGACCACAATGTACCCAACATCTGATGGCTACTTTCAGCAGGATAATGCGCCATGTCATAAAGCTGGAATCATCTCAGACTGGTTTCTTGAACATGACAATGAGTTCACTGTACTCAAATGGCCTCCACAGTCACCAGATCTCAATCCAATAGAGCATCTTTGGGATGTGGTGGAACGGGAGATTCGCATCATGGATGTGCAGCCGACAAATCTGCGGCAACTGTGTGATGCCATCATGTCAATATGGACCAAAATCTCTGAGGAATGCTTCCAGCACCTTGTTGAATCTATGCCATGAAGAATTGAGGCAGTTCTGAAGGCAAAAGGGGGCCCAACCCGTTACTAGCATGGTGTACCTAATAAAGTGGCCGGTGAGTGTATATATGTGTGTGTGTGTGTGTGTGTGTGTTTGTGTGTGTATATATGCCCTCTGATTATATCAACCTCAGAAGTTGATCTCAATTATCAACCTAGAATTAAAAATAAAGTTATGGTTGACCAAGTGGAAAAAAAATTCCTTGTTCCTCAGGGCTAAAATTGAATCAATCCTTGAAGGGTTTATCGATTTTTTAAATTGGAGAAGTCTCCTCATCTGTTCCCCTCCGCTCCATTGAAGCTCCCTGGGTCCTTTCTATAGGCTTTCAGTCCCTATCTTTTAAACTTTCAGACGGCCGAAGTCAGCGGCTGGCCTCAGTACTGATGTGACCCAGCAGTACTGCCTGTAACTTAGTTGCCTTCTGGCGATCGGCATATGCCAGACACTGCCAGCACCCAATGGATTCCATTCATTATAATGGTGTCAGTTGCTTTTTGACATGAATGTCAGCATTCCGCCAGGTAAAACACCACTGCATGCAATGGTATTTCCTTTTTATTTTTTTGATGGCGCCTGCGATGGAGTCTACTGCCAGAACCTTCACTGCAGATGTGAACCTAGCCTCAATGCAAAAACATCTTTAAAAAATAAAAAAAAAATACATAAAGAAAGAGCCTTACCCATACAAGCTTACAAGCTGAAATACACTACAGATGGATCTGCACTAATATTTTCACACAATAGATCATGGTACACTATGTCTTTTTCAGCATAGAAGAAAAACTTGTGTTGACTTCTTTGTGTGATGTAGAGCACAGATTAAATCTAGAAGGGGGACTTTCTCATAGTGCTATTGGGCCTGTGGGCAGTATGACATGAGAACATAGTGGTCAGCCATACATCTGCATCTGTTTATTCTGCACTTACAGTTTGCGGAGGTGGATTATTTGTTTCATTCCTATTTGCATGCTTGTGTGGGCACTTGTGTGAGCTTGGTGTAACGGTTGTTGGTGAAGTATTGTGTGGCGCCTTGATATAATCTGTAGCATCTGCACGCCCATGGCTGAAAATTCATGATGACATTTGGTTTCTAACTGGTTAGATGTAATAGATATTTATTGACATGAATAACATTCTGCATGTAGACCATGGCTATAATAGTGCCATATAACACTATATAACAAAGGGATTTAGTATTCGAAATCTGAAAGGAGATCAGTGAATAGCGATAAATTCAACATTCAGAATTATGGACCACCAATAGCTTTAGACAGTATGTCATTTGTATTGTTTCTGGGTCAAAGCTTCTACTTCTACACCTAGTACAATGAATATACTGCATGCATACTATTGTAGAAGTGCCTGTAGAGCCAAAATGGTCTATAGCAGGCTGGATTTTGTAAATGTGTAAGGTTACATTACTCACCTATCACCTCCCTGAGATCCAGATCTAGTTGCACGGTCTGCCAATGTCAGATGAGGATTTGTTTGACTTCAGATGAAGCCATATCAAAAGTGGCAATAAGATGAAATGTCTCCAGCCCTTCTCTTTCTGCTGTGGATAGAGGAGCTGGCTCTGTTTCTTGCCCAAAGCACTATGTTAGGCCCGTCTTAGGGTAGCATCAGGATAACTCTGACCAAGGAAATGTCAGGATAAATCTCCTGTCTGTCTGATGAACTTGTTTTCAGAGCAATTCCTTCTAAGACAGAGATACTGACCGACCAGGTTAACTCTGTTAAGGGGGTTTAAGTGACCTCTTTCCCACCTTAACAGTGAATTAGTGGAGGTTGGTTTACGATGTATGGTAGTTTCTAAGGTGCCCAATTATGTTTTTTCTAATTTCCATATCGAGAAAGTGCAAGGTATCTTCATGTATTTTAAAAGTGAACCTTAAAGGGGTTTTCCAGGATTTTAATATTGATAACCCTCAGGTTAGGTCATCAATATCAGATGGGAGGGGGGTGTCAGAGATAATTCAGATCAAAATGAAAAAGGGTCAGGGATAATTCAGAGTTTGATAGTGATCTACATGAAAGGTTAATCATCTGTGTTTCTACTTTTGACTAGGTGGGGTGGGGGTGGGGGTTCAATTCCATAATGGGTAGATCACCTCCCAGTTTAATGAATGCTGATTAGTCTAGTATAGCTTTCCCTTTAGCCCCTCCTATGTCCTCACGGACTCTTGCCTCTCCCTCTGTTTCTAGTCTGTTATTACTGACTTCTCTGTCAGTGTCCAAAAGCTCAGTTTCTGTTGCAGAAGGATTAGGGTCACCCTTTCTTCTTTTCAAAGTAGTGTCGAAAAAGGGGTAAGCCTTATTATCCTTAAAATTCTGTAGGTCAGGTATAAGATGATGGTCTTTATGAAACTGAAATCTTTCCAATGTATTTTGTAATTGGATTTCCACGTTCACACATTCAAGTTCTTGGCTGATTTTCTTTGTTCTTTCTATTTTTCTTAGTCTATTACTAAGGAGTTCAAGGTGGTTCCTATGCTCATCCAGCAAAAAATTCCTTAGTGTGTCTTACAATACACATGGCATTCCCTGCATGACACCACCAAGAGAAGTTGAGCCTAGTCTATTTGAGTCCACGTGGAATGCCAGTCGGGCGCCATTGCCACGTTACTTGACATTACAGCCTGGTATTCTTTCATGTCCAGTTATGAATCAGCGTTATTGTCAAAGAGACACTATGGTCTTATTTAGGGATTGGCAGGGTGACCCAGGGTGCACATAGGGCCTGATAGGGAAACTTAGTGCAGTGTCTAGATTCCGGATAGCGTGGTCCTTGTGACGGTGGTCACTCCCATTGCTGTTAGGAGGACTAGTTTAGCCCTTTTAGGGAGTGACAGAGTTAGTGCCTCTCATTTATGAGGACACTCAAGAATTATTTTTTATTTTACCCTGGGTGACTGTAGGACAGATCTTCAGGAACTGGTAAGATAGTTCTCAGTTCATGTAGTAGTAGATACACCTGTCTTCTTCTACATTGTGGACAACTATGTACATGTATTTCCACTTGGTTCTTGAGAACAGCAGTTGAAGGCAACATATTACAGCTGTACTTACTATTATTTTGGTTCTTTGTTTGTGACACTTTTTATCTACTATTATAATAAAACTTAAATTTTAAAATTGGGATCCTGCCTTTATTTATTTAAAGGCTATTCTGACCAAAGCACAGAGGAGCAAACAGAGCTAGGATACTAGATACACAATCACTAGCGGCTGCCATGACTGAGAAACAGACTTATATCCTCCACCTAGCTCATGAATTGGATGTTGAGTTAAGAAACTGGTTGGCTTGGCTTCCAGCCTCACTGATTGTCACGAGTGGGCTTGCGTCTGGTATCAGACGTTCTGCGCGGCTTTCTAAAGTGACATAATTTGACATGCTTTTCCCTTGGTTTGGTTGCTGTTTACCACACCCCTTCCCCTCAGCTGTTGCCGCTGTGGTAATTATCTTTCTCCTATTTACCCCTTCCTCTCCCAGTATCCCTTGCGGTTTATACTTTCTGCCTAGTTTGTAGTGTGTGGTGTGGATCTCAGCTGAGATCCGGTTGCTGCGATATCTGCTTAAAGATAAGTGACTTTTTCCCTTTTGTGGTTTTCCTTTTGGAGTCTCCTGTTCGTCCTTACTCTTGGAGGAACGGGTTTACTCTTTCTTGTGTCACTAGCTGCAGGGTTTTCTAGGGTGCATTTATTATTAGGTTCCTGTGTATGAACTTTCCTACAACCCAGGCTTGTTCATACTGGTAGTCAGTCAGGGCCTAGTTTCAGGGTTCCCTGCAGGAGGTGACCGTTTCCCTGGTTGTGGTCTGTTCTCTTCCCTCGTACGCTAGGTGTGGCTATTCCCTCCACACCAGAGCGTGACATTATAAACCGCCAAAACAAAAATTTATGTCATTTTTGTGCTGACATTGATGCTATTGCTGAACTGGCTGAACGGCTGCAGGGACTCAGTTTGGAGGTGGCTGACATCCGCAACCAGATTCAGAGACCACAGGCTGGTGGTTCTGGGGGTGCTGAGTGTCAGGCCTGTTTGGAGCCTAAGGACCCCCTCCCTGATAGATTTTCTGGGGGACGTGATAATTTTGTTCTATTTAGGGAGGCGTGCAAATTGTATTTCAGACTGCGTCCACATTCTTCTTCTGGTAATGAGGAGCAGAAGGTTGGTATGGTCATCTCGCTGCTTAAAGGGGATGCGCAGTCATGGGCCTTTTCTCTGCCAACCGGATCGCAGTCTCTCCGGTCAGTAGATGAATTTTTCAAGGCTTTAGGGATTATCTATGATGGCCTGGATTGTATCTCCCTGGCTGAGACCCAGATACGTGACCTCTGTCAGGGTGAGCGGCCGGTTGAGATTTATTGCTCTGAGTTTCGGAGGTGGGCGACCAATACTGAATGGAATGATCCGGCTTTACGTAGCCAATTCTGTCAAGGTTTGTCTGAAAGGCTGTAGGACAATTTGGCCTTTCAGGAAACCCCTGTGTCTTTGGAAGCCGCTCTGTCTCTTGCTGTGCGCATGGATAGGCGCCTGAGAGAGCGATCTAGGGGCCCCTGCTCTCAGGACGTACTATCACATAGTGTACTGTCTTCCTATGACACTTTGGGTGAATATTCCCCTAGGTTGATGTCAGGGGACGAACCTATGCAATTAGGGGGAGCCACCCCTGTTTCCACCCGTAAACATCTTGGTAATAAAAAGGGTGTGTGTTTTTTCTGTGGTCAGAAAGGACACTTTATCAATGTATGTCCATGCTTTCAATCTCTAAAAGAGAGAAAAGAAAAGGGGGCGTTGAATTCTCATCTCACTCTTGGTGAGGTGGGTAGGGAGACTGAAAATGTCATGCATTTGTCTTCATCCTGTAGTATCCGTTTTCTCCTGACTGCCGAGGTGGCGCTAGAGTCAAAGGTTGTGGAAATTGAGGTGTTTATTGACAGCAGGGCAGGGGTGAACTTGATTGATGCTCAGTTTGTCCGTATGCATGGATTGTCGTCCAGTTCTTTGGATAAGAGGATTTCTGTGTTTGCCATTGATTCTGCACCTCTATCTCAGAAGTGTTTGTCTCAGATGGTGCATGATATCAAATTAAGAGTGGGTGAATTTCATCAGGAGCTTATTTCATGTTTTGTGTTGGAAGGTCTTCCTGCTCCTGTGGTTCTGGGTTTACCGTGGTTAAGCAAACATAATCTGTCCATTGACTGGCATACTAGACAAATTGTGGATTGGGGCGATTATTGTGTTGACAATTGCCTTACTACATCTTTTTCTGCTTTAACCACTAAGACTCTTCCTTCTTTTATATCGGATTTCTCTGATGTATTTTCTGAAGGTGGATGTCAGGATTTACCCCCTCACCGGGAATACGATTGTCCTATGAATCTTATCCCTGGAGCAAAATTGCCCAAATCTAGGCTGCATAACCTTTCTGGACCTGAGAGAATGGCCATGAAGGAATATATTGCTGAGAGTTTAGCTAAAGGACATATTAGGCCTTCCAAATCTCCTGTGGCAGCAGGGTTCTTTTTTGTTAAGAAAAGGACGGAACCCTTAGGCCATGTATCTATTTCCGTGAACTCAATAGGATTAGTGTCCGTGATCCGTACCCCCTTCCTTTGATTCCTGACTTGTTTAACCAGATTGTGGATGACAAGGTGTTCTCCAAGTTGGACTTAAGGGGGGCATATAATCTGGTCAGGATCAAAGAAGGGGATGAATGGAAGACGGCCTTTAACACTCCTGAGGGCCACTTTGAGAACCTGGTCATGCCTTTTGGGTTGACCAATGCTCCTGCTGTCTTCCAGTATTTTGTTATAAGATATAATAAGTTGTATGCAATAATAAGTTGTATGCAAAATTAGAGAAATGTGTTTTTGCTGTACAAGAGGTGCAATTCTTAGGGTACTTGCTTTCATCTTCAGGTTTTCGTATGGAACCTGAAAATCTGAAGGCTCTTATGCGATTTTTGGGGTTCACCAACTATTACCGAAAATTTATTAAGAACTATTCGACAATAGTTAAACCCTTAACTGACATGACTAAGAAAGGGACGGATGTCTCAGTGTGGTCTGATGCAACGTTGCAAGCCTTCTCCGCTGTGAAGAAGTGCTTCTCTTCTGCCCCTATATTGGTGACTTTCACAGGTGTTATCCTGATAAAGTTGGTCCTGGGTGCCCGGAGATCACCCGTAAAAGGGGGGGTAATGTCACAAGTGGGCTTGCGTCTGGTATCAGACGTTCTGCGCTGCTTTCTAAAGTGACATAATTTGACATGCTTTTCCCTTGGTTTGGTTGCTGTTTACCACACCCCTTTCCCTTGGTTTGGTTGCTGTTTACCACACCCCTTCCCCTCAGCTGTTGCCGCTGTGGTAATTATCTTTCTCCTATTTACCCCTTCCTCTCCCAGTATCCCTTGCGGTTTATACTTTCTGCCTACTTTGTAGTGTGTGGTGTGGATGTCGGCTGAGATCCGGTTGCTGTGATATCTGCTTAAAGATAAGTGACTTTTTCCCTTTTGTGGTTTTCCTTTTGGAGTCTCCTGTTCGTCCGTACTCTTGGAGGAACAGGTTTACTCTTTCTTGTGTCACTAGCTGCAGGGTTTTCTAGGGTGCATTTATTATTAGGTTCCTGTGTATGAACTTTCCTACAACCCAGGCTTGTTCATACTGGTAGTCAGTCAGGGCCTAGTTTCAGGAGGTGACCGTTTCCCTGGTTGTGGTCTGTTCCCT
This sequence comes from Rhinella marina, assembly GCA_900303285.1. Classification (NCBI taxonomy): domain Eukaryota; kingdom Metazoa; phylum Chordata; class Amphibia; order Anura; family Bufonidae; genus Rhinella; species Rhinella marina. The sequence goes on from ONZH01010334.1 coordinate 55,584, forward strand.
TCCCTCGTACGCTCAGTGTGGCTATTCCCTCCACACCAGAGCGTGACACTGATAGGTCAACAAGGCAGGGCTCAACTGACATGGTAATGCTCCCATGGCAACTTTCCGCACAATTTTGGCTGGGTAATCTCTTGACAGTATATATCTCTCTGCTCTTCCCCTCCATACACTTAGAGTTAGAAATAACAGTAGGGACGTGAAGGAGGATGTACATTGCAGATCAGTGTGTGGAGTCGGTGGAAAGAATCCAAGACTTATAAAAAGTCAAATCATATAGACTGTAGATAGGGGTGAAAGGACACACAAGGCAGTTTGTGGAGAAAGGAGGGAGATCAAGCAAGCTGTGTAGGGAGATATCCGAGCACCCACGGCAAACTCTGCAACGGAGGAAGGGGCTCACATATTTTCAGCATCAGTGTATCATTTCCAAAATAAATATCATGGCTTGTTTTTTTATTGTGAAAAAATGTAGACATTTTATACACCTGTTTGTTCTTCCAGTGGATTTTAAAAAAGATGTGTCCGCATGTTTTCATGCATCTACATACAAATCACACCATGTAAGTATAGTTATCACTGTGGCGTGACATCTCACAGGTGTTTAACTCTTCCCTTGATCCTCCCACATTTATGTAATACAGTGACACAATGTTGGCTGGCAGATCTGATGGAGCTTTTATGAATGGAACAGTTTCCACATGGTGTAATAATGTAAATAAAGAGTCTCTGATGTCTTTCCTGAGTTCACTTCTCAATTATTTATCACTTGGGCTTCTTCCATATTCAGTGGGTCTTATTTAAATATTACATGTTGAGTTCCGCATCTGTAAATCTTTTGCACATATCTGTTTTCCTATTTGTATTAGGAGGCACCCGTGTTTGCAGTAAGTATTTCTTACCGGATAACCAAGTGGCACCTAGCAGGTGAACAGTTAATGATTGTCTGCAAATTTACATGGGCCATTTATTGTTTTTTCTTCAGATTTTCATCCTGTAACCCAGTAACCGTATGTAACATTAATAACATATCTTTTCTCAAAGAGGTATTCCAGTATTTTGCTACTGATGCTATCAATATCTGATCAGCAAGTGGCCAACACGAACACCCCTTTCAGTGCAGCTTCCACACCAGAATTTGGCACTGGATTCTGTCCTCTGTTCAGATATTGACGGTCCATCTCACATTTTTCATTTACAATGAATTCACTCATCTCTAATTAGGAACAAGCATTTCCATGAAAGGCCCTTAGGGTGACAAAAGTCACATTTCCATCAAGTTCTACTTTTCTCCGATCAATTATACATAGTTCATAACTTAATTATAACACTTGGTTCCATTTTTCATTAGAAAGGCATCCAACCCTTCAATTACTGTCAAGGTATCTACTATTACTACATTTTGGTGCTCAGGAGTACTGATTCTCCTTGCAGAGATCCAGCTGGTGTAAGGACAGGCATGGCTTCCTGGGAAAAGTATGCAAATTACAGTAGCTATCTAACTAACGAGAGCTGAATCAAAGGTGTTTCACCCAGTCAAGCCAGTATCTTTCTATGTATGAGGAGCAAGAACTCTGAGACATTTATCTACAAATAGGTGCCTCTGGTTTGGCTGATATCCTCAGTCATGTTTAAGGCTCTTTAATGGGCCTGACATTGACTTATAGAGTGTTGTTCTTCCTTATGTAGGAGCCCTGATATTTACTCTAACCGCCTTGCCTAAGTTATACCTGGTTCATTCTACTATTCTAGAGTGGTGACCCACGCATATCACTCAAGGGCCAAAAAGATTCTTTCTGTAAGTCTGGTCCATGGTATGTCAGTACATTGCTTCACTGTAATCCTGGCCATCTTAACGCCTCCCCAACAGCACCACATAGAGATAAGACTGTGGTGAGGGAAGGGTGTATGGGCAGGGCTCACAAGCTGTGTAATACAGCTAACACCCACCTTCAGTGGCTAAAATAAAAATAACTCAAATCTCTGTTATTTAACACCCTCATATGCCACAACTGCATTTGGGAGGGTAATCAGAGAGAGGGAGATCTCAATAACCTCCGATTGGCATCTCCATGGGGAAAATGTAGGCTATGGATAGTTTGCTAATCTACAGTCATGGCCAAAAGTTTTGAGAATGATACAAATATTAATTTTTACAAAGTCTACTGCTTCAGTTTTTATAATGGCAATTTGCATATACTCCAGAATCTTATAAAGAGTGATCAGCTTAACAGCAATTACTTGCAAAGTCAATATTTGCCTAGAAAATGAACTTTATCCCCCAAAACACATTTCAACATCATTGTAGCCCTGCCTTAAAAGGACCAGCTAACATCGTTTCAGTGATTGCTCCATTAACACAGGTGTGGGTGTTGATGAGGACAGGGCTGGAGATCAATCTGTCATGATTAAGTAAGAATGACACCACTGGACACTTTAAAAGGAGGCTGGTGCTTGGCATCATTGTTTCTCTTCTGTTAACCATGGTTATCTCTAAAGAAACACGTGCAGTCATCATTGCACTGCACAAAAATGGCCTAACAGGGAAGAGTATCGCAGCTAGAAAGATTGCACCTCAGTCAACAATCTATCGCATCATCAAGAACTTCAAGGAGAGAGGTTCCATTGTTGCCAAAAAGGCTCCAGGGTGCCCAAGAAAGACCAGCAAGCGCCAGGACCATCTCTTAAAAGTGTTTCAGCTGCAGGATCGGGCTACCAGCAGTGCAGAGCTTGCTCAGGAATGGCAGCAGGCAGGTGTGAGTGCATCTGCACGCACTGTGAGGCAGAGACTCTTGGAGCAAGGCCTGGTCTCAAGGAGGGCAGCAAAGAAGCCACTTCTCTCCAGAAAAAAACATCAGGGACAGACTGATATTCTGCAAAAGGTACAGGGAGTGGACTGCTGAGGACTGGGGTAAAGTCATTTTCTCTGATGAATCCCCTTTTCGATTGTTTGGGACATCTGGAAAACAGCTTATTCGGAGAAGACGAGGTGAGTGCTACCACCAGTCTTGTCTCATGCCAACTATAAAGCATCCTGAAACCATTCATGTGTGGGGTTGCTTCTTAGCCAAGGGAATCGTCTCTCTCACAGTCTTGCCTAAAAACACAGCCATGAATAAAGAATGGTACCAGAATGTCCTCCGAGAGCAACTTCTCCCAACCGTCCAAGAGCAGTTTGGCGATCAACAATGCCTTTTCCAGCATGATGGAGCACCTTGCCATAAAGCAAAGGTGATAACTAAATGGCTCAGGGAACAAAACATAGAGATTTTGGGTCCATGGCCTGGAAACTCCCCAGATCTTAATCCCATTGAGAACTTGTGGTCAATCATCAAGAGACGGGTGGACAAACAAAAACCGACAAAATGCAAGCATTGATTGTGCAAGAATGGACTGCTATCAGTCAGGATTTGGTCCAGAAGTTGATTGAGAGCATGCCAGGGAGAATTGCAGAGGTCTTGAAGAAGAAGTGTCAACACTGCAAATATTGACTTGTTGCATTAACTCATTCTAACTGTCAATATAAGCTTTTGTTACTCATAATATGATTGCAATTATATTTCTGTATGTGATAAAAACATCTGACAAACACACATAAAAACCAGAGGGCAGCAGATCATGTGAAAATATAATATTTGTGTCATTCTCAAAACTTTTGGCCATGACTGTAGGGCCTTGTGAAGGCTCCTAGGTCTGTCATAGTAAACTGCCTGCTAAGCCCTGCCTCAGGTAGGATTTAATAGGAAGTATGGAGTATTTCCATAGGCTGCCATAGTATACATAAGTGATCACCAAAGTTTCCTACAGAGACTAAAAAAATATTAAAACGTGTTTTTGAAACTATTTAAAGGAACCCCAACAATAAAAATTAAATCATTATTTTCCTAATTTTACATATAAAAATAAATAAAAAGAATAATTTGTAAAATGTTCACACAAGTACAATATAACAGTATTTGTCCTGTACAGTGAATGTAGTAATGGGAGGAAAAATCAAAGTGCCCTATTTGACTTTTGTTGGACATCTTGTGCCCCTGAAAAAAATTTTCATGAAAGCTGATCAAAAAACAGCTCACCCTACAAAAAAGCCCTCAGACAGCTCTGTAGATAGAAATATGAAAAAAAAAGTTATGGGTGTCAGAATACAGCAATGCAAAAAAAAGTTAGCTTTTTTTTGAAGGTTTTTGTTTTTTTAAGTAGTAAAACATAATAAAATAAATAAACTATTTAAATTTGTTATTGCTGTAACCTGCAGAATAAAATGTTAACGCATAATTCACACCATAAAAACAATTGTGGGTTTTTTCAATTTTACCCAACAAAGAATTTTTTCACAAGATCTGATTAACTGAATTTAAAATACAACTTGTCTCTCAAATAACAAGTCCTCATATGCCCATTTGAATAGTAAAAAAGTAATGGCTACTGTAATGTGGGGAATAATAAAAACAAAAAATGAAAGTAGGCCTAGTCCCAAAGAGGTTATAATTCCCTTTAAATTAAACATGTTTGGTGGCCTGGTTTGAGGTGACCCCTAACACTGGGTCCCCTGGACACTGTCAAGGTGTCACACTGTCACCACATGTTGCTGCACTCTGGAGGGGATGGTAAGGTGTGGTATACCTGAATGGGAAATAGGTCCAGAGAGTCAGGGTTTGTCGTGTGCTACTTTACTGTAGGAACTCAAATGCAAAATAATACAGGCAATGCACTGAGCTGTCTTCTACAGTTTCCCCTCTGGAAGCAGAAGTTTTATGCTTAGGAAAGACCTAAGCTAGCTGTCCCTCTCAGCAGTATCCCAGCATCTACTTCTTGTCACTTGTGCAGTCTGGCAGAGTGTTTCCTATTAAATACTGGTCCCTATCTGCAAACAACCAGGGGCTCTGACTGCTCTACTTTTATAAAGCCGGAGAAGCACAGCCTAACAGAAGCAATGTTTCAGTTCAAGGCTGCCATAGACTTGCATTGGGCCTCAATACAAGTCAGTGGGAATGACTAAGCAGTTTTCAGTCATAAAAAAACAGTCTGACAGAGCTAAACCAGACAGTCAAAAGTTCACTATGTGGCTTTTCCTGCCAAACTCAGCTCTGCATAGTCCCTTATGATAGCAGTGTAAAATTATTAGCCTCTCAGTGCACAGGCTGTAAATTCCCTAAGTCTCTTTGTATGAACTGGCTGTGCATTAACCCTTTCCACAATTCGGTACAAAAACAGTACAATAACCATGCACATGAACAGGATATATTATACAATGCAATTCAACTGGATAAAACAGTATAAGGGCAAACAACCATATAAATCTTAGTGCAAGTTAAACCTTCAAAGTGCACTAAAATAGGAAGTTTATGGCTTTGTATAGCAGCAATACGGGCAAATGTCCACAAGCATCCAGACTCCAAAATTCCCTTGCTTTAGGCACTACAGACATACTGCGTTCACTTTTGTGCTTCATCCAGGGAGTTACATTGTGCCACTAAGATATACTTCTCACCAAACAGCATGCTATTTTCATACCTGGCTGCTTGGTTTATCCCTGCAAAGCAATCCCTGGATAATTCTTCAAGACAATGAGAGTTTATTTTTCAAATACTTCTCTAGAAAAAGCAAATCTATTTTTAAGAATTGTCTGGGGTATTGTGCACTTAAGAGTTATACTTGGCAGTTCCCATCACCAAACATAATAGCCCTTGAAAGTATAACTACAAATTCCACTAGATTTACATGTCCCAAAAGCAAACCTGGGAGTGTAGCACTCGAGAGAAGTGCAAATAGAACTCCCAGAGCTTGTTGATTTCACATGACAGGTTAAAAAAAAGTATTTGCCCCCTTTCAGACAGCTTGTTATTGCATGGGTGTCACATAAAATGATGTTGGATGTACAAAAAGTAAAAAAAAACATGAAAATAAACATAAAGGGATTTTCCGGTCTGTATCAACATCCTTTAAAATAATCATTTTAAAATTGAAAAACACTCCAAAAAATGTCACTGTTTATTGTACATTTTGAATTTGTGTCTCAAGTAAATACCGTTGGTGCACAAGTCAGGGTGCGTTTTTAACCTCTTAGCGACAACTAAGTTTAGCCTTAAAGGGTTTCTGTCATCAGAATTTAGCCTACAAAACCGAGTGTCATTTGCAAATCGCAAATGACACCTGATGACAGAAAGCCTTCTTTTATAGAAATCTGTACGGTAGTTTTTGTTAAAATAGCGTTTTTATAATATGCTAATTAGGCCCCCTAGGTGCAGTAGGCGTGAACCCTGCACCTAGGAGCGGCCATAATAACGCCCCTTACCCCTCCTCCCTTGCGTTGATTGACAGGGCCGGTCAGCCATCTCTTTCGTCTCCCGGCCCTGTACAATCGCAAAATCCTGCGCCTGCGCATTGCGATAAGCAATCTGCGCGCGCGCGTTGAGAGCCGGCGGCCGCCCGGGTCCCGGCTTCATCAATGCGCATGCGCGGATTGCTTATCGCAATGCGCAGGCGCGGGATTTCGTGATCGTACAGGGCCGGGAGACGAAAGAGATGGCTGCCCGGCCCTGTCAATCAACGCAAGGGAGGAGGGGTAAGGGGCGTTATTACGGCCGCTCCTAGGTGCAGGGTTCACGCCTACTGCACCTAGGGGGCCTAATTAGCATATTATAAAAACGCTATTTTAACAAAAACTACCGTACAGATTTCTATAAAAGAAGGCTTTCTGTCATCAGGTGTCATTTGCGATTTGCAAATGACACTCGGTTTTGTAGGCTAAATTCTGATGACAGAAACCCTTTAAGGACCAGTAAGATTTTTCCCCTTTGTGCTCCAGTCATAACTTACATTTTTTCTTCAATTTAGCTGTATGAGATCTTGAATTTTGTGGGACATGTTGTTGTTTTCTTTAGAAACCATTTGGGAGTTCATATAGTGTATTGAATAATTTTTGTTTATAATATTTGTTTATTATTTATTATATTATTTTGTGGAACTTACAGTAGTTTTATGGCTTTCACTGTTTGGTATAAATAACATGAAAACTTTATTCTTTTGGTCACTACAATTATGATGTTGGCAAATGTATATTTTTTTTTTATTGTATGTTTTGTATTTTTTTTCTCTCCCCACTGCAACCTGTCAGCATCTCCACTGCCCAACACCCCCACCCCCTTCTTCAGGCTGGATGAGATCACAGCCAGCTGAAAGGAGGGGGGAGGATTGTACAACTCTTGGTTATCTTGGGCTGGATAGCAGCTAAAGATATGGGCAAGATCTTGTTTGAAAGCTGACAATCTAATCTGTAGTCTATCTGCACAAGTTACGGATTGCAAGTGGTTTTCCTGCACAGATTCTCATGTGCTTTGCTTTTTCATTCCGTGAGGAAATTGACCTGCCATGTGGATTCTGAAATCCTCAGCATGTCAATTCTTTATGCTGTTCTTTTGTTCAGATTTCAGCCATTTCAGTGCAAGGTGAGATCTGTAGCAAAACTGCATCAAATACACACCCAAATTGCACATAACACATGCAGATATGGTGCGGAAATGCATAGAATCCAAAATCAGTGCAGTTAGCCTATAAACAAGACCAGAATTAGGTCGAAAGTAGTGTTGAGTGAACTGAAGCCAAACAAATTCAATTTTTGAAAGGTTTCTAATATTAAAAAGCATAACAAATGTAACCATACATTTACCCAATGCTATGTATTTCAGTGTCACTATGACATTATTTGCTATTGCTTAAAAGAGGGAGGGGGGAAAGAGCAAAGATTAAAAAATATATATATTAAAAGAGATAAAAGATTTAAGTATCAATTTACAGGCCAATTGGAGCATATTCAAGTGGTTCGGACACAAAGTGAATCTAAAAAAAAAAATTTGAATGGGACAAAACAAATTTCAAGAAATTTGCTCATTTCTAACACAGCAAATATTCATGAACTAGTAAAGCATATGCGATGAGATAATATCTCCATGGATTAGGTGTTAAAGGGGTTAATTAATACATTTATCTTTATTCCTTGTGTTCACTGCAGAGGAGATAGCTGTGGGTGGAGTGACTGAGCATGTGTGACCAGCAGCACTCAGCTCAGTAGATGGACATGCACTTTACTATACACTTTGACCACCAGGTGATGCCGTGCTATGCAAGTATGTAAATCAATGCATATTTTGACAGCATGTAAATGACCAATATGCTTATTTTTATGATATATAAAATGAATGACATGTATTGGTGGAACAACCCCTTTAAATACATCATTCCCACAATTCAAACAATGACACAGGATCATAAAAATATTAATAGATTATATATAATTACAGATGAGCGAATCATTAAAAATTTGCTTCGCGGAATATTCGCTGAATTTCTGACAAGATTCGTATTTAAACGAACTTATTTGTCGAATCTACGTAAAAAAAAAACACGTTTTTTGCGAACATCCCTGCCCAAATTACGTAAGTCAGCATAGTTAAAATACGCAATACCTAAGCATTAGCATACAAAAGTGCATACGAATCCTTAGCGTACTATTGACGCACGATTGCATCATACGCAGAAGGCTGGGCCGCGGCGTACAATCTTTAGAGGCAATCCATATGAACTAGAAAAATAAGGTGCTCACTGCTGCTAGCTATCAATAAGTGAATAATTTACTAAAAACACCGTACAATAAGTGCATAATTGGTACCAGAAAAAGAATACACACAATGGGCTAAAGTGCTGAACCATTAAAAACAGTGTAGCTAAAATACAGCAGACATAAGTATGCAAACATTTTAGTGCAATCAATTTCACATTAGCAAGCATAAAAGGCTCAGATATACATTTGAGTCTCTCCTTATGGATCCTAGTTGGTATGATAAAACACTGTCTGGAACACATATTTCAAATTTCTATTGTAATCCGCATGAGGTTAAATTGTAATCCAAACAGGTAATGTGTAATCCACATGGATAACAGAGAACAGCAGCAAATAGAGAACCTTTTTGGAAAAGGGGGTCCCAAATAACCTGAGAAGGGGATAAAAAGGAAAATAGGCGCACTTCTGAGCAGAGGCTGGTTACAAGTGGGGTGCCACAAGGATCTGTTCTGGGTCCTGTTCTGTTTAACATGTTTGTAAGGCTTCATTCACACGATCGTATTTTGTTTCCGTGTCCGTTCCTTTTGTTTTGCGGACCGTATGCGGAACCATTCATTTCAATGGATCCGCAAAAAAAACGGAAGGTACTCTGTGTGCATTCCGTTTCCGTATGTCCGTATTTCCGTTCCGCAAAAAAGATAGAACATGTCCTATTCTTGTCCGTTTTGCTGACAAGGATAGGCATTGTTACAATGGATCCGCAAAAAAAACGGAAACACGGATGCCATACGGAATGTCATCCGTTTTTTTTGCGGATCCGCAATTTGCGGACCGCAAAACACATACGGTCGTGTGAATGAAGCCTAAGTGACATAAGGGACGGCTTGGTAGGGAAGGTTTGCTTGTTTGCTGATAACACAAAAGTGTGTAATAGGGTTGATGTTCCAGGAGGTGTCTGTAATATGGAGAATGATTTATCTTTATTAAATAAGTGGTCAAAACAATGGAAACTGCAGTTTAATGTTTCCAAATGTAAAATAATGCACTTGGAGAGAAGAAATCCTCTATCTGAGTATCATATTGGCAGTTCTGTGTTAACAAAGACTTCAGAAGAGAAGGATTTGGGGGTAGTCATCTCTGACAGCCTCAAAATTAGTAACCAATGCAACCAGGTGGTAGGGAAAGCAAATCGTATGCTTGGCTGCATAGCTAGAGGTATAACAAGCAGAAAGAGGGAGATTGTGATCCCTCTGTATAGAGCTCTAGTGAGACCACCTCTGGAATACTGTGTTCAATTCTGGAGACCTCACCTGCAAAAGGATATTGCTAAAATAGAACAGGTCCAAAGAAGAGCTACAAAAATGGTGGAAGGTCTAAAGCATAGAACTTATCAAGAAAGACTCAGAGTTCTTAATATGTATAGTCTGGAGGACAGAAGGGAAAGGGGGGACATGATTGAAACCTTTAAATATGTTAAAGAACTGAATAAAGTTCAGGAGGGAAGGGTTATTAATAAGAAACTGAACACAAGAACAAGGGGGCACAATCTGAGGTTAGTTGAGGAAAAAATCAAGAACAACGTTAGAAAATATTAATTCAATGAAAGAGTAGTAGAGGCTTGGAACAAACTTCCAGCAGAGGTGGTCGATAAATCCACAGTAACTGAATTTAAACATGCCTGGGATAAATATGTATCTATCCTAAGATAACAATAAAGGAATAATAAAAGGGCAGACTAGATGGAGCAGGTGGTCTTTTTTCTGCCGTCAATTTTCTATGTTTCTATGTTTCGGCGCAACAGGGAAATTTCTGCAGAATGGGGGCAGTCCTGACAGCCATGCCCATCAGGGTGAGAGTCAAACTGGGGCAACACAAACTAAACAAAAACAACTGCCAACTAGCATCTTACCCGTCAGGTGCAGTCCATGGTGTGGCTCCCATAGGTCCTCCTACAGTGTCCTTCACACTGCCAGTAGTTGGGTTCCTCATATGAGGGACCTGAAGTCCTCCTCGCTCGAGCTGCTGCTGAAGCTCATCAGGGGACGCTCCTGCCTCTTGTAGGCCATGCTTGCTGCAGTGGTGGAACTCCAGTTCCCTCTTCTTCTTGGAAGGTGAACGATAATGTGGTCATCTGACCCAGCTGTAAGGACTGTGGTGGTGGTGCTGGCAGTCCAGGAATCAGAGGCTCCGGCTGAGGCTGCAGATTTTCCCTGAACCGGAGGACGCCATCTGGGAACTCCTGCAATCAGCACAAGCGTCCTGGACCTGGTGGTTCATCTGGCCACACTTCTGGTTCCATTGTAGGCACCAGAGGCTTTGAAAGGAGAGTAACCCGGTCGCAAATGGGCCTTTTAGGTACACCATGGGGGTGTACTCCACCTGATCCCCCACGTACAGGCTATGCCGATGTTGTGGCAGGTACAGCCATTTCACCGATCTGTGGTCCACAAAATACTCCTTTCCATCCTCATCATCCTGCAGGAAGCCAGACCCTCTCCCAACGGAAAACCAAATCACAGTTCCCTTTCTCCGTTCCAATGAAGGATCTCCCAGCCTAGGGTGGTCGAGTACCTGTATGACCCAGTCCTCCACTGCAGTTTTATAGTCCCAGAGGGTCTGTGCATGGGCCGTCACAGATGGTGGAACAATTGGGTTCTGGTGTATGGAAGGGGTGGATCTCCTCCTGGGCAGCGAAGTGGACGCTCCAGCCGCCTCCGCCACATGAGCCAAAGCAGATGTTCCAGCCGCAGGAGCCAAAGCAGACGTTCCAGCCGCAGGAGCCAAAGCAGACATTCCAGCCACAGGAGCCAAAGCAGACGTCCAGCCGCAGGAGCCAAAGCAGACGTTCCAGCTGCAGGAGTCAAAGCAGACGTTCCAGCCGGAGGAGCCAAAGCAGATGCTCCTGCCGCACAAGCCAAAGCAGATGCTCCAGCCGCCTTACCAGTCACAACAACAGCAACCTCAGCAGGTGGTAAGGAACACACAGGCACTGAAGCTGGGTTTCTCTGGCAGACTTGTGACACCCTGATGTCTTGAGCGGGTGGTGGTTCAGGTTAGTCGTCTCCAAAATACATCTCGTTCCAATTTGGACGCAGCTGTTTTTTAGCCATGATGCTTGCCTCTTGCTCTGAGGTCAGCGCTGGTCTAAACTGGTTCAGACTTCAGAGGAGGGTGGAGCACTGAGAGAGGAGTCTTCACTCCCTATACGTGCAAAACAGTTAGATCCCGGTGGGCCGGGCTGGTTTTTTCCAGTTCGGAGGGGGGCGTATCTTCACTTTCCCGCTCTTGCGTGGGTGTTTCGTCATTGTCCCGCCTCACGCAGAATGCGTACGTGTCTTACGTTTCGTATGTATCGTACGTATCGTTAGCGTGTAAAATTTTGCGAAGATTTACGAATAATACAAAGCAAATCCAAAGAAATTCGGATTCCCTTTGCAGCTGAAAGTTTCCAAGATTCGATACGAATCTACGAATTTGCTCATCTCTATATATAATGTATTATAAATGCCTCCCATTCTGTGAACTTTGCATTCATAGATTAATATCTGTAGAAAGTGATGTTAGATATAGTAGTGTTATACACTGATGAGCAAAAGGGTAACCATGTTTTGAACATTTGACTTTCAGGCTCCATATCTCACCATCCACTACAGCTTCGATCGTGAGACTACCATTATGTTATAGACAATCATCTTGGCTATCTCATACATGAATTGGACTTGTAACTATTTAGCATATGATTAGTTATGCAGGTTCTTCTCATGTTACTGCATTGTTACTGTTTTGCTCCTAAAATTCTAAATTTTAATTTCTATTATTTTGTTAGTATTTTGTTAATCCACCTTTGGCTTTCAACACTGCCTGAATCCTTCTGGGTATGCTCTTGATCAGATTCAATCATGTCTCGACCGAAATCTATGCCCAGGTCTCTGTTCTACAACAGACAAGTATTTGCATAACTAATAATATGCTAAATAGCTGCAAGTCCAATTTATTTATAAGATAGCCAAGATGATTGTCTTTAAAATTATGGTAGTTTCACTTTCAAAGCTGTAGTGGATAGTGAGATATGGGGCCTGAAAGTCAAAAGTTCAAAACATTACCCTTTTGCTCATCAGTGTAATGTAATAGGCTGTTAGACTAATCACAATCAAGATGGCAAGCGCTATTCTGTGACTTAAGCCATAGACACACAGGGGGAAATTTATCATCCCATCTACAGGGGTCTTTCCTGGCAGTTTTCTACTCTCAGGAATGGTGTTTTCCTGGGCAACAATTCTCTTTCTGGACCTACCCGGTAGAGCAGACCAAAGCAGGTCTTCCCTCTATTTTGATCAGCAGCAGACTCTCAACTAACTCTAATCAGGGGGTGGCAAGATCAGCCTGTCTTCCGGCAACTACACTAAGAACGGCCAGTTAACTATTTTCCACTATTTTAGCCTTTTGGGAGACATAGTACACAGATCCTTTCTGTAAGCATTTTAATAGGTTTTAAAGTGTGAAACACAGCATTAAAGGAGTGCACATTTCATAGATATTTTTTTTCAAGTGACAGCTATAGTCCAAAGTAGCAAGTGTGCTGCCACATGTTCACATGTTTTATCCAGTTTTCAGCTAAAATCAGGTGTGGATCATAAAAGGAGAGAAGGTATTTTTGAATCCAATCCTGTTTTTGGCTCCTGCATCAAAAAACAAAGAACATGTGGCCGTACCCTCAATTGACCTGTATTCAAGCTGTCACTCAATAGTTAAAATCAAGCAAAAAGTTTAGGTGTAGCTCTAATCTCAGGGCTGTCCCACACAACTGCGCTTGGTCCAGGAAATGTGTGCCATGTGTCAGTTGTAGCTCCCCTGATCCAAACTCACAGCTTCATAGTGATTTATGGTGCAGTCAGTTCCTATCTGATCGCGGGTCTGTTGTACTGTACTCACATGATGATGTGAGTACAGTACAATAGAGACGCAATCATATTGGAACTGACTGTATCATGAATAATTATGAAGCAGTGAGTTCACGTCAGGGGAGCCAATCTTGGTCTGGGAGATGTGGCCAATAGTGATGATCGAGCACCGATCATAATATATAAGTGAAGTCTATGGGAGTAAACCAGGCACCCCTTGCTCGGACGAAAAATCAAAAATAATTAAATAATTTTAAAAAATGGCGTTGGGTCCCCCCTTTTTTCCTTCTCCAGCCAGATACAACTAGCAGCGGCAGCCTGGCACTACCAGGGTGGGAAGGGACACGGTTATTGGCCCTTCCCAGCCTAATAGTACCAGCCTGCAGCCGCCCCAGAATCGGACCCTCAATTTAGAAGGTCTGGTCCTGCGGGTACCCGGCTCCTCCCGACACCCCTGGTGGCGGCGGGTGCCGGGTTAATAGATGTTGGGGTTAGTGCTGGTCATACCAGCAAGCACTAAGCCCAGTATTAGTAATCAGGGCCGTCTGTAGATAGCCATAATTACTAAAACTGCAGTGTTGTAAGAAAAAAAACACACACACTTATAAAATATTTTATTGAAATAAATACTCCCCCAGACCCCTGTTTGACCATTTTATTTAAAAAATAAAAAAGCTGGTCCGACGTAATCCACCGAATCGAACAAACAAAATCGAAACAAACAAAAAAAAACAAACACAGACCACTTACCTCCTCCTCCTCAGGCTTCTTCTCCTCAGCAGTGGAACCTCTTCATTACATTGCGTCCTCTGCTGGTGAATGAAAAAAATTACACCTGGAATTCTTCAATGAAAAAAAAAAAAACGTGATAGGTGACGGATCCGTCATGAACTCCATTGAAAGTCAATGGAGGACGAATCCGTTTACTATTGTGTCACACCAAACGGATCCGTCCTCCATTGACTTTCAATGGAGTTCATGACGAATCCGTCATGATCCCAATGCAAGTCAATGGGGACGGATCCGTTTACTATTGTGTCACAGCAAACGGATCCGTCCCCGTTGACTTGCATTGGGGTCATGACGGATCCGTCTAGGGGACTCGCTCGCTCAACACTAGCGGCCAACACATGGCCCATGTTTTCCAGACCAAGTGCGGTTGTGTGAATCAGGACTTACACTTCATATTCCCCGCGTAGTGGTAATTCATTTACATTCATATTGCATGTCTACATGGACAACCTGCATAGCTATTTAACTTATTACAGTGGAGTCATGTGTCATGTATAAATCATAAGCAGCTGGATTTACAGGGCTCATCTGTTAACCCTGGATATTCCCCCCTTAATTACCATATCAGACGGTCATATGGCGTTCGAGCACAAGGTTCAGACGGCAGCTGTGTGAATTCTCAGCTCCATGGGCATGTGTCCTCTATAAACACAACTTTCCGAAGCATAATCAAATACTGCACAAACAACACGGAGTCAAAATTACAGCAGAAAAAAATGGACTCTGATTGTAATGACAACCAGACAAGGTCTAATTGGAACCATTTTCTGTAACTTCCTATATAATCTGCTACTGTGGCTCATGTAACACATGGTGGGTATTGAGGGCAAAAGTTATATAGTAACTTAATAAACAAACTTGCTAATGGTTGAGATTGGAGCTATTCCACGTGAAGATTTGATTCTAGTTATTACATGATGCTATAAAAATTTATTGCCACACATCACCCCTATTATTACATGTATGGGATTGTTCATTGTTTCTATGTAAAATGCTAACTTGTAAAATGAAAATGAGTGACCATCTGTCCTGAATTACTCAAATCAGTTTTTCTGATTTTATACAGTATGCAACAGATATAGAGCGGAAGAAAGAAAGGTCGGAAAATGCATTTTACATTTCTAAACAACTGAGATTAGTTTTTTGCATCCAGAATAGAATGTAGCTATGTGAGCTTTGTTCCAGCGATTCCCTAAGCCTGAATTCACACAGGATTGGTGGTGTGGATTCCACATCGAGGGGTGCACCTAGCCTTTCTGCTGCCTGAGGCAAAAACTAAAACATGCCCCCCCATGCCAATTTCTTAACCTAACCCCTTTGTCACAATGAAAGTGCTCATTGCTCATGCCCCTTCCGCTGCCCCCTCTTGCCCCTACCTGGTGCTGCCTGAGGCGATCGCCTCACCTAGCCTCATTGGTAGCGCACCCCTGTCCACACCGAAAATCCTCAGCAAAGTAAAATACTATTCAAGTCCATGGGATTTTTCAATTTTTTCATGCTGCAGATTTTATACCGACGGAGGTGCTGATGTGGATTGAATTTTCAAATCTGCATCATGCCCATGATCTTGTAGATTTTCATGAATTATTTGCAGATTCCTAGCGTTAATATCAATAGAGTTTACTTCTGCAATTAAATCCACAACTGACCGGTGTGTTGCAGATTTAGGGCTCATGCACACTGCTGTTGCTGTTTTTGTGAATCCACAAAACGCAGATAGCGGCCGTGTGAGGAACGGAATGTCCTGCCCTCTGTACAACTGTTCGATGTCCGTGTCTGTAAAATGGACAAGTTTAGGACGTGCTCTATATTTTTATGGGACCGCGGAACGGACATACAGATATGGACAGCACACAGTGTGCTGTCCACATATTGTGTGACCCCATTGAAGTGAATGCAGGCATGGGATTCTGCCGGTTCCTCAGATCCGGTTGTTAAAATTACAGCCGGATCGGAGAACCGGGTTACCGTCTGAACCCCGATCCAGTGCGGCAGCAGAAGATGAGCGCTTCCATAGTGTTTTTTTTCATGTGGCGCTCTATAGGGGCATCAACTGGGCGAATTACTGGAACATGATGGGGGGACACCATGGGGGCATTACTAGCACATGATGGGGGACACTATGGGGGCATTGCTGGCACATGATGGGGGACACTATGGGGGCATTGCTGGCACATTATGGGGGCATTACAGGCACATGAAGGGGGACACTATGGGGGTTTACTGGCACATGATGGAGGACCCTATCAGAGTATTACTGTCACATGATGGGAACAATATGGGGGCATTGCTGGCACATGATGGGGAACAATATAGGGGCATCTACTGGCACATCATTGCAGACACTAAAGGGGCATCTACTGGCACATCATGAGGGACACTATGGGGCATTACTGGCACATCATGTGGGACACTACAGGGGCATCAACTGGAGGTATTACTGGCACATCATGGGGTACACTATGGGGCTAACTGGCACATGATGGAGGACTCTATGAGAGTATTACTGGCACATGATGGGGGACAATATGGGGGCATCTACTGGCACATCATGGGGGACACTATGGGGGCATTACTGGCACATCATGGGACACTATGGGGGCATTTATACTGACACATCATGGGCCACTATGGGGGCATTTATACTGGCACACCTGGGGGCATTTACACTGGCACATCATGGGGACACTATGGGGGCATTTATACTGGCACATTATAGGGCACTATGGTGTTGGAGAGGGAGAGAACACATTATGGGGGCACTATTAAGGGGCAATTATACTGGCGCATTATGGGGAAATCTTATACTGGCACATTATGGGGGCACTATGGGGATGAGGAGAGGAGTACTATGTGTGCATTTACTGGGGGCATTATATAGGGCCAATTTACACTTGCACACATCATGGGGGGCACTATGTAGACATTAGCTGGGGGCACTAAGAGGGGGAATTTTTTTGTACTTCCACACAGAACGGGAGCATTTTTTAACTAGTGCACATTATAAGGGGGGATTTTTTTTTACTTGTGCTCATTTTAAGTGGCCAATTTGCCCCTCACAGTAATAGTTCTCCCCAAAGCCAATAGTAATAATTCTCTGCCAGGGTGCACTTAGTAGTAATAGTGCCCCTCCAGTGCCCCAACAATAATGTCCCCACTTTGTCCCAGAAGTAATAATGCTCTCATAGCACCCATAATAGTAATCAGTATGTTCCCCATGGTCCCCCAGTAATAATTGGGGAACATAATGTTTATACTATTGGTGCCACTATTTGCCGGGTGCAGTTATTTTAGGCCAGTGTTTGCCAATAATTATTGAAGGGCCCTATCTGTGTGGTACTAGTAATTTTTCTGCAGGATATTATTGGGGAGCACAGCGGGCACTGTATTGGGAGTGGCAGGATTGGGGTGTTCAGAAGGTGGGAGGATGATGGAAAAGTAGGAACCTAACTGTCACGCTGCGGTGTGGGAGGGAAACACCACACCGAGCACACACCGAAACACAACAGTGAACAGAAGACTGGATCAGCAGGTAAGGAGCCAGTGGCAAGGAAAACCACTGGACCAAGTGCACTGGAAATACTAGGGACCAAACCCAGAGGGCAGAAACCCAGTGAGCCCTGTTTTTCACAGAGCCCCGGATGGTAGGGATGCACTAAGCCGTTGCTCACTGGCTGCACCTCCAGGATGGTCCCGGTGCACCTGGCAACTTACCTGCAGAAACTGCTGGAAGAAGCACCAGCAGACAACACACCAAAGACTGGAACCCAGGCACATATATTGGAACCCGAACACTTAACAGGACACAGTACACACAACACACCCAGGAACCAGCTCACCAGCAACAGCTCACAGTTTCGCTGTTCCCCCTCCGGGGAACCCTGGGGCCCTCTCACCGAAGGCACATACATACAGGGGATGTCTGGTGATGGGAAGTTCAGTAAAAGAGTTCAAGAGGGGCCTGGATGCATTTCTGGAGGGTAATAATATTACAGGTTATAGTTACTAGAGATGGGTCGTTGATCCAGGGAGTAATTCTGATTGCCTGATTGGAGTCGGGAAGGAATTTTTTTCCCTAAAGTGGGGAAAATTGGCTTCTACCTCACAGGGTTTTTTTTGCCTTCCTCTGGATCAACTTGTAGGAAAACAGGCCGAACTGGATGGACAGATGTCTTTTTTCGGCCTTATAAACTATGTTACTATGTTATACTGCGCTGTATTCTGGATAGCATTCAATATAATGTATGTGCAAATATGTCTTTAGTGCTAGGTACAAATGTGTATATAGTAACATAGTAACATAGTTTGTAAGGCCGAAAAAAGACATCTGTCCATCCAGTTCAGCCTGTTTTCCTACAAGTTGATCCAGGGGAAGGCAAAAAAAACCCCTGTGAGGTAGAAGCCAATTTTCCTCACTTTAGGGGGAAAAATTCCTTCCCGACTCCAGTCAGGCAATCAGAATAACTCCCTGGATCAACGACCCATCTCTAGTAACTATAACCTGTAATATTATTACCCTCCAGAAATACATCCAGGCCCTTCTTGAGCTCTCTTAGTGAACTTACCATCACCACCTCCTCAGGCAGAGAGTTCCATAGTCTCACTGCTCTTACCGTAAAGAATCCTCTTCTATGTTTATGTACAAACCTTCTTTCCTCCAGACGCAGAGGATGTCCCCTCGTCACAGTCACAGTCCTCGGGATAAATAGATGATGGGAGAGATCTCTGTACTGACCTCTGATATATTTATACATAGTTATTAGATCTCCCCTCAGTCGTCTTTTTTCTAAAGTGAATAACCCTAATTTTGATAATCTTTCTGGGTACTGTAGTCCACCCATTCCAGTTATTACTTTAGTTGCCCTCCTCTGAACCCTCTCCAGCTCTGCTATGTCTGCCTTGTAGTGATTTGTAAAGTGGCAGGACTATGTTCTCATCACGGGCATCTATGCCGCTTTTGATGCAACCCATTATCTTATTGGCCTTGGCAGCAGCTGTCTGACACTGGTTTCTGCAGCTTAGTTTGCTGTTCACTAAAATTCCTAGGTCCTTTTCCATGTCAGAGTTACCCAATGCTTTACCATTTAGTATGTACTGGTGACTTGCATTATTCCTTCCCATATGCATAACCTTACATTTGTCAGTGTTAAACCTCATCTGCCACTTTTCTGCCCAAGCCTCCAGTCTATCCAGATCCTACTGTAGCAGTGTACTGTCCTCTTCTGTGTTAATTACTTTACACAGTTTAGTGTCATCTGCAAAAATTGATATTTTACTGTGCAAGCTTTCTACAAGATCATTAATAAATATATTGAAGAGAATAGGACCCAATACAGACCCCTGTGGTACCCCACTAGTGACAGTGACCCAATCTGAGTATGTACCGTTAATAACCACCCTCTGTTTTCTATCACTAAGCCAGTTACTTACCCACATACAGACATTTTCTCCCAGGCCAAGCATTCTCATTTTGTATACTAACCTTTTATGTGGTACCGTGTCAAACGCTTTGGAGAAGTCCAAATATACGACATCCATATGTAGGTGTATCTACTGTAAGTGTAATTTATATACTGTATCTATCATGTATGGGTGCATATTGTATGTGTAATTATCTGAGTGTGCTGTTTATATACTCTGTTTATGTATGCACACCTCCCAACCATCCCAGATCTGGCATAACTATTGTGTGGGGGGCACAATGGAGACTAGGCAGGGTCGGGACATGTACACAAAGACATTGGGTGGAGTTAGAGGTGTGGGCCAGCGCTTTAAAAAACTTGTTGCGGTGCTCATAGTTTGTCTCCTTAGGCTTTTCAAAAGTTGGGTAGTATGTGTGTGTAGTGTATATCTCTTAATATTATAAAAATGAGTTTCTGTCTGTCCGTCTCTCTGTTCTCTTTGCGCGACCAAACTACTGGACCGATTTTCACCAAATTCGGCACACAGGTACATCAGTTGTCCGGGAAGGTTTTAGACCAGGTCTCATCTCTCTAGGATGTACTGTTCCCGATATATTCCCAAAATATGATCTCCATTAGCCAATATTAGCCTGGGAGCTTTGGTTTTAAACCCCAACTGCCATTCTCTGCACAGACACACACAGGGACAGCAGGTTTCCATAACAACACAGCTAGGTAATTCTGGTTTATATAAATTATATATTTATAGTAACCGGTATTCCGGTTACTATAAATATAACTTATGTTTTAGACTAAGACAGTTCAGTAGTAATAAAAGAAGTTTTCTTCCACTGCTACCCATTGCGTGGCCTCATAAATAAGCATGGTATCGACCTTTAATTCAGGCCACCCTAAAAGAAGTACTTAAAACCCCCGCCCCAGGTCTCACTAAGCCACGCCCCTGACTACGTCAGGCCACACCCCCTCCCACTCCGCAGCCAACAGGGATTGAAAAAATAAAGGTAAAAATCAACTTCTGTCAGCTGCAGGGATGGGTGGGAGGTTGACTTTGTTTCTGCAACGACACACAGAAACATTAAATGAAATAGATTAAATACACCCATGCGAAGCGTCTTGCTAAACCACGCCCCCGACTGTCAGGCCACGTCCGCTCCCTCTCCGCAGCCAATGGGGATTGAAAAAATGAAGGTAAAAATAAACTTCTGTTAGCTGCAGGGGTGGGAGGGTGAATTTCTCTCTGCAACGACACACAAATATTTTAGATGAAATAGACTAATTTTAGACTACAACCGTTCAGTAGTAATAAAAGATGTTTTTTTCCACTGCTACCCATTGCGTGTCCTCATAAATTACCATGGTATCGACCTTTAAATTAGGCCACCTTCAAAGAAGGACTTAAAAGAAATCCCCCCAAGGTCCCACTAAACCACGCCCCCGGTCAGGTCACGCCCCCGCCCACTCCGCAGCCAATGGGGATTGAAAAAAATGAAGGTAAAAATCAACTTCTGTCAGCTGCATTGACTTTCTCTCTGCAACGACACACAGAAACATTAAATGAAATAGATGAAATATACCCAGGCAAAGCCAGGTCCCAACTACCATACACACGGTCACATGTCTTCAGGCCACGCCCCCTCCCACTCCGCAGCCAATGGGGATTGAAAAAAAGAAGGTAAAACTCAACTTCTGTCAGCTGCATTGACTTTCTCTCTGCAACGACACACAGAAACATTAAATGAAATAGATGAAATATACCCAGGCGAAGCCGGGTCTTTCTGCTAGTATGGTATATTTATGTGTGTTGTGTATATATGGTGTATATACAGTGCCTTGCGAAAGTATTCGGCCCCCTGGAACTTTTCAACCTTTTGCCATATTTCAGGCTTCAAACAAAAAGATATAACATTTTAAATTTTTGGTGACGAATCAACAACAAGTGGGTCACAATTGTGAAGTGGAACAAAATTTATTGGATCATTTAAACTTTTTTGGTAATAATAAAACTGAAAAGTTGGGCGTGCAAAATTATTCGGCCCATTTACTTTCAGTTCAGAAAACTCACTCCAGAAGTTCATTGAGGATCTCTGAATGCTCCAATGTTGTCCTAAATGACTGATGAAGATAAATAGAATCCACCTGTGTGTAATCAAGTCTCCGTATAAATGCACCTGCTCTGTGATAGTCTCAGGGTTCTGCATCATGAAGACCAAGGAACACACCAGGCAGGTCCGTGATACTGTTATGGAGAAGTTTAAAGCCGGATTTGGATACCAAAAGATTTCCCAAGCTTTAAACATCCCAAGGAGCACTGTGCAAGCAATCATTGAAATGGAAGGAGTATCAGACCACTGCAAATCTACCAAGACCCAGCCGTCCCTCTAAACTTTCATCTCAAACAAGGAGAAGACTGATCAGAGATGCAGCCAAGAGGCCCATGATCACTCTGGATGAACTGCAGAGATCTACAGCTGAGGTGGGAGAGTCTGTCCATAGGACAACAATCAGGCGAACATTTCACAAATCTAGCCTTTATGGAAGAGTGGCAAGAAGAAAGCCATTTCTCAAAGATATCCATAAAAAGTATTGTTTACAGTTTGCCACAAGCCACCTGGGAGACACACCATACATGTGGAAAAAGGTGCTCTGGTCAGATGAAACCAAAATCAAACTTTTTGGAAACAATGCAAAATGATATGTTTGGCGTAAAAGCAACGCAGCTCATCACCCTGAACACACCATCCCCACTGTCAAACATGGTGGTGGCAGCATCATGGTTTGGGCCTGCTTTTCATCAGCAGGAACAGGGAAGATGGTTAAAATTGATGGGAAGATGGATGGAGCCAAATACAGGACCATTCTGGATGAAAACCTGTTGGAGTCTGCAAAAGTCCTGAGACTAGGACAGAGATTTATCTTCCAACAAGACAATGATCCCAAACATAAAGCAAAATCTACAATGGAATGGTTCAAAAATAAATGTATCCAGGTCTTAGAATGGCCAAGTCAAAGTCCAGACCTGAATCCAATTGAGAATATGTGGAAAGAGCTGAAAACTGCTGTTCACAAACGCTCTCCATCCAACCTCAAAGAGCTCGATTTGTTTTGCAAGGAAGAATGGGCAAGAATTTCAGTCTCTAGATGTGCAAAACTGATAGAGACATACCCCAAGTGACTTGCAGCTGTAATCGCAGCAAAAGGTGGTGCAACAAAGTATTAATGCAAGGGGGCTGAATAATTTTGCACGCCCTACTTTTCAGTTTTATTATTACAAAAAAAGTTTAAATGATCCAATAAATTCCGTTCCACTTCACAATTGTGACCCACTGACCAAAAATTTAAAATGTTATATCTTTTTGTTTGAAGCCTAAAATGTGGCAAAAGGTTGAAAAGTTCCAGGGGGACGAATACTTTCGCAAGGCACTGTATGTATATGTACCATGCATATGGTGTATTTATGTGTATGGGTGTTGCATATATATGCTGTATGTATATGTAAACATGTGTTGTGACGCTGCATGTCCGCCGTTGAGTAGGGAACCTGTTGTTAAAAATTTGAATCCCACCCCTGAGTGAATGGGTCCGCAACAATGCATATCGGATGCAGACAAAAACACATCCGTGCGCATGAGCCTTTACTTGCGATTTTGATGTGGATTTCATCCACGACACTCCACTATTTGTGAATTTGTCCTAATGGTACATGCACATGGCAGTGTAGTTTATGTAGATTTTCCACTCAGATTTTCATGCAACGTTCGCTGCGTTTGCACACCAAAACCTACATGTGTTACTTGTAAATTTTGTCATGGATTTTAACACACATCTGTCCTAGATCTCTTCCGCTGCTTTACAAAGGGTGAAATCTGTGCTGGAAACCCACCCAAACAATTGACATGCTGCAGATTTCAAAATCCACACCTCAGATCAATTTCCATGTAGAGAATTTCTGCATCAGGTATGTGAGATTTTAAAAATCTCATCTACTTAGTTGGTAATGTATTAGCACTGTATAATACACACCGTGTGCATATAGAGTACCTTGAAAAAGTTCCACATTGTTTTCACGTTACACCCACAAGCTTAAATGTATTTTATTGGGATTTCAAGTGATAGACCAACACAAAGTAGTTAGTATATGTGAAGTGAAAAGAAAATGATACATGGCTTTCAGAAATTTTAATCAATAAAATACCCCTAAATAAAATCCAATGTGACCATTTGCCTAAATTTTGTGTAATTTATTCTCAGTATAACAACAGCTGTTCTGTGAAGGCCTCAGAGGTTTGTTACAGAACATTAGTGATCAAAAAGCATCATGAAAACCAAGGAACACACCAGACAGGTGAGGGAACATTTCATGGAGCACTGATTAATCCATCATATGAAAATGGAAGAAGTATGGCACAACTGCAAACCTACCAAGCCATGGCCATCAACCTAAACCGGCAGTCCAGGCAAGGAAAGCACTAATAAGAGAAGCAGCCAAAAGGCATGGTCACTCTGGAGGAGATGCAGGGATCCACAGCTCAGGTGTCATGCTCTGGTGTGGAGGGGAAAACCACACCAAGCGTAGGAGGGAAGGGGATGAGGCCAGGAAACAAGTGAAGGAAAAGGGTCACCTCCTGCAGGAAACCCTGACACAAATCCTGACTGACTTCAAGTAGGCCTCAAAGGTAGGAGAGTTCATACACAGGAACCTAAAACCAAACTGACCCTATAGGACCCTGCAACTACTGACAGGACTGAGTCCACCCGTTCCTCCAAAAGGAAGGACGAACAGGAGTCTCCAAAAGGCCAAATAACACAACAGGGAAAAGCAGGGTAAACACAAAAGGGAAAGAAGACACTTATCTTAAGAAGAATTGGAAGCAACCGGATCTCAGGAGAGAACCACACCAATCAACTACAATGTCCACTGAAACTATAAACCGCAAGTAACTGTGGTAGAAGCAGAAATAAATAGGGGAAGGACAATTACCACACCCACAACAGCTGAGGGGAAGGGGTGTGGTAAACAGCAACAACACAAAAGGAAAACATGTCAGATAATGTCACATGTGCAAGCCTAGCCGTCTTTCTTAAACCTGTTGCAGAAACGTCCGTGACATCAGGTGGGGGAATCTGTCCACAGGATAACTATTAGTTGTATACGCCACAAATCTGGCATTTCTGGAAGAGTGGCAAGAAGAATATTGAAAACAAGCCATAAGAAGTCCTGTTTGCAGTTTACCACAAGCCATGTAGGGGATGCCACAAACATGTAGAAGAAGGTGCACTGGTCAGATGACACCAAAGTTGATCATGTTGGTCTAAATGCAAAACTTTGTTCGTGGCGGAAAACTGACACTGCATATCACCCTGAACACACCATCCCTACAGTGAAATATGGTGGAGGCAGCATGATGCTGTTGGATTCTTTTCTTCAGAAGGGTCAGGGAAGCTGGTCAGAGTTGATTGGAAGATGGATGGAACTAAATACAGGACAATTCTGGAGTAAAACCTGGTAGAGGGTGCAAAAGACTTGAGACTGGGGCAAAGGTTCACCTAAACGTACAACCAGAGCTACAATGGAATAGTTTAGATCAAGGCATATTCATGTGTTAGAATGGCCTAGTCACAGTCCAGACCTAAATCCCATTGAGAATCTGTGGCAAGACTTGAAAATTGCTGTTCACAGACGCTCTCCATCCAATCTGACTGAGCTTGAAATATTTTGCAAAGAAGAATGGGCAAATATTTCAGCCTCTAGATGTACAAAGCTAGTAGAGGCAAATCCCAAAAGGCTACAGTTGTATCATATCTCACTAGCCATTATATCTTGAAATTCAGGAAGCACCTCTCTTTAGAAATGAATTGACTGCACAAAGATTTATATTGCACCCCTTAGGGCTCTTTCACATGAGCGGATGCCGTGCGTGGAATCCGCTGTGTGTAAGAGAGCCAAGCCCCATTCAGGACAACAGAGACATGGAGCATTAACACGATTGATAATGCTCCCTGCCTCTCTGTGATCTTTTTTACTACAAAATCGCAGTGAGATAAAGAGGTCACTGTGATTTTGTAGTAAAAAGGTCACAGAGAGGCACAGAGCATTATCAATCATGTTAATGATCCCTGTCTCTGCTGTCCGGAACGGGGCTTGGCTCTCTTTCACACAGCGGATTCCACGCACGGCATCCGCTCATGTGAAAGATCCCTTAGGCTTCTTTCACATCAATGTTGTTAGTTCCGGCAGGCTGTCCCGACAGATAGCCCGCCGGAGCTCTCAGGATCTAACATTGCCGGATGCAACCGCGATACACGCCGGTCCCATTGACAATATTGGGATCCAGCGGTGATCTGGCAAATATGTCAGGATTCTGCCAGACAAAAAACACTGCGTGCAGCACCGGATCCAGAGAGGTCCATCAGGATGTTGTCTGCCTGAACAGCCTGCCAGAACTAATAATGCTAGTGTAAAACTAGCCTAATTATGTACTGGCAGCCTGCCAAGTTCCTTAGTGATTTACATTGTGTTATAATGAGGGTGTGCATACCGGTGTATTTTCATATGGCAGTATGTGTAAGTATCCTGCATCAGATGCATTATTTCCAGATTTTATTCTCTCCTACAAGAATTATTTTCAGGTTTACCTTTTTATAGATATACAGTTAGGGCCAGAAATATTTGGACAGTGACACAATTTTCACGAGTTGGGCTCTGCATGCCACCACATTGGATTTGAAATGAAACCTCTACAACAGAATTCAAGTGCAGATTGTAACGTTTAATTTGAAGGGTTGAACAAAAATATCTGATAGAAAATGTAGGAATTGTACACATTTCTTTACAAACACTCCACATTTTAGGAGCTCAAAAGTAATTGGACAAATAAACATAACCCAAACAAAATATTTTTATTTTCAATATTTTGTTGCGAATCCTTTGGAGGCAATCACTGCCTTAAGTCTGGAACCCATGGACATCACCAAACGCTGGGTTTCCTCCTTCTTAATGCTTTGCCAGGCCTTTACAGCCACAGCCTTCAGGTCTTGCTTGTTTGTGGGTCTTTCCGTCTTAAGTCTGGATTTGAGCAAGTGAAATGCATGCTCAATTGGGGTTAAGATCTGGTGATTGACTTGGCCATTGCAGAATGTTCCACTTTTTTGCACTCATGAACTCCTGGGTAGCTTTGGCTGTATGCTTGGGGTCATTGTCCATCTGTAATATGAAGCGCCGTCCGATCAACTTGGCAGCATTTGGCTGAATCTGGGCTGAAAGTATATCCCGGTACACTTCAGAATTCATCCGGCTACTCTTGTCTGCTGTTATGTCATCAATAAACACAAGTGACCCAGTGCCATTGAAAGCCATGCATGCCCATGCCATCACGTTGCCTCCACCATGTTTTACAGAGGATGTGGTGTGCCTTGGATCATGTTCCGTTCCCTTTCTTCTCCAAACTTTTTTCTTCCCATAATTCTGGTACAGGTTGATCTTTGTCTCATCTGTCCATAGAATACTTTTCCAGAACTGAGCTGGCTTCTTGAGGTGTTTTTCAGCAAATTTAACTCTGGCCTGTCTATTTTTGGAATTGATGAATGGTTTGCATCTAGATGTGAACCCTTTGTATTTACTTTCATGGAGTCTTCTCTTTACTGTTGACTTAGAGACAGATACACCTACTTCACTGAGAGTGTTCTGGACTTCAGTTGATGTTGTGAACGGGTTCTTCTTCACCAAAGAAAGTATGCGGCGATCATCCACCACTGTTGTCATCCGTGGACGCCCAGGCCTTTTTGAGTTCCCAAGCTCACCAGTCAATTCCTTTTTTCTCAGAATGTACCCGACTGTTGATTTTGCTACTCCAAGCATGTCTGCTATCTCTCTGATGGATTTTTTCTTTTTTTTCAGCCTCAGGATGTTCTGCTTCACCTCAAATGAGAGTTCCTTTGACCGCATGTTGTCTGGTCACAGCAACAGCTTCCAAATGCAAAACCACACACCTGGAATCAACCCCAGACCTTTTAACTACTTCATTGATTACAGGTTTACGAGGGAGACGCCTTCAGAGTTAATTGCAGCCCTTAGAGTCCATTGTCCAATTACTTTTGGTCCCTTGAAAAAGAGGAGGCTATGCATTACAGAGCTATGATTCCTAAACCCTTTCTCCGATTTGGATGTGGAAACTCTCATATTGCAGCTGGGAGTGTGCACTTTCAGCCCATATTATATATATAATTGTATTTCTGAACATGTTTTAGTAAACAGCTAAAATAACAAAACTTGTGTCACTGTCCAAATATTTCTGACCCTAACTGTATATAGGGAATATCAATACAGTCTAGTTGGCTGGCAAGTTTACAACCTGCCTTGTCTGACCAGTTTTGCAGTTTCCTTAGTAGAGATGAGCGAGCACTAAAATGCTCAGGTGCTCGTTATTCGAGTCGAATTTTTCCCGATGCTCGGGTGCTCGTTTCGAATAACGAACCCCATTGAAGTCAATGGGAGTCTCGAGCATTTTTTGCAGGGGACCGGAGCTCTGCATAGGGAAGGTTGCGTGAAAACCTGGAAACATCAGAAAATGATGGAAACACCATGGAAATGGACAGGAAACAGCAGGGGCAGCATGCATGGATGCCTCTGAGGCTGCCTAATCGTACCATTATGCCAAATTCTGGGCAACAGCCTGGTGGTGACCCTCAAGACAATTGTGCTGACCCAGACCAAGATGGGCAAGGCACATGCCCATCACATGTTAGTAAAGCACCCAACTAGGTGCAACAAAGGTCCATCACCACCTGCGGGTGACACCACTGCCCATGCTGGCACTGCTGTCCTATCCCCTGCCCCACAATGCAGGCATAAGCCTAACACAGCGTGGTGACAGCTTGGTGACCAAGTTAGATTGAGGTAGCAGGTGAACCACCCAAAAATTTACCCTGATGCAGCATGGCGGTGAACCCAGAGTGACCAAGTGAGACTGAGGTAGCAGGTGAAGCACTTAAAATTTTACCTTGACACGGAATGGCGGTGAACGTCAGACGCCGCCTGCATGAGATTAGGGATAGAGCTGCTGTCTGTCAGGGAGAGTGTTAGGGCCTCAATTTAGATTTTGGTTAGTCAGGAATCACCCACAAAGAACCCAACAGCCCTTCTAAGGGCTACAAGCACCTTTTTTTTGGCTCCTCCTGGCTGCTGCATGAGATTAGGGATAGAGCTGCTGTCCGTCAGGGAGAGTGTTAGGGCCTCAATTTAGATGTTGGTTAGGCAGGAATAACCCACAAAGAACCCAACAGCCCTTCTAAGGGCAACAAGCACCTTTTTTTTTTGGTCTCCTCCTGGCTGCTGCATGAGATTAGGGATAGAGCTGCTGTCTGTCAGTGAGAGTGTTAGGGCCTCATATATCCTACAGTGCAGTACATAATTCTGTCATGTGCTGCACACTAGCCGGAGTCTAGAAAATATAAATTTTTTCTCTCATTCATATATTCTACAGTGCAGTGAAAAATTGTGTAGTGTGCGTTACACTAGCGGCAGTCTAGAGAATATGTTTTTTTCTCTCAGATACATTTAATACAGTCCAGTGAAAAATTCTGTGGTGTGTGGTACACTATCCGCAGTCTAGAGAATACGTTTTTGGCCTCAGATATTAATTCGACAGTTTAGTGATTACACAAAATGTTGAACCCAAGGGCTAAGGGTCGAGGACGTGGGCGTCCAAGTGATGTAGGGGGGCAGAGGCCGTGGTCCTGGACAGGGTGACACAGTACCTACTGATGAGGGAGCAGTGGAACGCCGCAGAGTTTCGCTCCCTAGCTTCATCTCGCAGCTTACAAGGTCATGTGGTACACCACTATTGAAACCACAACAGTGCGAACAGGTGATGACGTGGATAGCGGATAATGTGTCCCGTAATTTATCCACCACCCAGTCTTCCACACAGTCCACCCACTTTAGCCAAGGGAGTAGACCTCTGGCTCCTCCAGCAAAACCTCCTTCCCCCCAGCCTGCCCCCCCCCAATGGAAAATATGGATTCAGATCCGGCATACTCACAGGAAGTCTTTTCAGGACCCTACCCAGAGACAAAAACCACTGCTCAGCAGCAACCTGAGCAGTTGCTCTGTCCCGATGCCCAAAATTCAGAACTTTCGCAGTCTGTGGGTGATGAGAGTGTGGACTTAGTGCAAGTAGTGCGTCAAGAGGTGTCGGATGATGATGAGACACGGTTGTCAGACATTGACGTTGTTGTCAGGGCAGTAAGTCCCAGGGGGCAGCAGAGTGAGGAATCGGAGGAAGAGCAGGTGGATGATGAGGTGACTGACCCTGAGAAGGTCCACCTAACCGAGGAAACGTGGACAAGTGCTGGCGGGCAGGGACACTATATCTCCCTGATGGCACATTGGGTTAACTTGGTCGAGGCTGGGATCGAGTCTGACCCTGGGGCCGCTCATGTACTGCCCACACCAAGGATTGCGGGGCCTACCTTGGTCA
>ONZH01010335.1:0-17500 GCA_900303285.1 Rhinella marina
GGTGAATTGTTCATTAATAACAATTTTATTAGATATCCCTATGCAACTTAAAAGCAGAGAAATTAATATTTAAAAAATTGTGATTTTTTTCCCCAAAATTTTCAGTAAATTTGGGATTTTTTATAAATAAAGGTAAAAATATATTGACTCAAATTTACCATTAGCACAAAGTACAATGTGTCACAAGAAAAACAATCTATGAATGGCTTGGATAAGTAAAAGCGTTCCAAAGTTATTACCACATGAAGTGACACATGTCAGATTTGCAAAATTAGGCCTGGACAGGAAGGGGGTAAGTGGCCCGGATGGGAAGTGGTTAAAGGGGTTTTCCGGGATATTCTATAATATCTGTTTGGTGGGGGTCCGACTACTGGCACCCCTACCCATCTGTTGCTTGAAGGGGCTTTAGCATTTGGGCGAGAGCTGGGGCCTCTTTATAGTATACCAAGCACTGCGCCATACATTGTGTGGTGGCTATGCTTGGTATTGCAGCTCAATCTCCTTCACTTGAATGGCACCGACAAAGGCCATGCGAGTCGGCCTCAAAGCTTGTCTGAATGTCATAACTTCCCCCCCACAATCTGATGTTGATTACCTACCCTGAGGATAGGTCATCAATATTTAAGTCCTGAAAATTCCTGTAATGCCTCAGTCACATGTCAGAGTTTGGTCAATGATTTCCATCAGTGATTGTGAGCCAAAACTAGGATTGGAGCCTCCACAGACATAAAGTTTAAGGGAAAGATCTGCACCTGTTCTGTGTATAGAGCTGCACCTGGTTGTGGCTAAAAATACTGACCAAATACTGACATGTGAATGAGACATTAAAGGGGTTCTCCAGACTTTTAATATTGATCACCTTTCCTCAGGATAGGTCATCAATATCAGATCAGCCGGGGTCCGACACTCAGCACCCCCGCCGATCAGCTGTATGAAGGGAAGGCGCGCAGTGAGCACGTGCCATCTCCCTTCTCTCTGCTGCTACGTCTATGGCGAGCAGGAAGAGAGAAGGGAGACGGCACGTGTGCGCTCTAACAGCTGACCGGTGGGAGTGCCGGGTGTCGGACCCCCGCCGATCTGATATTGATGACCTATCCTGAGGAAAGGTGATCAATATCCCGGAGAACCCCTTTAAGCTCCCGCTTAGTGTGACAAAACAGAGCTCTGATCCCTATATTGAAAAATTAATCCTAACAAAATGATGGACTTATAAAGGTCATAAAAGGCTGGAAATTCAATGAACCCTGAAGGTTTCTGAATGACAGCAAGCAGAGATGTTGCAAAGTGCAAACCATGTGGAACGGTGTATTCGAGAAGTAAATAATATTTATTTGCTGGAAGCGGAATCCTTCTTTAATGCTGAATGCAGATTTTCTTGGGATGTGTAATTGGAATAAGCACACATCTCAGTAAACTGAACTTCTCCAGTATATTAAAATGTCACTAGCTGGATTCACTTAACCTTTCATATCGGCAGTACATAGTACAGTACAATGCCCTGCGGCTGCCACATGATTATCCAGCGAAGGAAATGTTACAGCGTTTACTTAGTCTTCTTCTCAGTCCTCCATCTCTTTACACTGTACATGTGTTCTCCTACAGGCTCATTGAGGGCGCGCACTTCCACTTTATCAACCTCACTGGGCAGCGACAGAAAGGAAATACTCATTTCATCAAAATCTCATCCTGCCGATGCATGTGAGCTGTGGGGTGCCCCCTGGAGAAGTTCATTGCTTTAGGCCAGGCCTTTTTCCTGCCACTCATCCCTTTGGCATTCCGGTAAAGCCTCGGGGTGGTCTTTGAATTGCACAGAATGAATGGCATAGAATGACAAAGGGAACAGGTTGGGGGCTTCCTTTAACCTGGCCTTTGATAAATCAGAAATACTGAGCCTTGTGAAATAACCTGGAATCTGACAGTTGCAGAAAGAATAGACTTAAAGGGGTTGTCTCACGAAAAATATTCTACAATTTCCAAACCAGCACCTGGATCTGAATACTTTTGTAATTGGATGTAATTAAAAATGTAGCATAGCCACTGAGTTATTCAATAAAATATATCTGTATAGCCCCACCTGCTATTTGTTTTTTTTCCCCTTATTTCTTTGACCTGCTCACTGAGAAGGCCGCACATGCTCAGTTTCATCCTACAGCTTCCGCCTGAGGTGATAGGGAGAGCTGAGACACGCCCCCTGAGCTGTGATAGGAAGAACTGAGACACGCCCCCTGAGCTGTGATAGGAAGAACTGAGACACGCCTCCTGAGCTGTGATAGAGAGAGCTGAGAAACGCCCCCTGAGCTGTGATAGGAAGAGCTGAGACACGGCCCCTGAGCTGTGATAGGGAGAGCTGAGACACGCCCCCCTGAGCTGTGATAGGGAGAGCTGAGACACGGCCCCATGAGCTGTGATAGCCCCCCCCCCTTAGCTGCAGCAGAAAAGAAACTCCCCTTGAGCTGACAGCTTGATATAAATCTAGCAGAGCAATGAATGGGGAGATTTCATCTCATCCCCTCCCTGGACAATGACCTCTGCACAGTTCACAAAGCATGCCCACAACACTCTCCTGTAGAAGTCAATGAATCATCTCCAGAGTGCATGCTGTTAACAACCCAGAGCAGCAGCTCAGAAAAGATGGCAGCCCCCATAATAATGTCCATAAAATAAAATGAAGTGGTTCTACAATCAGAAAATGAAACATATTGGAAAAAAAAATATGTATCAGTAGCCGGGCTTAAGTAGTAGGCAAAAAAAAAAAAAATATTGTAAGTGATATATTCTCTTTAAGGGGGCCAGCACAGAACTGTTTTTCGAACCAATACAGGGCTTACCTGTAGCCCCCACTAGGGGGAGCTCACTGCATAGAGATCTTTACAATTCCCTTTGTACAAATCCCTCTTTAGTGAGCTCCCCCTAGTGGTGGCTGCATGCAGCTAGAATCTTATAAATTAACTCTATAGTGGGATTTAGAGCTGTGAAAAAAACAGTCTGACCCTTTGTAAGAAATCGTACATAAGTAGTACACACATTTCCTTCTGGTACTGTCAGTTTCTCTCACGCTGGAAGGTCACATTGAGTCCTATATATTTGTCCCTATTTTCTCAGAGAGGAAAATGAGTTTCTGTCGCCCCTCACTGCGTGAATACATTCTGCCAGTGATATGTAATATATTAATAATATATAAAAATGAATAGTAAATGGCGATAAATAAATAATTGCTGATATGTAAAGTATTAAATGGAAGAAACCATTGTGAAGATGAATTAATTGACTCTACAGGACGAGGGGCCAGGTGAGGGGCTTCGAATAGTAATTAATGAAGGCGCCTATTTCTGACATATCCCGTTCTATTCTCATCACTTTCTTCTCTTACTGAGCTCTGCTATAATTAGAGGTTTTATTATTAGCAGCACTGCTATGTGATATACAGGAAGAATGTGAAATATACCGCCACTCACAGCATGCAGCCATCCAGCTGCAACAACGTATGTATATTTTATGACCAAATTTTAAGAGCATCTGTCACTTCATAGCAGCTGATATAATAGACAGGTGAGGAATGATTTATACGTTATCGAAGGATGATCTTATTTGCTCCAAAAAGTGGGAGGCAAAGGGGGAATAAAATATAAGTGCTACCTTAATAATTAGTAATATATTATTAAATACATGTAAGGGAATGATCTTTTAATTTTTTTTAATAAAAAAAAAATCTATATTTTTCATAATTTTTTTTTTCATTTGAGTATCCAAATAAAAAAGCTAAAATATTCCACTTCTCACATTAATCACTTCATCACATACAATAGGCTAAAATTTGCTGATAGAAAAGTTTTCAGCTTTGCTGTATAGACCAGGACAGGATTGCCAGAGTCATCTCATTATCATTAGAGTGCCAGCAAATAAAATATATGCAGTTTACTTGTAATGATATATTATTAAATACATATAAGAGAAGACCTCTTATCTAAATTTTTTATAAAACAAATCTAATATATATATAAATTTAATTATTTATTTTTTAATTTGAGTATCCAAATAAAAAAATCTGAAATATTCAACTTCTCACACTGAACACTACAGCACCACAATAACCTGACATTTCCTGATTTCAGTAAAAAACTTTTCAGCTTTCCTGTATAGATCGGGACAGGTTCAGCAGAGTCGCCTCAATATTATTAAAGAGTCTAAGATTTAGAGGGAGTCTATCAGCAGTTTTGACCCTTCATAACTGCTGACAGCACTATATAGGTCAGGGGTCATCAACTTTCGGCACTACAGCTGTTGTGAAACTACAATTCCCAGCATGCTCCATTCACTTCTATGGGAGTTCTGAGAAGATCAAAGCAAGCATGCATGCTGGGAGTTGTAGTTTCACAACAGCTGGAGTGCCTGAGGTTGCCTTCCCCTGATATAGGTGATGGGGGCGCAGTGTATGCATATCTCGGGTGAAAGTCATGTTGATTGCCTGACCGAGAAACTTTTAATTCCTGTAGGGCTACAGTTGCAGGTGACATGGAGGTGTTCCCTTTGCTTTCAGTGCCCTAGGCTCTCTGCATTGAGCACTTTCCCAGCCCCTCTGCCATGATTGACAACTCTTGCAGTCACCTGATTGAATGCTACTGCCGTCACTCAGAGCACTTTGAGGTCTGCATTTTGTGGCAATGTGACTACAGAGGACGACTGCTGGGAGATATTGTAACATGGAGCCACAGAGATTTCAGTTGCTTTACTGCAGCCTCCTGATGTCTAGCACATGGATAAGGCCAGAGCTATGTGGGGTACTGAGGTTGTAAACCCACACAAGTCCTGGTCTCAAGACTACAGAGTATTGTAAATGGTATATAATGGTATTAAAGGGGTTGTCCCATGAAAAATATTCTATGGTTTTCAAACCAGCACCTGGAGCTGAATACTTTTATAATTGCATGTCATTAAAAAATTAGCATAGCCACTGAGTTATTCAATAAAATGTACCTGTATAGCGCCACCTGCTGTTTGTTTTTCTTCTTATTTCTTTGTCCTGCTCACTGAGAGGGCTGCACATGCTTAGTTTCATCTTTCAATTGCCTGCTAAAATGTGATAGGTAGAGCTGAGACACGCCCCCTGAGCTGTGATAGGTAGAGCTGAGACGCGTCCTCTAAGCTGTGATAGGGGGAGCTGAGACACGTCCTCTGAGCTATGATAGGGAGAGCTGAGACACGCCCCCTGAGCTGTGATAGGGAGAGCTGAGACACGTCCTCTGAGCTGTGATAGGGAGAGCTGAGACACGCCCCCTGAGCTGTGATAGGGAGAGCTGAGACACGTCCTCTGAGCTGTGATAGGGGGAGCTGAGACACGCCCCCTGAGCTGTGATAGGTAGAGCTGAGACACACCCCCTGACCTGTGATAGGGAGAGCTGAGACACGCCTCCTGAGCTGTGATAGAGAGAGCTTAGACATGCCCCCTTAGCTACTGCAGAAAAGACACTTCCCTCAAGCTGCCAGCTTGATATAAATCTAGCAGAGCAATGAATGAAGAGATCTCTGGATCCATGTGAGGTACAGGGCTGGTTCTAGCTTCTATATGATGTCTGATTTTCATGTTTTATATTAATCATGGGATAACCGCTTTAAAGAGAGGAGCTCCAACAGTCACATTACTATGCATATAATAGATGGAGAAGGTTGGCAAAGGTGGGCTCAGCAGATAACGTGCCCTCTGCCACCTTACAGGTAAAAGCAGCATTCTCTGGTCTATGAGACTGCAGATAAAGGATTGAGCTAATTCATTCTGTAGCTCACAATTACTGGTGCACTGCTGCAGAGACAAAAGGGGGGCAACTCTGTGACAAAGAAGAGCAAGGGCCCCGCATGTTCTTTACAGGAGCTCTTTGCTGTTTGTGTCCAGCCCTGCTGGTTGGAATGGGACGATGGCTGGAGTGTCTGCTGCAGACATGATGGCTGCTGTGCTGATAGATAGAAATGTATGACAAGTGTGTGTTAATTTCCAGTGTGAGCAGCGCATGAACGCGTGGAGATTGTGAAATATCAGGACAGGTATTCTGAGCACATCCCAGCGTCGGCCAATGGCGGCTGAATACAGGCAGAAAATCCGGAGGCTGAGGAGCATTGATAACCACAGGAGGAAAGACACCGCATGAAACTTGGAATGAAATCAAAGCAAAGTTTTGAAATGGAAGCATAATCCGTACATTGGCCAGAAATGACAGTGTCATCCTGTTGAGTTGACTCTATTCACTAAGCTTCTCATGCAGTGCAGGGGTTAATTGACAGAAATTAAATGACTGTCTATCTATCTATCTATATCTAGTACATATTGACATTGCTAAAGCAAGAAGGAAATAGGGCAGAGATGGTGGATGGGGATAGGGACACATCCAGGGTGGGGGTATAGAAGTTCATGGCGTATCAGGCTCCTCTCAGTCTATGGCAGGCACTGACATATTGTGCTGCTATGGCCGCTGTGTTCTCCTTTTCCCCGAGCAGTATGGAGAGTCTCTCTTTCTTCTCCATGGAGGTGAAGTCTAGGCAGAGATCAGACAGTCTCCTGAAGTGAGTGTCCCTCAATGCTGAGTATGTGGGGCACCGCAGCAGAAAGTGAGCCTCATCCTCCACAGCCTCCTGCTATCTATCTATCTATCTATCTATCACATTTCTATCTATCTAATTTACCTGTCTCCTCTCTTCAGATGTAGCAAACGTTAAGCTGATACATATTGTATTAAATGCACAGTTGCAGCTTTAAAGGGGTTGTCTCACTTCAGCAAATGGCATTTATCATGTAGAGAAAGTTAATACAAGGCACTTACTAATGTATTGTGATTGTCCATATCGCCTCTTTTACTGGCTGGATTCATTTTTCTATCACATTATACACTGCTTGTTTCCATGGTTACAGACCACCCTGGAATCCATCAGTGGTGTTGGTGCATCGCACACTAAGAAATAGCACCATGCTCTCTGGTGGCCGGGACCGTGGGAGCGCACATAGGCACACATGCACAGCAGCTCCCATCAAAGCCACTTCATACCTGCTGTAGCGGTGGTCATAATCCCTGGAAACGAGCAGTGTATAATGCGATGGAAAAATAAATCCAGCCAACAAAGGAGACAATATGGATAATCACAATACATTAGTAAGTGGCTTGTAGTAACTTTCTCTACATGATAAATGTTATTTGCTGAAGTCAGACAACCCCTTTAGCTTGACTTTCAATGGCTTTTGTTGTGTTATATGCGTATTTAGATTAAAATAATAATAGTCATAATCTTAATTTCTATAGCACCAACATATTCCGCAGCACTTTATAGTTCAGGGGTTCATGTACAAACAGTCATAAATAACATAGCAACAAACAAGTCACTAATTACAACAAGAGGAATGAAGGCCCTGCTGGCAAGAGCTTACAATCTATGAGGAGATGGGGGAGTTTTCTATTTTCTTATGCTTTTCTATTCGATCTATCTTCCTATTTATCCTATCTTATTGTAAGGGAGTCTCTCCTCTCTTCAGGGGGGGTCGCCATCACAGACTTCTTCCAAAACCACGGGGGTTTAAAGTTCCCATAACACAGCTTTTAGTTTTTGCTTTCAGCAAACCAAGCCCAAACAACCACCTTGCCTGGCTTGGGCTCTGACTAACACAGGTTCTCTAGCTCACCTAGAAAAAACGCTGTTCACACACAGCTTTTAGATGCAGCTTCCTCAGCCATATAGTCTAGCAGCCTCCAGGCTGTGACCTCACCAGCACCTTGGGGGGGAGATGGTCCAGGGCAGTCCTCCCGATCCTGACCATGCGGGACCCTCTAACATAGGCATCGCTGGGCCCCCCTAAACTTAAGGCTATACCAAGCCTTGTGGCCCCTCAAGCGCCCTCCTGGCTGAAGACACATGGGCCCTCTCTCTCTAGATTCACACACTGCAGGTTGATTTATCCCAGCTGGTCTCACCTACAAGCTCTTCAGGCCAGA
Organism: Rhinella marina; assembly: GCA_900303285.1. NCBI lineage: Eukaryota > Metazoa > Chordata > Amphibia > Anura > Bufonidae > Rhinella > Rhinella marina. The sequence goes on from ONZH01010335.1 coordinate 7,971, forward strand.
GTAAAACCTATAATGGACTAGGGGTGTGGACTGGAAGAATCCTACTATCAACCTGTCTTCCAGTCCGAGAAATCCGGCCCATGTCACTTTAAACAAAATCTCCAACAAGCTATGCCTTACTGAAGCAGCACCATTACAGGATTTCAGTTATCTCACCCAGCTAAACTGAACAACTGAGTGAGATACACACCCACGACACATTCTACCATGAACTTTACTATACACATCACCACTCTATCTATCTATCTATCTATCTCATATCTATCTATCTATCTCATATCTATCTATCTATCTCATATCTATCTATCTCATATCTATCTATTCTCATATCTATCTATCTCATATCTATCATATCTCATATCTATCTATCTCATATCTATCTATCTCATATCTATCTATCTCATATCTATCTATCTCATATCTATCTATCTCATATCTTATCTATCTCATATCTACTCTATCTCATATCTATCTATCTCATATCTATCTATCTCATATCTATCTATCTCATATCTATCTATCTCATATCTATCTATCTCATATCTATCTATCTCATATCTTTCTATCTCATATCTTTCTATCTATCTCATATCTATCTATCTATCTATCTATCTATCTATCTATCTATCTATCTATCTACTAAACAGGAAAATGGCAGCAGCACTAGATGAGCCATGAGACATAAAATGAACATGAAATGAACATATGAAGAAGCAAAAAAGCATTAACTGCTATGTAGATAAAATGGAAGCTCTTAGCGCATATAAATGATCATAAATATGTCGGGCTCATCCACCAACGATTCAAGGTGGCTTTCCAATCGGATGAGTCCTACACTAACACTGACCTGCATCCTACAAAAACCGGCAGGCCCATATCAGCGAGAAACAGCATACCTGGTCAGAAGCTGCACCAATGTGAACAGGAGGCTAAATTCCCAGAGGAGGCCAGGCCTCCTCATATATACACATAAAATGACAAAAAATGGGACAGCACCTCCTACAGGTGAGAGTCAGGTGCAAGCTAACCTGCTGGCTAATTAAATACTAAACAGAAAATGGCAGCAGCACTAGATGAGCCATGAGACATAAAATGAACATGAAATGAACATATGAAGAAGCAAAAAAAAGCATAACTGCTATGTAAGATAAAATGGAAGCTCTTAGCGCATAAAATTGATCATAAATATGTTCGGGCTCATCCACACAACGATCAAGGTGGCTTCCAATCGGATGAGTCCTACACTAACACTGACCTGCATCCTACAAAAAACCGGCAGGCCCATATCAGGAGAACAGCATACCTGGTCAGAAGCGCACCAATGTGAACAGGAGTGCTAAATTCCCAGAGGAGGCCAGGGCCTCCTCTATATATACACATAAAATGACAAAAAATGGACAGCACCTCCTACAGGTGAGAGTCAGGTGGCAAGCTACTGCTGGCATAATTAAATACTAAACAGAAAATCGGCAGCAGCACTAGATGAGCCATGAGACATAAAATGAACATGAAATGAAACATATGAAGAAGCAAAAAAAGCAATAACTGCTATGTAAGATAAAATGGGAAGCTCTTAGCGCATATAAATGATCATAAATATGTCGGGCTCATCCACCAACGATCAAGGGTGGCTTCCAATCGGATGAGTCCTAACACTAACACTGACCTGCATCCTAACAAAAAACCGGCAGCCCATATCAGGGAGAACAGCATACCTGGTCAGGAAGCTGCACCAATTGTGAAACAGGAGTGCTAAATTCCCAGAGGAGGCCAGGCCTCCTCTATATATACACATAAAATGACAAAATGGACAGCACCTCCTACAGTTGAGAGTCAGGTGCAAGCTACCTGCTGGCTAATTAAAATACTAAACAGAAAATGGCAGCAGCACTAGATGAGCCATGAGACATAAAATGAACATGAAATGAACATATGAAGAAGCAAAAAAGCATAACTGCTATGTAGATAAAATGGACAGCCTTAGCGCATATAAAATGATCATAAATATGTCTGGCTCATCCACCAACGATCAAGGTGCTTCCAATCGGGATGAGTCTACACTAACACTGACCTGCATCCTTACAAAAACCCGGCAGGCCCATATCAGGAGAACAGCATACGCTGGTTCAGGAAAGCTGCACCAATGTGAACAGGAGTGCTAAATTCCCAGAGGAGGGCCAGGCCTCCTCTATATATACACATAAAATGACAAAAAATGGACAGCACCTCCTACAGGTGAGAGTCAGGTGCAAGCTACCTGCTGGCTAATTAAATACTAAACAGAAAATGGCAGCAGCACTAGATGGACCATGAGACTAAAATGAACATGAAATGAACATATGAAGAAGCAAAAAAGCATAACTGCTATGTAGATAAAATGGAAGCTCTTAGCGCATATAAATGATCATAAATATGTCGGGCTCATCCACCAACGATCAAGAGCTTCCATTTTATCTACATAGCAGTTATGCTTTTTTGCTTCTTCATATGTTCATTTCATGTTCATTTATGTCTCATGGCTCATCTAGTGCTGCTGCCATTTTCTGTTTAGTATTTAAATTAGCCAGCAGGTAGCTTGCACCTGACTCTCACCTGTAGAGGTGCTGTCATTTTTTGTTCATTTAGTGTTATATATAGAGGAGGCCTGGCCTCCTCTGGGAATTTAGCACTTCCTGTTCACCATTGGTGCAAGCCTTCTGACCAGGTATGCTGTTCTCCTGATATGGGCCTGCCGGTTTTTGTAGGATGCAGGTCAGTGTTAGTGTAGGACTCATCGATTGGAAGCACCTTGATCGTTGGTGGAATGAGCCCCGACATATTTATTGATTCATTTATATGCGCTAAGAGCTTCCATTTTATCTACATAGCAGTTATGCTTTTTTGCTTCTTCATATGTTCATTTCATGTTCATTTTATGTCTCATGGCTCATCTAGTGCTGCTGCCATTTTCTGTTTAGTATTTAATTTAGCCAGCAGGTAGCTTGCACCTGACTCTCACCTGTAGGAGGTGGCTGTCCATTTTTTGTCATTTTATGTGTATATATAGAGGAGGCCTGGCCTCCTCTGGGAATTTAGCACTCCTGTTCACATTGGTGCAGCTTCTTGACCAGGTATGCTGTTCTCCTGATATGGGCCTGCCGGTTTTGTAGGATGCAGGTCAGTGTAGTGTAGGACTCATCCGATTGGAAGCCACCTTGATCGTTGGGTGATGAGCCCGACATATTTTATGATCATTTTATATGCCCGCTAAGAGCTTCCATTTTATCTAACATAGCAGTTTATGCTTTTTTGCTTCTTCATATGTTCATTTCATGTTCATTTTATGTCTCATGGCTCATCTAGTGCTGCTGCCATTTTCATTTTAGTATTTAATTAGCCAGCAGGTAGCTTGCACCTGACTCTCACCTGTAGGAGGTGCTGTCCATTTTTTGTCATTTTATGTGTATATATAAGAGGAGGCCTGGCCTCCTCTGGGAATTTAGCACTCCTGTTCACATTGGTGCAGCTTCTGACAGGTATGCTGTTCTCCTGATATGGGCCTGCTGGTTTTGTAGGATGCAGGTCAGTGTTAGTGTAGGACTCATCCGATTGGAAGCCACCTTGATCGTTGGTGGATGAGCCCGACATATTTATGATCATTTATATGCGCTAAGAGCTTCATTTTATCTACATAGCAGTTATGCTTTTTTGCTTCTTCATTATGTTCATTTCATGTTCATTTTATGTCTCATGGGCTCATCTAGTGCTGCTGCCATTTTCTGTTTAGTATTTAATTAGCCAGCAGGTAGCTTGCACCTGACTCTCACCTGTAGGAGGTGCTGTCCATTTTTTGTCATTTTATATCTATCTATCATCTATCTATCAGCTATCTAGCTATCTAGCTATCTATCTATATCATATCTATCTATCTATCTATCCTCTCTTGCACAACACTCTCTGTCTACCTACAGATATAGGAAACACTAACCTGAAATATAATACATTAAATAAACAGGTGCAACAAGCTTTAACTTGACTTTCAATGCTTTTGCTGTGTCAATTGTCTATTTAATGTTTGCTGCAACTGTGTAATCAACTTATTATGTGTCCAGTTGATGTTTGCTACATGCATATCTTATCTATCTGTATGCATACACATATCTATAGTATGCACATAGAGAGATCCTTTGCTCTTGGGTAGGAATATATATAAATATAGGTAAAAGTACAGCTCTTCAGGATGACTATAAGAGGGGGCTAGGACAGTATGCTCAGTAATTATGACAATTGCACCCTGCCCTGTATATATTTTTAGCAGGTCTCTCTATATAATCTGTACAGCAGCAGGCTCCCATCCATGGCAGAGACTTAATAACCCTAAATCTGCAGAGTGTTTGCAGCCTGCAGCTTCTTCTCTGCTGTCTGATGCACTCAGCTCAGAGCTGAACAAGTGGATGAGGACTTGCACTGAGCTGCTGGAGGGATATCAGCCCCAATAGGGAAACAGAGAGGAAGAGGAAGGAGGCTGTGGGGAGCTGTACATGTGTTGTGTGCACAGGAGCCAGTCACACACACAGCTCAGGCATCCAGCCTCATCCCTGGGAATCAATCAGATCAGCCCTGAACTGCAAGGAGGACAGCAGAGCAGATCAGGAGGCTTGGATGTATTCAGCTTGTGCTGAGGATCCCATCAAAGAGCAGGACAGGACCTTCACTGGAGAGCCAGGGGCACCCGCAGCAAAGGTAAGTTTCCATGCAGCTCCTTTTGTTTTGGGTTGTGTCACTATCACATGGCTGCAGGAACACAAAGTCTTCCCCCTGGCACCAGGACCAGAGAGCAGCCCTGGGCACAGTCTGTGTGTGGCTATACCCTCCAGTATACCCCTCAACCTTAGTGCAATGGTTAATATTAAAAGGGGGAAGGTTACCAGTTTCTAACAGATCCTTGCCTGGCATCCTACACAGACCCAGTGCAGAGAATTGTAATAGTGGAATGAAGGAAGAAGGAGAAAGCTCAGATCTCCTAGAAATGACCCTGACTGCACATCATCCAACTAATAATAAATCTGGGCACTTCGCCTGGCACAGAAACAGATGGCACTTAGGTGATTTGTAGAAGACAGTCAATGCTAGAATTGTTACTGTGTAACATCCCAGATGGGACAAGGGGCATTCAGCATTGTGAGCGCTGGACAGCTCCTGGAAGAAATCCTTCTATGTATTGTGGATGGTGCCTGGGAACCCATAGTGTGCCAAGTGCTGGCTGTCACCCATGCCCTGCTTAGCAACCTTTTTCCATCAATTAGACCATTGATGTTACAAGCTGTGACTGGGAAACAGGTGTCTGTGCATTCTGGAGACAGAGGAAAGTCCACAGCGGTAGATGTTCTAGGTGGGTTTGTTGGCATCTGAGAAGGGAAAGTTTATGCAGTTGATGTTACTAAACTCGGAGGAGTATTTTGCATTTGCATTTAATAAATCAGTGGCAAACTACGCCAGTAATTCAATGCCAAGGATGGAGGCAGTGACCCTATTGTACATGTGAGTATATACTGGAGGGGGTGTAATATATTCTGTGTGTGCTTTGCAGGGGCGGATGGGATTCCTCTAATAACGTGCACAGTCCATTTACATAGACAGCTGCTAAATTTTCTTCTAGCGTAGATGGGATGAGTAGCATTCCTGGTTTCCAGCTGGGCATGCATACTCTGTTATGTATTCTGTGCCTTCCTGGAAACACAATAAGAATCAATGGATGGGATGCTTGTGTGTAGTCGGGGGCAGGGGTAAGGTGGCGGTGGCAGTGCAGTTGACTTCTGCATGAATAATACACCATAACATATACTGTCCATAGTGCCAGTCTTCATATTCCTATAGGCACATACTTCATATTTCATGTCTACGCTAGTCATTTATTTTGCCCAATTAACACTTTGGCTCCAAAATCTGAAATTTCCAAGATATCAAACCATACTTATCAATCAGATTGCATGTGCCTCTTTAAAGTGAATGTTCACATGTGAACACTTTTTTTAAAATTTTTTAATCTAATATAGGCCCAGGCTTGTTTGCTGATTAAATTCATAATCCATCTTCATGGCAAGAAAAGCTTGACACAAATCTCCAGCACTAAATAGTTAAACAATAGCACTCTGTCTCCCTGTAGCCACCACTAGAGGGAGCTTGGCCCATACATGGATCCCAATAATAACATTGTGTGCAGTTAGCTCCTCAGCTCCCTCTAGTGGTGGCTGAAGGAAGCCAGAATGTTATAATTTTACTATTTTTTTATGCAGGGGATTTGGAGCTCTGTATCAGAAGATTATAAGGATAGCCAAGTACAGTGCTCAGCTATCTCTGTCAGTCCCACATGTAAACACTTTTTTTTGTTTTTTACTCTAATAGGCCCAAGCTTGTTTGCTGATTCATTTCATAATGTATCCTCACGGCAAGCAAAGCTTTGTTTTTCTGACACAAATCTCCAGCAAGAAAATAGTTAAATGATAGCACTCTGTCTGCCTGTAGCCACCACTAGAGGGAGCTTGCCCCATACATGGATCCCAATAATAACATAGTGTGCAGTTAGCTCCTCAGCTCCCTCTAGTGGTGGCTGAGGGAAGCAAGAATTTTACAGTTTTTTTTTTATACAGGGGGTTTGGAGCTCTGTATGAGGAGAAGGAAGTTCTGAATTTTATCAAGATTATAAGGATAGCCAAGTACAGTGCTCAGCTATCTCTGTCAGTCTCACATGTAAACACTTTTTTTGTTTTTTTACTCTACTAGGCCCAAGCTTGTTTGCTGATTAATTTCATAAAGTGTCTTCAAGGCAAGCAAAGCTTTGTTTTTCTGACACAAATCTCCAGCATTAAAGTAGTTAAACGATAGCACTCTGTCTCCCTGTAGCCACCACTAGAGGGAGCTTGCCTCATACATGGATCTCAATAAAACCATAGTGTGCAGTTAGGTCCTCAGCTCCCTCTAGGGGTGGCTGCGGGAAGCCAGAATTTTATCATTTTACAGTTTTTTTTATAAAGGGGGTTTGGATCTCTGTATGAGGAGAAGGAAGTTCTGAATTTTATCAAGATTATAAGGATAGCTGACTACAGTGCTCAGCTATCTCTGTCAGTACCACATGTAAACACTTTTTTTGTTTTTCACTCAAATAGGCCCAAGCTTGTTTGCTGATTAATTTCATAAAGTGTCTTCACGGCAAGCAAAGCTTCGTTTTTCTGACACAAATCACCAGCATTAAGATAGTTAAACAATAGCACTCTGTCTCCCTGTAGCCACCACTAGAGGGAGCTTGCCCCATACATGGATCTCAATAATAACATAGTGTGCAGTTAGCTCCTGAGCTCCCTCTAGTGGTGGCTGCGGGAAGCCAGACTTTTATCATTTTGATGTTTTTTTTTATACAGGGGGTTTGGAGCTCTGTATCAGGAGAAGGAAGTTTTGACTTTTATCAAGATTATAAGGATAGCTGAGTCGGTCCCACATGTAAACACTTTTTTTGTTTTTTACTCTACTAGGCCCAAGCTTGTTTGCTGATTTCATAAAGTGTCTTCACGGCAAGCAAAGCACTGGTTTTCTAACACAAATCCCCAGCAATAAAATAGTTAAACGATAGCACTCTGTCTGCCTGTAGCCACCACTAGAGGGATCTTGCCCCATACATGGATCTCAATAAAACCATAGTGTGCAGTTAGGTCCTGAGCTCCCTCTAGTGTTGGCTGCGGGAAGCCAGAATTTTATAATTTTACATTTTTTTAATGCAGGGGATTTGGAGCTCTGTATGAGGAGAAGGAAATTCTAATTTTTATCAAGATTATAAGGATTGTCAAGTACAGTGCTCAGTTATCTCTGGCGGCCTGATAGGGATGAATAAAACAGCAGTGGTCACGTGTGACCTGATGCTCCTTACATATGAGAGAACAGGACTCTGTGGATGGGAGATAGCTTTAGAACTGGGTGCAACTCCTCGAAGGAGTTTTCTCCATTTGCATTACTTTTGGATGAGGGTTTGACATAAACACATATAGTATATCCGCCCCTGCTGAGGGGAATGTATAACTGGGTGATGATTTGCCCTCTTTATTTAGTTGCAGGTGGTGTCCTGAGAGGACCTAATTTTATGCTTCAGAAAAAGGGTCTAGAAATAGACAGAACCCTTGTTAATATCCGTACTGCAGCCTGGTAAAGGACAGTTCCTTAAAAAACTCTTCAATATTTCTCAGAGGCCTTCCTGTTACATAGATGTACAATACAAGCCTGATTGGGGGTGGTCCGAGCACTGCCACCCTACCATTCCTTCTCGTCACCCTCCATTAATGTGATGGGGAATATACGGAAACAGTCGAGCACACTCACTCACCTGAAATACCAGAAAAATGACTTCTCAAAGAAATTTCTATAATCCTTAAAGAGGACCTTTCACCTCTCCTGACATGCCTGTTTTAATAGCTTCATGCATTCCCCATGTAATAACAATTCTGGAACATCTATTCTTATGTCTCTATGTTGTACCATTCCTTTATTATTTGCACTAGAAGTTATGAATGAATTGCAATTTGTCTTCAGTAAGGGAACAGAGGGGAGGTAACAAGTTGGGGGCGTGTCCCTGCACAGACTGAACATGGCAGCACTGATTGGCTAGAGTCAGTCTGTGCAGGGACACCCCCCCAACTGGTCACCTCCCCTCTGTTCCTTTACTGAAGGCTAATAGCAATTCATTCATAACTTCTAGTGCAAATAATAAAGGAATGGCACAACATAGAGCCATAAGAATAGATGTTCCAGACTTGTTATTACATGGGGAATGCATGAAGCTATTAAAACAGGCATGTCAGGAGCGGTGAAAGGTCCTCTTTAAACACATGGATAAGCATAAACATTGTGAGCAATGACGTTTCTGGTTGAAATACTCTCATCATCCCCTCACAGTGCTGACATTGAGTAGTAAATTTCCTGGTGTAAATACTCCCATCATCCCGTCACAGTGCTGACATTAAGTAGTGAAGTTCCTGGTGTAAATACTCCCATCATCCTCTCACAGTGCACAATCCAGAGCTCATACAGTCACACACATTGTTGGTGCTTTGAATCTTGTTACATGTGGATACATTTGTAAACTTGATACTTTGTTGTCTTTTTTTTTTATGTTTTACTAGTGATTTTACATTAAAACAAGCTGTTTTATTGTAACCCTATAGCATGAAAGCTTCCTAAGGGATCGGACCAGGGGTGCACCTAGCCTTTCTGCTGCCTGAGGCAAAAACTGAAACGACGACGCCCCCTCCCCCCCAATGCCAATTTCTTAACCTGACCCCTTCCCTTCAGCCCATGGCCCTTCCACTGCCCCCCTCCTGCCCCTACCTGGTGCTGCCTGAGGCGATCGCCTCACCTTGCCTCATTGGTGGTGCACCCCTGGATCGGACGGACATTGAACATACCTATATTTCATTTGTAATAGTAGAGAAGATTTAGGAGGGAAGCCTGAGATTAACTAGTAACACAATAGCTGACATGGTGTCCAAACGTAGGGAAATTTCCTA
>ONZH01010335.1:22500-265007 GCA_900303285.1 Rhinella marina
TCTATCTATCTATCTATCTATCTATCTATCTATCTATTATCTATCTATCTAATATCTATCTAATATCTATCTATCTATCCATCTTTCCACTGAATATCTATTATCTATATCTATCTATTCATCCCATATCTATCTATCTATCTATCTATCTATCTATCTATCTATCTATTTATTTATCTACCCATCGAATATCTATTATCTATCTATCTATCTATCTATCTATCTATCTATCCTATCTACCCATCGAATATCTATTATCTATCTAATAACTATCTATCTATCTATCTATCTATCTATCTATCTATCTATCTATCTATCTCAGGTGCTGAGTGCAGCCTGTGTATAGGACTAGCACTATTTAGCAGCATTTATTCTCTGTACACAAGGCCCTGACATACAGATTTAAACATCGCCCTTGTACCAAATGGAGCATGTCCAGTGCATCCCTGAACAATGTGAGAATTATGGGTTGGGGGATGGTGTTGCTGTGTATATATTGTGGGCTACATATGACATGCACAGTATATACACTGCAAAGTCATCACCTCCTAACAAAGTGTAATAAATGGACAGATACAAATCTGCTGTGACTGTAATGAAAATCAAACACAAAGACGCAGCAGATATATGCAGGCATTGGATACATGGATTATCTTATATTATTACTGACTGTGTGTATATGTCAGTGGCTCGGACCAAACACAATCTGTGCTGTGTCTCCCACTGTAGAAGTTTATTTTTTATTACATATGTCATAAAATCGTGATAACTAGAAAGAGCTATTGCAGGATTAGCTACATTTTATAAGGGTTCTGAATTAGGCGATTTACCCAAGAATCATGTACAGAGGAATAGACACATGGCACACTGCACCACAGGGCTATCACCTACAGTTAGTTACCTATGGCACTTGCTCCACAGTCATGGCTTGTTCCAGGGATGCCAACCTTGGAGAACCTGTCATACGGTGACACTCAGGCAGTGGAAAAAATGGGAGTAGTCTATAGAGCAGGAATCAGTAACCTTCCAAAACTACAACTCCCAGAATCCTCCTTGCATTTCTATTGGAGTTACAAGAACAGCCAACAAAGTCTGCACGCTGGGAGTTGTAGTTTCACAACAGCTGGAGTGCCGAAGGTTGCTGATTCCTGCTATAGAGAGTGGGGCTTATATGCCCCCTTATTGTAAGACCCCTGATTTAATATCACACCCCAGATTTGACCCTTATATTAATTTTACACCATAGTCCAGACCTCCTAAATGCAAGTGCATCTCAATAAATTAGAATATAAAAAAGTTTTTTTTTTTTTAGTACTTCAATTCAAAAAGTGAAACCCATCTATTATATAGGGTCATTACAAACAGAGTGAACTTTTTCAAGTGTTTCTTTCTGTTGATGTTGATGATTACGGCTTATAGCCAAGGAAAACCCAAAAGTCATTATCTCAGAAAATTAGAATAATTAACCCAAAACACCTGCAAAGGCTTCCTAAGCCCTTAAAAAGGTCCCTTAGTCTGGTTCAGTAGGCGACACAATCATGGGGAAGACAGATGTCCAGAAGGCTGTCACTTACACACTCCACAAGGAGGGTAAGCCACCAAAGGTCATTGCTAAAGAAGCTGGCTGTTCACAATGTGCTGGATCAAAGCATAGTAATCCTAAATTTCCTAAATTTCGGGAAGATTCACAAGGAGTGGACTGCTGCTGGACTGCTAAATTTATCGAGATGCACTTGTACATTTAGGCAGCCTACATTAATACATTAATATCAAACCCCAGGATGCCCGCCTGAACAGGGCATCGGAGCACTCCGTAATTTGCCCGACGTCGGAGCGGGCTTCCCAGGCGGTTCAGACCCAAAAAAATGCACCATTGCACTGGGTCTACCGAGGCAGCTTTAATGCAGAGCCCTCGGGTCCAGAGCTGGAACAAGAGCAGCTCTGAGGCAACCCCTTTAATTTGGAGGAAAGTAACTAGTTGGGTCACTGTCAATTACATTACTCTAATAGAAAGTGGTAATTTTTTTTTTGGATGGGTTATTTCATCTGTATTTTTAATCTTATGTATTTTTCTATGTATTTATTTTATTTTATTTACAGTATTTTTTATTTTTGTTTTATTTATCTATTTTTTATCTTATTTTATTTATATTATTTATTTTTTATTCTATGTATTGTTTTTTATTTTTGTTATTTTTATTTATTTGTTATTTTATTTATCTATTTTTTTTTATCTTACTTTATTTATGTTATTTTATTGTTGCTGTTATTCATTTAATGCTCTATTTAGTGTAATTGGGACTACTATAGTGCCTAATGTCTCTAGGTTAGGGCTAAAATGGGTCTAATTAGACCCAGCACTGGCTCCTACTGCTGGTATCCTGGTGATTATGTGACCACCGGGGCCGACAGAGGCAGCACCCTTACTGCGGCCTGTATTTCGTATACAGCGTTTATTGATCATTGAGGACAGAGAAGATGGAAATGATGATAACTGCTTACAACTCCTCTCCAGTTAGGCTTCATTCACACGTCCGTATGTGTTTTGCGGTCCGCAAATTGCGGATCCGCAAAACACGTACACCGGCCATGTACGTTCCGCATTTTGCGGACTGCACGCGGCCGGCTCTATAATAGAAATACCTATTCTTGTCCGTGGCTGCGGACAAGAACAGGACATGTTCTATTTTTTTGCGGGGCTGCGGACCGGAAGTGCGGATGCGGACGGCACACTCTGTGCCGTCCGCATCTTTTGCGGCCCCATTGGAAATGAATGGGTCCGCACCCGTTCGCAAAATTGTGGAACGGATGCGGACCCATTATGCGGACGTGTGAATGGACCCTTACCGCCAGCCTTCTTGACCCCGCACCATAAATATACATTGGCACTGGTTTAAGAAACAGGACCATTGGCTATCATTTATGATGGTCTTTGGGTAGCTACATTGGCAAAACAGCATTATAAAGTTAAAAGGTTTATTTAATTTTTTTCAATTGTTGATGTATCATTACTAGTACCTATTGTCCCCCATGTCCTCCTGTCATTCTTACAACACTGTGAGAGTCTAATTAATATATAAATATTTATATAATGATCCTCTCAGCAGGTGCCATTCCCGCAGACCCTACAAGCATGGGCCTACTATGTCTAGGTAAATTCTATTATTGGTCTATAGGACACCCAGATGTTGACTTTCCATGACGGCTTAGGGGTTTAATGATTATATATCCAATATCATTGGAGGTCTAGGTCGGTTTTGGGGGTTAATATATACTCCTGATGGTTTGAGATGGTGAAGAGTGACTTTATGAGAGTGAGCTAGGTCAGGATTAGATTTCATTTTATTTGATCTATATAGGGCCACAATTCTTCACCTGGTTCACAGCTATATTTTTCTGGTACAGAGCTGCAAATCCCCTGCTTCCCTTTGCCTTACCTTACAGAATCATGATAAAATTCTCACCACCTGCAGCCGCCTCTAGGGGGAGCTAACTGCATACAGGTATAGAATAATGAATTCTTACAGGACAGAGAGTGATGATAATATATGTAGAGCGCTGCCAGGAGATCGCTATAAAATTACATTGTCTTGAACCTGTGAAAAGGAAAGGTTTTGCGGTATGCTTGTATTTCCAATCCGCCGCTGCTCTCCATCTCTCATTGTCGGTCACGTGACTGTTTTTCTCCTGATTCTTCCACTTCCACAGCCGTCCGGGTCCTTGGTCTTTGCCTTGTCATCCGGCCTGGATAATATACAGGCGACATGAGTAACATCACGTACATTGCTCTAATGGAGAAGTCACAATTCCATGGCGCAGGCGCATCCTCAGTCTCCTGCGGTGTTGTGCGCATTAATGTGCATGGGATACATTGTTAGGAGAAGTTAGCGCAGGATCAGTGACTGGCGCTATGAATTACGACTTTGGAATGGATGCAGCAGCGTAAACTTCCAAAACCGGATATAAGGACTGAAAATATCAAGCTGGCGGCGGTGACCCCTGGAACTTATGGAAAGGTTCCTAGATAACCGGACCCCTCCCCCCCACCTTATGATTAATGTTCAGGGTAAATACAATTGATACAGGACTCCCAAAATTTCCAGCCTTCGACATATTTCTCCGTGTTTTTTCCCGCACGCTCGAAGCTGAGCTGTCTCGTTTTGGGCTGCCGTGAATCTCAGCGTGGTCTAGCAGACTTTTATTGTGCCGCTTGGCGTTGCTGTAATTGCTTTCAGAGGTGGCAGCGCGCCGTCAATCCCTGGCGTGATGAAATCTCTGCTAGAGATGCTGGATATAAATGTGATACATTTGATGTGATCAAAAATTCTGTTTTCGCTAAATGACAACTGGCAGTGCCCAGGCTGATAGTTTAAAGAGTGTGAACAACTTGTGTGACCCCCCTCCAGAGTATTTCCCTTTACACAATACATAAGGCTACTTTCACACCAGCGTTTTTGCAGGATCCGGCAGGGTTCAGCAAAAACGCTTCCGTTACTGATAATACAACCATCTGCATCCGGTATGAATGGATCCGGTTGTATTATCTTTAACATAGCCAAGACGGGTCCGTCATTAACTCCATTGAAAGTCAATGGGGGACGGATCTGTTTTCTATTGTGTCAGAGAAAACTGATCCGTCCCATTGACTTGCATTGTGGGTCATGACGGATCTGTTTTGCTTCGCATCCCAGGACGGAAAAAGAAAACCGCAGCATGCTGCTCTCCGGTATAAGAACGGAATGCATTTTGGTGACTCCGTTCAGTTACGTTTGGTCCCCAATGAATGGGGACAAAATGAAAGCGTTTTTTTCCGGTACTGAGACCCTATGACGGATCTCAATATCGGAAAATATTAACGTTAGTGTGAAAGTAGTAGTATAACATTAGAACTGATAATCATTGAATGCACCTGTATATATTGAGTGGCGCAGCCATTATTTCTGCATAGGGGCTGATTAGGCAGGGCACTGAATCTCCTTAAAGAGACCAGTCCTGTGTGGAGACTTACTGGAAGTGCTCCATGTCATGGTGGCTTACTGGCAATGCTCCATGGGAAACGAATATGATAAGAGGTATCTCCCAAATTCTTTAGGGGCTGCAAAGCTTGCAATCATATTTGAGGTGGCAATGCCCATTCTGAGGGAGAAATTGAGTTGAAAAACACAATGTAACAAAGCTTGTAACACAGTATTACAGATATGAAGCATGTGACCTCTGCAGCCAATTACCGTCCTCAGTGGTCTCATGCTGTGTACTGCTGAGGTCGGTGGCCGCAGCGGTCACGGGATGTGTGTGATGTCATCGCTGCAGGACAAGTAAAGAAAGGCCAGTGAGGACCTCCAGAGTGTCAGGGCTAGAGTGTTAGAGTATTTGGGCTGAGCATTTTTTCACATTTCCTACTCGCTTTTAAATTCCTGCAAAATCCCTTTAAATATTCATCCACACTGCCAGATAATGCAAAACATAACCGTATCTTTATTTCATAAAACTACTCCTGTGACTACACTTGCTATGGAGCCGCCTGGATTATTTATTTTTTGTAGCACCCCCCAGTGTCCTTTTGATTTTTGATGCCTCCTAAAGTGCCCAGTGCCAGTTAGAAGAAGCCGCTACGAGTGCTGACTCTTATTGGCTGTCTTCTACAATATACTGTGTACAAGTGGATGTGGGTGGCGGGACTGAGCATGTGTGACCACCAGTGCTGGACATATGATGTGAATGTTCTGAGAAGGAATCAGAAGTACAGCAGGTGTGTAACAGCAGAAGGTGCCATAACAAGTGTGTAACATCAGGGGCGCTATAACAAGTGTGTAACAGCAGGGGGCACCATAACAAGTGTGTAACATCAGGGGGGCGCTTATAACAAGTGTGTAACAGCAGGGGGCACCATAACAAGTGTGTAACAGCAGGGGGCACCATAACAAGTGTGTAACAGCAGGGGGCACCAGACCAAGTGTGTTACAGCAGGTGGCGCTATAACAGTGTGTAACATCAGGGGGTGCCGTAACAAGTGTGTAACAGCAGGGGGTGCCGTAACAAGTGTGTAACAGCAGGGGGCGCCATAAACAAGTGTGTAACAGCAGGGGGCACCATAACAAGTGTGTAACAGCAGGGGGCGCCATAACAAGTGTGTAACAGCAGGGGGGCGCCATAATAAGTGTGTAACATCAGGGGGGGCGCCATAACAAGTGTGTAACAGCAGGGGGCACAATAACAAGTGTGTAACAGCAGGGGGCGCCATAACAAGTGTGTAACAGCAGGGGGCACAATAACAAGTGTGTAACAGCAGGGGGCGCCATAACAAGTGTGTAACATCAGGGGGGCGCCCATAACAAGTGTGTAACAGCAGGAGGTGCCGTAAGAAGTGTGTAACAGCAGGGGGCACCATAACAAGTGTGTAACAGCAGGGGCGCCATAACAAGTGTGTAACAGCAGGGGTCACCATAACAAGTGTGTAACAGCAGGGGGCACCACAACAAGTGTGTAACATCAGGGGGGGCGCCATAACAAGTGTGTAACAGCAGGGGGTGCCGTAAGAAGTGTGTAACAGCAGGGGGCGCCATAACAAGTATGTGACAAGAGGGGGTGCCATAGCAAGTATGAAGTAGCATGCGCCATAACAAGTATGTGGCAGCAAGAGATGTCATTGCAATTATGTGACAATAGGGGGCATCATAACAAGTATGTGACAAGAAGGGATGCCATAACAACACAGGTATACACAGGAGAAATTTTTTTTAAGTTAATTTGTTCTTTTTTGCCTAAGAGAGTAAATGACCATTTAATTGCGGGGCAACCATATCCATCTATCTATCTATCTATCTATCTATCTATCTATCTATCTATCTATCTATCTATCTATCATGTATGGTAAACGTAATTTCTATTTAGCTGTGAAATCTTGGTTTTCTATAGATTTGGCACAGGCTCCTTACAGCCGGTGTGATTCTTCTTCTCCCTCTGTCCACGTCGTGCAGCACTGTGGGCCGCCGGCGGTGGGCAGATGGAGCTGGCTTCAGGTGTTTTCTCTCTGACAGTATCTTAGATAGTTGAATGGTATTGAATGGTAGCACCTGCACCTCCGACAGCCCCAGATGTTATTCTCCATCTCATGTCACGTCATGAAAGCTGCGGTAGCCCGGCAGATCTGGCTGATATTTATATCTTTCCTTCCAGCTAGTTTCAGATGGTGACGGTCTGCTGGTCCCGTATATAGAGAATAATCCATATTGTTTGGTACTGTAGAGGTTGCAGTACCACATACAACCTGTAGACGGGGTGGTGCTGTTTTAGTAAGAATGTTCAAATGGGTTCGCCATGACTGGGATCTTCAGGGGCCAGCCATGGTACCAAAGGTCCAGGTCCAAGCTCCCGTCTCCGCTGGTTCTGGTCCCTGGTGCCATCTGCACACACGTCACAGCTGATGGCATTGATTCCTCAGGGGCCTATTTTTTGATCATATTTTGATTTTGGGCAAAATGCATTTATAGGGGTCGTCTGAGCAACAGGCATAGGTAGTCGATCCTCAGGATAGGTAATCGGTGTCAGATCGGTGGGGGTCTGACACCCGAATCCTCACCGATGAGCTACAGCGCCGGAAACTAACAGGGTGTGGACGGAACAGAAGACTCCATACCCTGTGTACTTTCCAGCACCAACGTACTGAAGCTCAGCCACCATCCACTTGACAGAGGACCGTGACGCCCCTCATGGGTGACATGTGGCCGCTGCGGCCAGGGAATGGCTGCAGCAGTCACGTGTCCTGCATCAAACCTGGGACCTGCAAAGTCGTCGGGGCAGGGATGGAGCCGGAACCCAAGGGAGGGGATCGGGTAAGTATGATCACCATTGCAGGCTGATCATGGTGTGGGGTCTGTGGAAACCGTGCTGAAAGGTAAACAACTCCTTAAGGCAAGGGCTACTCGGCGACACTGGTCGTGGCCAGGATCGCTGAGCAGCGGTGATCCCATAAAAATGAATGGGATCGTCACGGCAGTCACAAACAATCCAGCCGTGTTGGATTTCTTGCGACTGCCACGGTGATCCCATTCATTTCTATGAATACAGCTGATCGGCGGGGGTCCCGGGTGTTGGACCCCCACCGATCACATACTGATGACCTATCCTGAGGATACCTCATCAGTAGTAAAATCCCAGAAAACCCCTTTAATAATCAGCCCATGGCAAGGATCAGGACCCCCCTGTGATGTCCAAATAGAAAGTATGGACCTTATCGGACAGACCCTTTAAATGTGTCCTCGTAAACAAGGGTTAAACCTGAATTGTTTGTTATTTTCTACCCTCCGAATGCAAATCCAGAAGCAAATAAATTACAGAAGACACGCAATGCATGCAGATCTGCTAAATGTCAATCTAGATTTGGAGAGAAATGGCCTCTCGGAAAAAAAACAGCCTGAGCACTGGAGAAGGACAGATGGGTACGGAGGTTATAAGATCATCACATCTCGCCGTCTGTTTTATTTCTCCATCCCGACTCCTCGCAGCCTGGTGTTACGCACGGGCAGTACATGCTTCTCACCATTCTGCTGAGAGCTTAATTCCAAATATGATGTAGACAAGTCATAAATAAGGGACCGCGGCGGGATTCAATAAAAGGAACTGCGACGGCCCTGCATGTTCTGCTTTCTCCGCCTGCAGACGCTCAGTCTTAATGTTCCAGCATTTCCCTGCCGGGTGTATGTGTGTGTGTGTGGGGGGAGGGGCATAGCAAAGTTAATTTGCAAACCATTCATGGTTGCAAAAATGTCATTTTATATTCATAGTGCCAGCGGTTTGTGCTGGCGTAATCTATATGCAATGCAAATGAGCTTCTGCCCATCTTCAATACAGGTCTCCGTGCAGGAGGTCAGGCGAATCGAGGAAAATAGTCTTGGATAAAGGAAGCAGGGAACTGTCGAAATGTCCACCCCCTGCCCTTGTCTCCCAGTATGTGATGAATTGCAATAGTAGAGAAGGTTTCTGTTCCATACGGATAGACTGCACAGGGCCACTTTAACCATAGGGTAAATGGTGCACCTGTATTGCCCCCCCCCTCCGGCAGTGGCCCCGTCCTCAAGATGTAGATACAAATTAATTCTATGGCAGAGCATGGTCTTGTTTTCTCTTTGCCCCATCACCAAATTCTAACGGGGGCACCGGAGTTGATCATAAGGCACAAAAGCCTAAGGTCCCCGCTGTTCAGCCTATGATGCAGTGGAACGGTGCAGGATGGTCGCAATGATATCATCGCGACCTCCTGTGGTGGGTCACGAGCAGTGTGATGATGCCATCACACCATCTGAAATCTGGTGCAGGAGGTTACTATGATGTGATCTTGACCTTCTGCATCGGGCCAAAAGGAATCAGGACTGCTATTAGCATCTGGTGCATCATCTCTTTGGTACAAAATTTTTGAAGGTCTTTGAGGGCAACAAGGACAGCAGTAGGCACAGTAGTATTGGGGGAAGTAGCAAGATGGTAGTGTTAAAGAGGCAACAGCATGGGAAATTTGTATATAGGTTGTAGAATAGGTGGGGAGGGCACTGGAGAATCAAGGAGCCAAAGACATCAGGGGACAAACTATGCAAATACATCTCATGGCTGGAAGAAGTCATCATGGTGGTCTGGGTCTTATAGAGAAGAAATGGAAAAGTAAACGACTCTAATCAGAGAAGACATTACTTGTGAGTGAGAACTTTTCCTGTAACAATGTGTCAGACTACATCCATCCATCTCCATACTGCTTAAAGAGGACCTTTCATGCTTTTACGTTAGAGTAGCTAAATACCTTTACTTGCAGGGTAACCCCCGCTGATGCTGCCACCTGGCCAGGTTTTATAAAAAAAGTGCTCCTGCGCCCCACTGTGCACCCTGTATTTTTTGCACTCAGTATGCTAATACTGAGCATCGAAACAGGGAGGAGGAGACGCCAGGGTTTCTCAATGGGTGTCTTCTTCTCCCTGGCTGTGACGCTCTCCGATGTGATTGGATTGCGGCACAGCCAGGGAGAAGGAGACACCCATTGAGAAACCCTGGCATCTCCTCCTCCCTGTTCCGATGCTCAGTATTAGCATACTGAGCGCGAAAAATACACGGGGGCACAGCGGGACGCAGGAGCACTATTTTGAAAAACCTGGCCGGGTGGCAGCATCAGCGGGGGGGGGGGGGTACCCTGCAAGTAAAGGT
This sequence comes from Rhinella marina, assembly GCA_900303285.1. NCBI lineage: Eukaryota > Metazoa > Chordata > Amphibia > Anura > Bufonidae > Rhinella > Rhinella marina. The sequence continues at coordinate 32,686 of ONZH01010335.1, forward strand.
ATTTAGCTACTCTAACGTAAAAGCATGAAAGGTCCTCTTTAAATGATTGGTCTGGTTTAGAAAACCTATTATCAAATACCAGTTAAAGGGGTTATCCCATGACTAATGTAAAAAATGAAAATCAGACATCATATAGAACATGACAATCTCTTTCTAACAAAGCTAGAACCAGCCCTGTACCTCACATGGATCCAGAGATCTCCACATTCATTGTTCTGCTTGATTTATATCAAGCTGACAGCTCAAGGGGAGTGTCTTCTGCTGCAGCTCAGGAGGCGTGTCCATGCTCTCCCTATCACAGCTCAGGAGGCGTGGCTCAGCTCTCCCTATCACAGCTCAGGAGGCAGTTGAAGGATGAAACTGAGCATGTGCGGCCATCTCAGTGAGCAGGACAAAGAAATAAGAAAAAGAACAAACAGCAGGTGGCGCTATACAGATACACTTTATTGAATAATTCAGTGGCTTTGCTAAACTTTTAATTACATAAATTACAAAAGAAATCAGATCCAGGTGCTGGCCTGACAATTGTAGAATATTTTTCGTGTGACAACCCCTTTAATGAATCCTGAGTTAACAGAGTGTTAAAGATCAGAGTCTGGGCAAAAATAGTTGCAAAATGTGCAACTATTGCCAGTTGCAAAAATAAACAATGCAACAACGCTTTGCAAGCACTAATAATAAGGTAAATACAATAGTGCCAGAAAATGTACTAATGCAGATTCCACTTTGCAGTCTGAATTGGAAGTGTGGCGGACTCCACTGGTCATGCTCTCCTAACTAACCCGTCCGTCCCATAGACAGATTTAATTAGTGCAGGTATAAAGCTGTAGTCCGCTCTCTCTGAGGTATAATACAGTGCCATTGTCTGATTTGGCTTTGAGCTAAACCCTAAGGGCATTATACCAGTACTCCCCAGGTATTCGACTTTTAACCTCTGTACAGGGATCTGACTTTCGTTGTAGAGAAGCAACCAGACTGCTACCTCCTAGGATAGTCCTGGTATAGTTGGCAGCTGATCCACAGGGGGTAAGGGAATCCGGTGCCAGAACCGGAAGCTCACATTACAAAAGGTGCACCAACAAATACGAGAAAAACACAGATCTATACTGCTCAGTTCTTCTCTATAATGTCAGGTATGAACAGTCACTATGAATGCAGGTTTCTGAGATCCAAGCCAACCTGAAACATAGATGGAGGGAGACACAGGATAAACAGGCAGGCAGGGTGATAGTGAAGACACAGACGAGGAGGAAGGAGAGGATTAAATTAAACACTGACAGAACTGAACCTGGAAGTGCTGGAACACAACGGCAGGGCAAGTACAAGGTGGAGCACAGATAGGAACAAACGCAGGATAAACAAAGGTAAATCACAACAGCACAAGACTATCAGAACACCTTTGCTGCTCACTAGGGAACCTAAAGCTCAGGCACCCTCAAGCTGGAGAGGGTGCCTTAAATACCCAAGCCCAGCCGTTGATGGGGGAAAAATTTGGAGCATGCAGACAGAGGATAGAGCACAAGACAGAAACATCGAGGCAGCTGCATGGTAAGTAGTGTGGGTATCATGCCCGTAGGGGAGAGCAGGGCAGCGGCGGACATAGACAGACGACTTAACATAGTGGGGGTGGCTTCCTTTTTTGGACCTTCATGGCTACAAACATAGAGTCTCTAAGTGCCACGTGACCCAGCAGTGATGTGCCCTTTGGGGATGCACCACTGAGGCCAGTGATTGGCTGCAGTGGTGCATGTGACCCTGTCCATGTCGGATGTTGACAGATGGGAATCGGTAGTCTAGTGTAAACAGCCCAGGAACCGCAGAACCGGAATGGAGCAGTGAGGAGCCATATAGTTTTTTCTTTACAGCTACCGATGGGTTAGAAGGGAGTTTAAAGCAAAAAAACCTAGACGTCCCCTTTAGGGATCCTCTGCTCTTCAGTGGAATCCGATGATCCATTATGGACGGGATAGATACAGTATTTGTTACAACTAGATTTTTGGAATCGTGAAAGCTTGGCGTTACGTAATCTCATCACTTTCATTACATTGTTACTGGAGAAGAGCAGCCCGGCCATATCCAGTATAATGATATCCTATCACGTTTACTATTTGGTGGTAGAGAGCCTTTGGACGGGGATCCGTACAACATATACCTTTGCCCCTGAGAATATATATCTTTTGAGAACGATAGCTAATTACAGAATATTACTACATAATTGTTGGTTAGGTTCCCATCATTCATTATATTGAAGCATCTTGGCCTGCCAAGAAGATCCGCCACATAAAACCCATGGCAGGAAGTCTTTGCTACTAAATCCATGTATTGCCTCCTATAGCTGTGATATGTTAAAGGGGTATTCCGATTGTTACAAGTTGTCCCCGATCCACAGGATACAGGATAAGGCTACATTCACACGACCCTATGTGTTTTGCGGTCCGGAACGGACACGGAAACAAAATACGCTCGTGTGCATGTAACCTAACTATTAGATTAGTGGGGGTCCTACTGCTGGGACCCCCACCTATCACAAGAATGGGGACCCCATACCCCTTGGAGCACTCCATAATGAACAGAGCAGCAGGTCGGCATGCGAACTGCTGCTCCATTTATCTCTATATGGGAGTTCCAGAAATAGCGGAGCGCTGTATTCGCCGTACACATGCTCGACCTGCTGCTCCATTTGTCCTCAGGGACTCTGAGGAGTACGGGGTCTCCTTTCTTGTGATCACTGCGGATCCAAGCAGTTGGACCTTCACAAATAAGTTAATCAAAGCCCATCCCACTAATGGGACCCTCAACAATCAGCTGTGATCTGCATAGGAATTCAGCAGCATTTCATTTCCCTGCAGCGCCACCACAGGGGAAATGATGCATTACATTTTGCCCACTGAAATCAATGGATTTTTTATGTTGTACATGGATTTAATGGATCCTCCACAGAGGGAGACACTCTTTGTAGCAGTTCCTTTCTGCATGCAATAAATGAGAAACTCCTCGATTAACTAAGAATGCTTATAAATGGAATACCCCTTTGATCTTTTGTGGAAATGTGACCCCTTATGATGTTAGTGACCGTGTTTGACTCAATAAGCCTGGTATAGTAAACTATGCCCTCTCCACTGTAACCCTATACACCATGTTGGCCGGAGGGGGTTGTATGTCACCAGTCTCGGCCTAAGAATAGCTCATCAATATCAAATTGGTATCACAATACATCCCCCTAGTGGAGAACTGTGGTACTAACTGCTGGCAATTCAAACAAATAAGTGTCAATGTAATTCATGAACAAGCTGATTCCATTTAAAGGGGGCCCAATACGATGTACAAGAGAGCACTTAAATTTGGATTTTGCAGCATGGTACAGCAATAAAACTGCCATATTGAATTTATTTTTTGCTGTACTGTGGGCCATGTCCTCTGCTGCAGAATGAAGATATTCCAAATCTTTATGCCAGTGTGATGTAATCTCCTCTGAGGCACATATGGGTATGTTATATTGGTATATTAACAGGGGTGGATTGGCCATAGACCTTACAGGGAAATTTCCCGGTGGACCGATGCCCAGGGGGCCACCTGAACCCTCCTCACAGCCGGCTAGTAGAAGTTTGTGGGGATGTATATTGTGCTGCTGGCGGTATACTGTGGTACATGGCTCTGTTGAGGTGGTATAATGTGCCACAATATGGTGTTGATGGCCCTGCCTTCCATCAATTTGGACCCGACTACAAAACGGGGCCACTTTTAGTATTTTTTCCAGGGCCACTTTAAGTTCCCAGTCCGGCCCTGTATATTAATATGCCAGCTGTATCTGACATGTCCTTTCAAGAAAAAAAAGTTTGAATGGAGCTTGTTGTGTCTTGTGGGCAACTCTCAACCTCTCTGGATGTATTCGTCTCTTTCCTAAAATCTCATTTTCTTTACAGCCCTTGCCTTTTGACATCTGTACCTGCTGTGGAGACGAGCGATTCTTCTCCATATTTATACACACAGAAAATAGACATACTGTCACCCATGTAGTAGAAGGCTGCGTTTAATGTTTTTTGCTTCTCCAGGATCTTCATTTAGAACTTCTTCATTATTTAATTTTTTTAACTTAATTTTTTAAAAGGGGTTTTCTGGGATTTTACTACTGATGACCTATCTTCAGGATAGGTCATCAGTATCTGATCGGTGGGGGTCTGACACCCGGAACCCCCGCCGATCAGCTGTTTGAGAAGGTACGGGCGCTCCCGTGAGCGCTGCAGCCTTCTCTTAGCTTTTCCTAGGCTAGTGACGTCAAGTTCATCGGTCACATGGCCTAGGAGTGGCTCAGCCACATTCAAGTGAATAGGGCTGAGCGCGATACCAAGTACAGCCACTATACAATGTACGGCGCTGTGCTTGGTGAGCAGAGAGAAGGTAGCGGCCCTCACAGGAGCGTGGGTACCTTCTCAAATAGCTGATCGGCGGAGGTTCCGGGTGTCAGACCCCAACCGATCAGATACTGATGACCTATCCTGAGGATATCATCAGTAGTAAAATCCTGGAAAACCCCTTTAATTAAAAATTTTTTCTGCTTTTTTTACGTTTATGTATTTTTGTTGCATTTTACACGTGTAGGTTTTTTCCTCATTTATAACATTCTGTGTGGTTTATTACTAGAGATGAGCGAATCATGCAAAATTTTATTCATCGAACATTCACCGAACTTGTCCTAAGATTCGTATATTCGATGAATAGATTCGTTGAATTTGCGCACAAAATATACATAATTATATGGCTTTTAGCGAACATTCGCGCACTAATAACGAACGTTCAGGTAAAAAGGTACGCAACCTCTTTGAACACATACGCATAAGCGTACAAAGTAGGGTGACCAGACGTCCTCTTTTCCCCGGACATGTCCTACTTTTGGACATTAAAAAAATGTCCAGGGGGAATTGGAAAATCGTCCGGGATTTTGTTGGACTGCCTCAAACTGTTTGAGTCAAACATAATTTATGTTTGACTCAAACAGTTTGAGGCAGTCCAACATAGTCATTTTAACTTTTAAAATGGCCTTTAGGGTTAAAAATAATAAAAACAAACTCACCTTTTCCACTTGTTCGCGGCGCAGCCGGTCCGGTGTCTTCTTTCTTCTTTCCTGGCCTTGCAAGACCTGCAAAAGGACCTTTGGTGACGTCACTGCGGTCACCACGTCGTGAGCGCGCTCTCCGCGCGATGACGTCACCAAAGGTCCCTTTGCAGGTCCTGCAAGGTGAAAGAAGAAAGAAGACACCGGACCGGCTGCGCCGCGAACAAGTGGAAAAGGTAAGTTTTTTTAAAATTATTTTTAACCTCTAAGGGCCATTTTAACAATTATTTTCTGTTATAACCATGTTATAACAGAAAATAATAAAGGGAAGTTCAGGTCCCCATTCCCTGGGGTCCTCCTTTTCAGAAACACAGATCTGGTCACCCTAGTACAAAGTGCGTACGATAATGACGGGCTTTGCTGGAGAGTTATGGTGGAGCAGGAGGAACGCTCTGAGTCTGACCCCTGGCTTCTTGTGGATACTGTATCAGCAGATAACAGCAGATTATCCGGCGGAGACTGAGATGAAGGTGCCATCCACTCCTTTACCTCATCCACTTTCTCCTCCACTACAATTTTGCGCCTTGGTGGGTTAGCCCGGTGGAACAACGGCCAAGTATTGCGAATACTACTAGTAGATGCTCCGGTTACAGGTCCTTTGGCACTTCTGCCCTGTGCCACCTTCTCCTTTTTTTTAGAGCTCGAGGTCTGGCTGAAACTGGACCCCTTTTGCTTATCCATTTCAGACATTTTTCAATTCACTCTGTGGCCCTGCAGCTGGTCTTTGTCCCTGTCTCTCCCTATCTCTCCCTGTCTCTCTCTCCCTGCCTGATTAATTACTAGCCCTGCACTGGCCCTGCACTTGCCCTGCAGTATCCCTGATATGTGTAATATGGATTCCCTGAGAAATTACACCCCAAATTTCACAAAACAGGTCTCAGATTCTCAAAACTTCACAGACAGTGCTTCTGCTCGTCTCAGCAGTCACAGCAGAAGTGATGCGTCACTGGCTTACCGAGCCTGAGCCAATCAGAGCAAGCCCTGCCCACAAGTTCAGGTGACCGCTTTCTTCCCGGGCTTCTGAACATGATAAACTAACTAACAGTAAAATTTCGCTAATGAATTGAATTCGTACGCAACAGTAACTTATACGTAGCAATAGCGTATAATTTATAGGACAAACTATGTAGCAAATGCGCACAAAGCCGAAGCGAATCACGAATATTCGGATTCGGATAAAATAAATAAATAATTAAATAAACCACTAACCAAAAAAGTGAAAAACACTACCAGAATGCCACAAAAACACATTTTTTGCTGTATGGTTTAATCTTTCAGTATAATCTTTCATGTATCATCTAGCCACAATGTTTTTTTAGGCAAGAAAGAACTCATGAAAAAACTGCAAGAACAAATGCCGTGAAAAATGACATTTTTCAGAAAAAACACTGCATGTGAACACCCTTCCCCCCCCATTGAGGATTATTTGACTCTCTGTATATGTGACAGTGACAGTTACCTAATAATCTATTTTTCACTGCTTGTAGTTTTATAATTATTGTGTTCCTGCTTTAATGGAAATCAATCACCTGTTAAGAGTTTGTCCAGGACTTAAATATTGATGAATTATCCTAGAATACGTCATCAATATCAGAATGGGGGGTGGGAAACTGCTGGTACCCCCTCTGATCAGCTGTTGTGCTCAGGGGAGCATTGTGGTCTCATCTTTGGACTAAAACATTATATCCATTAAAGGGGCTGTCTCATGATGGATAAAGGGGGCATATCGCTAGGATATGCCACCATTGTCTGATAGGTGCAGGTCCCACCCCTGGGACCTGCACCTATATCCAGAACGGAGCCCTGAAAGTCAAGGGGGGCGCACTGCGCATGCACAGCCGCCCTCCATTCATTTTCTATGGCGCCTGTGAAAATAGCTGCTCCCATTCATTTCTATGGGGAGCCTAGCGATATGCCCCCATTGTCCATCATTAGACAACCCCTTTAGTGACCTTTGTGCAGCTCAGTCCCATCCAAGTAAATTGGACTTAGTTGTAGTACCAAGCACAGCCACTATACAGAGTCCGGCAATAAATAATAAGATAGATATACATTGAGGAAAATAACTATTTGATACATTGCTGATTTTGCAAGTTTTCCCACCTACAAAGTATGGAGAGGTCTGTAATTTTTATCGTAGGTACACTTCAACTGTGAGAGTTGAGCTACATTGAGTTTCAGCTCCCTCCAAAGATTTTCAATTGGGTTCAGGTCTGGAGACTGGCTAGGCCACTCCAGGAGCTTGAAATGCTTCATGCGGAGCCCCTCCTTAGTTGCCCTGGCTGTGTGTTTCGGGTCATTGTCATACTGGAAAACCCAGCCCTGACCCATCTTCAATGCTCTTACTGAGGGGAGGAGGTGGTTGGCCCCATCCATCGTCTCTTTAATACGGTACATTCATCCTGTCCCCTTTGCAGAAAAGCACCCCCAAAGAATGATGTTTCCACCCCCAAGCTTCGCGGTTTGAAACAGGCCTGGACATGTGCTGGCGTGAGCAGGGGGACCTTGCGTGCCCTGCAGGATTTTAATCCATGATGGCGTAGTGTGTTACTAATGGTAATCTGTGAGACAGTGGTCCTGATCTTTCTCAGAATCATCCTTACCCTAGTAAGATCTTGCATGGAGCCCCAGACCGAGGAAGATTGACAGTCATCTTGTGTTTCTTCCATTTTCTAAAAATTGTGCCAACAGTTGTTGCCTTCTCACCAAGCTGATTGCCTATTGTCCTGTAGCTCATCCCAGCCTTGTGCAGGTCTACAATTTTGTCCCTGTTGTCCTTAGACAGTTCTTAGGTCTTGGCCATAGTGGAGAGGTTGGAGTGCGATTGATTGAGTGTGTGGACAGGTGTCTTTAATACAGGTAACGAGTTCAAACAGGGGCAATTAATACAGGTGATGAGTGCAGAGTAGGAGGGCTTCATACAGAAAAAAACTAATAGGTCTGTGAGAGACAGAAGTCTTGCTGGTTGGAAGGTGATCAAATACTTATTTCATACAATAAAATATAAATTAATTATTTAATAATCATACAATGTGATTTTTCTGGATTTTTTTAGATTTTGTCTCTCACAGCTGAAGTGTACCTACGATAAAAATTACATACCTCTCCATTCTTTGTAGGTGGAAAAACTTGCAAAATTACCAGTGTATCAAATACTTAGATATGAGATAGATAGATATTAGATAGATAAGTAGTTGTTGGAAGCAGGAAAATGGGCAAATGTAAGGATCTGAGCTACTTTGACGAGGAAAGACCCAATTGTGATAGCCAGAAGTATAACAGGGAGCCATCCCTGTGAGGAGGCGGAGAGAGGGGCCGGCGACGTGCGCGGCCGGCGTCCTCATCTCCATGGTTGCAGGGGGCGGAGAGGAGCCAGCGGCGTGCTTTCCCTTCAGCGTGGCCGGCATCCTTGTCCCCTTGGCAACGAGCAGGGGCAGGGGTTGAGCACCGACCTAGATGAGTTGGCGCTCAGTAACAATATGGCACACAACGTGGGTCAGCTGACGCTGGCCACATCACGTGACTCCTCATTGTGCTCTATTTAAACAGGCAGCCTGCTGGCCACAGGTTGCCTGTGATTGGCTTCTTCCTTTGGATTGCCACACTAGCGTTTGTTCCTGTGAAGTTGCTTTTGGATTCCTGACCCTGGCTTGTACCCTTACTCTGACTTGTGTTTGACCCCCTTGAATTTGATGTGATTTCCTGGTTTTGACTTTTGGCTTCCCCTGATTCTGGTTTGTGTCTTTGATCGCTTTCTCGGTATTGGACCCCGGCTTGGTAACTTTACGCTTCTGTGTTGTTCTGTCTATTGTTTGTTATCTGTCTCCCATTTCCCCCTTTGCTTTAAGGCCCTGCACTTTGCTAAGTTATGGACCGTCGAACAGTTGTGGACCGCTACTTAGGGCAGGTCATGCAATCAGGCAGGGACAGCGGTGTGGATGGACTCTCAGGGCTCACTTGCTCCCTTTCGTGACAAGAAGACTGGGTTAGAGCATCTTGAAAATGGCAGGTTTTGCGGGGTTCTCCCGGTGTGCAGTGATTGGTCCTCTGCCTGCCAAAAGTGGTCCAATTAAGGATATGGCTGATGAGAGTATCTGGCAATGTGCTCTCCATGGTCTCAGTATGTAAAAGTACTGGGAAATTCCCCGGGCACAGGTTTATTATTTGCAGAAAATGCATTAAAGAACATATCTTTCTCTTCTCTTCTTTTTCTGATGGAACTTACAGTTTTGAAGTTGAAGTAGACAACAAAAAGCTTCATCCAATACAAAGGGGGCGAGGAGCCGATATATTGGAAAAGCATGAAATGATCAAACGCTGCGGCGTCTCTCTTCTCAGCTGTTGCCTGGAGAGGAATGAATGTGGAAAAGTCGGAGTGATCTTGACAAACACATTATTTTGTATTAAAGGAATGAGATTGCAGCCATGTAGATCATTTCCTCAATATACGTTCCACCTGGAGGAAATTGCAGTTGAAGTCAATATTCGCGGTATCAATAATTGAGCAGTTTCGGCAGGGTACGGTAACTCGCCCCCTCACCACGATGTTTATGGGGCTGTTTGTTGATTTGAATTGAAGGTTGAATGATAAATGAGCTCTACCATTGAAGAAATATCATAGTCCAAGTGGAGGAATAACACCGGCCTCTCTTTCTTAAAGGGGACATGCATCCTATTGTAATTATTGAGCAGCATTGCAGATCAGGGTTTTAAAGGGGTAGTCCCATCAATAAAAGGATTTTTCAGGACTTGGATATGGATGACCTATGTTCAGGATGGGTCATCAATATCAGATTGGTGGGGGTCTGACACCTGACCACTGCCGGTGGAACCTATGCAGTGGACGGAAGGCTCCGTTCACTGTGTGGCTTCTGACTCCTGTTCACATGCCAGCACGGCCACTACACTGTGTATGGAGCCTTCTGATTCCAACTCCGTCCAGTATATAGTTTCCAACACCGACGGCTGCCCAAAACACAGGTGAGGGTGCAAGGCGTCAGACTCCCTTGTAATCTGATATTCATGACCCATCTTGAGATTAGGACATCAATATCAAAGTACTGGAAACCCCCTTTAAGTATCATAATCATTGTATAGATCAAGGATGCCCACCCTTCGGCCCTTCAGCTATTGTAAAACTACAACTCCCACCATGCCCTGCTGTAGGTTGATAACTGTAAACTGTCCAGGTATGCTAGGAGCTGTAGTTTTGCAACAACTGGAGAGCCTCAGGTTGAGAATCCCTGGTATAAATCATTAATAATAAGTCCAACTGCTATTTACACGGTGTTATAAAAAGGATTCATTGAAAAGTTATGACGTGTACATACATAGTATAGCGCCATCTGGTGTTCAAAGTGTATAGCAATGCGCAGGTTCTTCTACTGAGCTGGACACACATGCTCAGTCATTGTCCTTACAGTCCCTCTGCTCACTGCATTGCACCCAATAGGAATAGCTTTCTGCCCTGCCTGGCAGGAGGGAGCCTCTGCAGTACATGGCAGTATAGCTGAAGGTAGTAAGAAGGGATTATATTGTCAGCTGCCAGAGGGAGAAGGAGATTTATTCAACCAAGTAGCAACAAGGAGGAGATATGGCAGCAAAAAAAAATGCTAAAAAGAGTAGTTATTTTTAAAGCTAAAAACACTACAAATTATCATGAAACTGCAATTAACCGCTGTGCCCCCAGATAGTTATAATACTGGATAGATGAAATGGAGTAACACATAACTGCAAGATATATAAGCAGGGGTGTAGCGTGGGGGGTGGTGCAACCGGAGTAAGGGCCCCCAGTTCTCAGGTTGCCCTGGGTGGGTGGGGGAATAGATACCAAAGAGCCACTTCACCAAGCCTGGGCCAGGGTATTTAGATACAGAGTGAGGCCACTTAAAAGGGTTATCCCATGATTAATGTATAATGATGAAAATCAGAGAACATATAGAACATGACAATCTCTTTCTAACAAAGCCAAAACCAGCCCTGTACCTCACATGGATCCAGAGATCTCCACATTCATTGCTCCGCTAGATTTATATCAAGCTGGCAGCTCAAGGGGAGTGTCTTTTCTGTTGCAGCTAAGGAGGCGTGTCTCAGCTCTCCCTATCAGAGCTCAGGGGGCGTGTCTATGATCTCCCTATCACAGCTCAGGATGCGTGTCTCAGCTCTCCCTATCACAGCTCAGGGGGTGTGTCTCAGCTCTCCCTATCACAGCTCAGAGAGTGTGTCTCAGCTCTCCCTATCACAGCTCAGGGGTGTGTCTCAGCTCTCCCTATCACAGATCAGAGGGTGTGTCTCAGCTCTCCCTATCACAGCTCAGGAGGCATGTCTCAGCTCTCCCTATCACAGCTCAGGAGGCAGAAGAAGGATGACACTGAGCATGTGCAGCCATCTCAGTGAGCAGGTCAAAGAAATAAGAAAAAAACAAACACCAGGTGGCGCTATACAGATACATTTTACTGAATAACTTAGTGGCTATGCAAAATTTTTAATTACATGCAATTACGAAAGTATTCAGATCGAGGTGCTGGTTTGCAAACTGTAGAATATTTTTCATGAGACAACCCCTTTAACTAAACCTGTGCCCAGGGTGAAGGAAAGCCTAGCTACGGCTCTGCAGATAGGTTTGCATAGGAGCTGTGTACCCAATTTTTTTTTAAACAAGACTCCTGATGAAGCTGCTTCATTCTGTATTTTAGATGCATTGTAGCAAAACAATACAATGGATAATATAATGGATACATTGTGTCCACCCTTTGTTTACCAGGCAAAGTCATATTAAGACACGACCGGCCGGGGGTACTTTTTCTATTACATGTTGTCAGTGGTCTGGGAGAGTACTCTTAATTACATCTGATGAACATTTTAAAATCCATTAACGTTTCGACAGCAGAGGCGATGGACGATGCAAAGTGAAAGGACGTTATCTTGTCAGCGCACGCCTCCGTCTGAAGGCAGAGACTTCAAGAAAACAATCATCCGCTGCCTTCATTAAATAAAGTGGAGTCTGCCACAAATCAGATTATTGTTATTTGGTTCGCCGGCCGTTTTAGCCGACAATGCATCGCCAAGGGCAAAGGGCGGCTGCTAAAAGCTCACGGTTGCCACTCGAAGGGAAATGTGCCGTCTCCTGACTCTGGAATGGAAATGATCTCCGTAGAGCAGATCTGGGCCAAATATTGCTAAAACCTTAGACGTGGGCGCTCTGTGCGGATGCAAAGAGGACTATGGGGAGCCGCTGGTTGTCTCTTTTATTCTTGGCCCATTTCGCTTTCCAGCAAGCCAGCTTCTGGAGTTTTGGTTCATTTAACATTGAGTTCAGTAGTATGGGCCGCTGTGCAGGAGGGTCCTCGGGGCTCAATTTTAAATTGGCCGTAGGAAGCTAGCGAGAGTAAAACCTCCGCATTGTATTAGTTTGACGTATGTCGTTGCACTTAAGGAGTGACAAATTCAGGTTAATTTGCTAATCACCCTTCACTCTGTCGTGTGGAATGGTTTTTCCTTAGCAGTGCTTTTCATTACTGCGGATGGGCAGAGGAATGCAAGGAAAATGACCGCCGGGTGGTATGTATGTATGGCTATAGATAGATGTCTGGAGGTGTGTGTGATTGTATGATTCATGTACATGGAAGTTTGCGTAAGTTTGTATGTATTTAGATGATTGCATGTAGTTATGGTGTACATGTATGTGTGCATACATGTATAATGTACTAGCAGAAGGACCCGGCTTCGCATGGGTATATTTCATCTATTTCATTTAATGTTTGTGTGTGTCGTTAAAAGATATCGACAGTATCGCCAATAACCAGGGTCGTAGCTATAGGGGGGTGCAGAGGTTGCAGTCGCTACCGGGCCCAGGAGCCTGAGGGGGCCCAAAGACCCTTCTTCCGCATCAGAAGACTCTGGTATTATAGAAAGTGCATGCTGGTCAAGTTACACCTCTGGCTGGAGGGAAGGGGTTAGGTTAAGAATTTGGCATGGGGGGGGGGGGCAGTGCCATTTCAATTTTTCCCTCAGGCAGCACAAAGGCGATGTGGACCCCTGCCCCTGGTCAAAAAGCACTGAGGGAATGGGGCCCAATCTGAACCTATGCACCAGGGCCCATGAGCCTTTAGCTACGCCCCTGCCAATAACAGTTACCTCTACGGCACCCCGCCCCCTTAACAGTGATCTCCACCCCTTAAAACTGACCCTCCCACAGTGCCCCGCCTCCTTAAAATGTGACCTCCACAGCAGCCCACCCACTTAACTTTGACCTTCACACAGCCCGCTCCTTTAACAGTGACCTCCACAACACACAACAAGCCCCCCTAAAAAAACCTCCACAGATATATAAAACCCCACATAATTAGTAGACATTTAAGGTCATGTGAGTTACATCAGCCTCTACAACAATGTTGGCTAAATGTCACAATTGAAATCATATTAACTCCGACATAAGCTGTCTTGTACTAAGAATGTCCTTCGTTGCCTATAACAACCAATCAGAGCTGATATTAATGACCTGTAGCAAAATAGAAGCTGAGCTGTGATTGGTTGCTATATGCAACCTAATTAATATCCAGGCTAACTGCCACCACAGCCAACAGACAATGGCTCCTGTAGTTTGGCAGTTAGGTTACTAAGCGTATTTTTTGGCAAATAATTGGAAAGCGCGGGGTGAAAATTTCCACTCAAAACATAGTCTATGACGTTCCCCGAGTCACAGGAGGGGGCTGTGCAAAATTTTGTGAGTGTAAATGCGACGGTGCGGATTCCTTTTGCGGACATAAATACATACTTACATACACACGAGTATTGGGATGCCGACAGGAGCTATCATGACATCCCTTTCTAAATCCATAGGCATTAATATGGAGTTGGTCTTTCCTTTGCTCTGGGAAAGCTTTCAACAAGATTTTGGAAAGTGAATATTGGCCCATTCATCATTGATGTTGGAGGAAAGGGCCCAGCTCAAAATCTCTGTTCCAGTTCATCCCGAAGAGGCATTGGATGGAGTTGAGGTATAGGCTTTCTGAGGCCAGTCAAGTTCTTCCAAACCAAACTCAACCAACCATGTCTTTATGAAGTTTGCTTTGTGCACTGGGGCGCAGTCATGCAGAACAGAAAAGAACCTTCCCCAAGGGGTGTAACTACCATAGCGGCAGACCAGGTGACTGCTATAGGGCCCAGGACAAGAGGGGGCCTAGTCTTAGTTGGGATCATCTCCTCTTCTACTGGAGGTGAAGACTTGGTCAGGACTCTACCCTCTAAAGGAACAATTTTTAGCAAATGAAGCAGTGGAAAAATGGCCCAAGGGTCATTGAAAGGGGTTTAGGCATGGACCCTTAGTGTTGGCATTGTGCTTGGTGACATAAGACTTGCATGCAGCTGCTCGGCCATGGAAACCCATGCCATGAAGCTTCTAGGACACAGTTTTGTGCTGATGTTAATACCAGAAGAGGTTTGGACTCTGCCGTTATTGAGTCACCAAAACATTGACCTTTATGCTCTATCCATTGGTGGCAGGCATGGCAGCTGCTATGGGGTCCAACAACTAAGGGGGCCCATATCCACTCAGACATTAGGTGCAGTTAGTGGTAAAATGTATATAAGGTGCCATGGAAATCTTGATACGACCCATTCAAAATTTTATAACGTAGCCTCATGGTTACTTTTGCTGTTTTTTTTACTTTTTGCATTTTTTGTGCTATGACATCACTAAATTATTCCTGACATCATATGTGATTTATACTTCCATTTGAAATCACTGTTTGCATAATTTCAATGTCGTAACATCACTGAGCATATTATCTCTGTACTGTGATGTCACTGTGTGTATTATGCAAATATTGTGACTTCACTGTGAACATGATTCCACTATTATTACATCACTGTGTAGATTACCCCCGTACTATGACATCACTATGTGAATTGTCCCTGTACTATAACATCGATGTGTGTCTTAGCTCTGTGCATTGTGGAGACCAATCATAATAATTTCGGAAAATGTTGTTTTAAGTGGTTATGGTGGAATGGGGCTCCATGATTACTGGTTACACCCCTAGTACTAGGAGCCTCCACATTCGCCATATCACTCAGTAACATTACTTATGCGCCTTACCCACAAACCTATAGGCATCATATTATAGCTCAGTGCAACTTGGAAGTTATATGATGGTAGTCATGTCAAGTCATGTCCTGAAGTCTGCTACATCTGTATATGACGAATACACTACAACAATACCGGTATATAGCGAGGCAGCACAAAACAACCTGCAGAGTTTGAAAGGGGTTTACTTGTTTTCTAGAATTTTAACATTAATGGCCTATCCCTAGGATTGGCCATCAATATCTGATCGGGGGGGTCCGAAACCCTTGGTCTCGATGAAGCTGGTAACTGCAGAGCTGCTTCCACTATACACTCCGCACTGGAGCTACTCTGACCAAGCTGATCGGTGATAGTGCGGGATGTTCAACCGATCAGCAGGGGTGCACCTAGCCTTTCGGCTGCCTGAGGCAAAACCTGAAACAACTCCCCTCCCCAATGCCAATTTCTTAACCTAACCCCTTCCCTTCAGCCCCTGCAGATTAGATATTGATGGCCTACCCTGAGGATAGGCCATCAGGAATAAAATCCCAGAAAACCCCTCTAGGACTTCCTGGTCTGAAAGGTTTTGGGTAATAGTCTAGTATAACACAGTAAACCAAGTGTTACCCACTACAAATGAAATGCCACAGATGAATAATTTCTGTGGGCGAATGCTCAGAAAGAGTTTAATTTGGAAAAAAAAAATTAGATCTTTAAATTCTGTACTTCTACCTGTGCGTTTTCTCATTATACACATGGCTGCATTGTGTTTGGAGCATTACTGGGATGTTGTGAGATATCTGAGTGTTCTGCCAACCAGAGACTTCGGTAAAAGCTAGAAAGTCCCACGAGTCTCTGGGCTGGCTGACCTGGGATAATTTGCATACTTTTTTCCCATGAAGCTTTTCACTATGAATAAGTCTCCATATACCCGCTGGATCTCTTCAGTGAGGACCAGTACCCAACCTGAGGTCTCAAGTTAAAGAGGCATTTTGGGCAGAGTAGAGATTCTGAGGAGGATGTGGGGTGAGCATCCTGCAAAGAAGGATTATGACTAGGGATAAGCAAACCCGAACTACAAAGTTTGGGTTCGTACCGAACTTTGCGGGTTCGGGTACCTGGACCATGGTTATAACGGAAAATAATAGTATTCTTAAAACAGAATGCTAAATAAAGTGGCCATTGAGGGGTTAAAATTAACAATTAAAAGAACCCTCACCTCATCCACTTGATCAAGCCGACGGTATCCTCTTCTTTCTGAGGAGTAGTGAGTGCGGTGATGTCATCGCAGGTCCTTTTGCAGATGCTCCTATAAGAAGAAAGAAGAGGATACCGGCTGCACGATCAAGTTGATGAGGTGAGTTTTTTTTTAAATTATTTTTAACCCCTCAATGGCCATTTTATTTAGCATCCTGTCTTAAGAATGCTATTGTTTTCCGTTATAACCATGTTATAACGGAAAATAATAAAGTCAAGTTCTGGTCCCCATTGACTTTAATGGGGTCCGGGTTCGGGATGAAGTTCGGGTCAATTTCGGGTCCCGAACTCGAACTTTGACCTGAAGTTCGGCCGAACCCCGGCAAACCCGAACTTCCAGGGGTTCTCTCATCCCTAATAATGACTTATCCTACCTCACTGTGAGGATACACTTTGATACATATAGTATACAGCATTTAATCTTTATATACCGAGGTATGTACAGGCATGGGATTCAGCCAGTTCTCCAGATCCGGTTAAAATTACAACTGGATCGGAGAACCGCGTTACCGGCTGAGTCCCAATCCAGTGCTCTGGCGGCGGCAGAGCAGCTGGAGATGTTCGCTTCCATTGCTTTGCATGCCGCTGATAGTTTAGCTCCTTGGTTGGGTGGTATGAGTGAATATATGGTATATTTATTTATGTGTTGCATATATATGGTGTATGTATATGTAAACTTATGTTGTGACACCACGTGTCCGCAGTTGAGTAGGGAACCTGTTGTTAAAAATTTGAATCCCACCCCTGGGTATGTATAATAGAAGGGAAAACTTGGGCAGAAGGGTTGAATTCAGTGGTCCCCGACCTTTGGCTCTCCAGCTGTTGAGAAACTACTGCTCTCAACATGTTAGAAGAGATAGGTTCACAAGTCACAGGTCTGGGTCAAATCTTCGAAATATAGCGCCTTCAGTCCTGAGTCCATTATACCTTTACCTCGATACATAGGTCAACTGAGATACAGAGTGGAGTGACTAGAGTCCTAAGGGCTCCAGAGCAAACTTTGAATCAGACCTCCCCCATCCCGCTCGCTTCCCCCTAAGTTTATTACAGTACCCCCATTTTTGTTGATCTGCTTGCATGATGCACAATGCTGTGTTCTGGACTCCAGCACAACCGTTATAGCTTGGTACTGCTGCTTCATTGGTGTACTGAAGATGCAGCGTGCAGCATCTGCCTCCTACCCTTCCTTACTGAATACCGCCGCTTTGCTTGCCTGCCTGTTGAATCGCTCTGTTTGCCCCTTCTGCAGCAAGGCGAGAGACTGCTACTACTGAGTGCTGGATGTGGCATAGGCACTGGTCCCTCCACACCTCCGATCGCGGATGTACCTATTAAAGATACCCCTTTGTCCCTTGCTATAGCTAATCAGAACCAGGGGTGCACCTAGCCTTTCTGCTGCCTGAGACGAAAATGAAACGGCTCTCCTCCTCCAATGACAATTTCTTAACCTAACCCCTTCCCTTCAGCCCGTGGCCCTTCCGCTGCCCCCATCTTGCCCCTACCTGGTACTGCCTGAGGCGATCTCCTCACCTGGCCTCATTGATGGTGCACCCCTGATCAGAACATACCTCCCAAGTGTCCTCCTTTTGGACATCACTAGCAGATGTGTGGCTACCAGATGGCCATGGTGGTTTCCTAATGTATCGTCAGTACGAGTAGTGCACGCAGAAAGACGGGGCTGACAGTGAGGTATTTGAGAGCAGAATTTTTCAACATTACTTTTTTTTTATTTTTTGCAATTTTGAGACCAAGATCATTCTGAGATCATGAGATCATTCTGTCAAATTCGTAGTGGATTGCATGATTTATACAGGGGGTGATTCCAAGGATAATATTGTATAAAGGAACTGCTTAGGATTCCCCTATCATAAAACCTACAGGGACATCATGCTTCAAAATGGTATTGGTTGAAGGTCCCTGAGCCAAAGAAGCCTCCAAACCTGTTACATTCCAGTCGATTTAAGGGTTTGGCTACAAGGCGATCCTGGTCACATGACAGGTATTGTGCCCAAGTATCGCAGTATAGCAGGCAGCCATAGAAATTAACGGGATTGCAGCATGACTCGTATGTTTTCCGCAACACCAGAATCGCCAAAAATTTAGCAAAGTTGAATTTTTTTTGTGGTTCTGGGGTCACGGTTGCTGCTAGTATATATAGTACCCTGAAGCAAGGGTACTTTGGACTATTACTACTATGTGAAGCCATCGACTCCCTACTAAGGATTCATTTGCACTGTGATTTTTGCTTTGATATTGTTGAACTGCATGTATAAGTTTATCATAATATATCCTGTTCATTTGCACTGTTTGTTATTACTCTATGGCCGCGCTGCACTGTGAAAAGGGTTAATGCACAGCCAGCTAATATTGAGAGACTTTCTACAGTACCAATGCAAAGATTTGGAGGAAAAAAACAGACACACTGACCTTCTGACTGTCTGATTTAGCTCTTTTGTTTATGTCTGGAAAAACTGCTTAGTCATTCCCATATACTTGCATTGAAACTCTCTACAAGTCCCTGAAAGGCTAAAATTGGAACATTGTTTATGTTTAGGCTGTGCTTCTCCACTCCACCCCCACTAGAAGGTTCTAGATCAACTAGAAAATGTATATAAGGAGAGCAGTCAGAGCCCCTAGTTGTCTCCAGATAGGGACCAGTGCTTCGTAGGAGAGACTCTGCCCGATAGTTCAAGTGACCAGAAGAAGTTGCTGAGATGGGGATGCTGAACCATAGATCCTGGCTACCAGCCTGTTGAACAGGGAGCCAGCTGGATGACAGATCCACAGACACTGGGCCACCATTCTTTGGCCAGGGTACCAGCCTTCCTCAGAGAGAGAAAGGGACAGCTAGCTCAGACCTTTGCTCAGCACAGAACCTTCTTCTGCCAGGAAGGAGACTGGAGAAGCCAGCTTAGTGCACTGCCTGTATAGTTTTGCACTTGAGTTCCTCCGGTAAAGAAGCACACTGGTTTACTGCAGTCCTCGACTGTCTGGATTTATTTTATATTGGGGTGCACCGCATCTTATCATCCCCTCCAGAGAGCAGCAACATGCGGTGACACCTTGACAGTGTGCAGGGGACGCTGCATAGTTTTGGGGCCACCCCAAACCCGGCCACTGCACATACAATTTACGTTGTGACCCCATATATTTCTATGGCTGCCTGCTACTTCAATACTTGGGCATCATACCTGTCGCATGACCAAGATCGCAGTGTAGCCGAAGCCTAAATCTCCGTCGTAATTATTGCACTGTCTAAATAATAGATAAAATAAGACCATAATAGAGCGGAGCATTAACACTGATGCACATGCACGGCTTCACTTTCATAAACACAGAGCAGTAATTGCTTCCTGATTTGTGCTTGGAAATAATGTAACTCGTCTTCCTCTACGATGGAGCGCCATTAAGAAAATGCAGCCTTTAATTGTTGCCTTGAAATGCACCTCGGAGACCAATTCTGTTAAGAACAAATTATATACCCCCCAAAAAAAACGTAAGTTAGCAGGAATCCATTTAAAGGAACGTGCTGGATTTTATGTCACAGCCAGAGACACTTGAGGACATTAGGAGATCCGGGGTGAATAATATCTGCAAAATATGACAGGTAACTCGCAGCTATATCTCACAAGTAGTTTATCAGCTCGGCTCAGGAGACCAGTGCACGTCAAAGCAAATATTTATCAGCGAAGCTGTCTACTGGTGAGTGTACAGGGAGCTCCTCATAACCAGTAAGAGCGTCCCTCGGCGGGTAGTCGTAGAAGGTGTTAGCAAAAAACATGAAAATCAGGCTTCACGGCTCTCAAAAGTTGAGAAGAAAAGTTAAAGTTGCTCATTAAAGGGGTTATCCCATGACTAATGTAAAAAATGAAAACCAAACAACATATAGTACATAACAACCTCTTCCTAACAAAGCTAGAACCAGCCCTGTACCTCACATGGATCCAGAGATCTCCACATTCATTGCTCTGCTAGATTTATTTCAAGCTGACAGCTCAAGGGGAGTGTCTTATCTGCTGCAGCTCAGAGGGTGTGTCTCAGCTCTCTCTATCAACGCTCAGAGGGCGTGTCTCAGCTCTCCCGATCACAGCTCAGAGGGCGTGTCTCAGCTCTCTCTCAACGCTCAGAGGGCGTGTCTCAGCTCTCCCTATCACAGCTCAGGGGGCGTGTCTCAGCTCTCCCTATCACAGCTCAGAGGGCGTGTCTCAGCTCTCCCTATCACAGCTCAGAGGGCGTGTCTCAGCTCTCCCTATCACAGCTCAGAGGGCGTGTCTCAGCTCTCCCTATCACAGCTCAGAGGGCGTGTCTCAGCTCTCCCTATGACAGCTCAGGGGGCAGCTGAAGGATGAAACTGAGCATGTGCGGCCATCTCAGTGAGCAGGGCAAAGAAATGCGAAAAGAACAAACAGCAGGTAGCGCTATACAGATACATTTTATTGTATAACTCACTGGCTATACAAAAATTTTAATGACATGCAATTACAAAAGTATTCAGATCCAGGTGCTCGTTTAAAAACTGTAGAATAATTTTTGTGGGACAACCCCTGTAACGTCTGCATGGAGGGTGGTATTAGTGCTGTGGCTGGAAGCTATAGGTGTTTTTATGCCAATTTAAAGTCAATAGATAAGAATCGGTGCAAACATGAAGATGGCATGCCCAGGGCAGACTGGGAACTTAAAATGACCCTGTAAAAAAGGAAAGGTGTGCCTATTTTGTAGTTGGGCCCAAACTGACTGACAAAAGACAGGTTCAACACAAGTAGGCAGGGCTAGCAATACCATATTGCAGCACATTGTACCACCCCAGCAGAGCCAAATACCACAGTAAGGCCCCTTTCACATGAGCGTTTTTTTCCACGTGGGTGCAATGCATGATGTAAACGCATATCACCCGCATTGAATCCTGACCCATTCATTTCAATGGGTCTGTGTACATGAGCGTTTTTATTCACGCATCATTTCTGCGTTGTGTGAGAATCGCAGCATGTTCTATATTCTGCGTTTTTTCATGCAGCCCTGGCCCCATAGAAGTGAATGGGGCTTCAGTGAAAAACGCATTGCATCCGGAAGAAAGAGCAGATGCAATGCGTTTTTCACTGATGGTTGCTAAGAGATGTTGTTTGCAAACATTCAGTTTTTTATCACGTGCGTAAAAAACTCATCAAAACGCATCGCACCCGCACGGAAAAAAACTGAACAATTGAACGCAATCGCAGACAAAACTGACTGAAGTTGCTTGCAAAATGGTGCGAGTTTCACTGAATGCATCCAGAACAAATCCGTATCATTTGTGTGAAAGGGGCCTAAATCACAAGATACCTCCCCCAAAACTGCCCTTCTGTGGTGGCCAGGGCCAGCTACCATGTTGTGTCCTACTGCTTTAGTTGCCTTGGCATAGCAATATAGTTAAATTTTGGAGTGGAGAGTCAAATCATTACTCACCATGGCTGGTGGTCGTGAGGAGGGTCATGCAGCCCCCTGGACATCGGCCAACCGGGAAGTTTCCATGTATGGTCTATGGCCAGTTCGCCCCTAGGCATGCCTGGGGTACCGTGATTACGTTTCTCCTTGTGGAGACTGTCAAGTGGGCCAGGCAGTGCTTCTTGGGGAAAAAATGTTAATAAATGTTAATGAGCTCTCTAGTGCCACCTATTGTCCTAGGCCCATGTTACACCTCAGCTTTCCAGTGAAGGCCACGCCCTTCAGTGCACTCAGGCCCTCATATGCAGAAAAAAAAGTCTTTTTTTCTCAGGAATGCAACAACCAATTTTCACAAGGCAGGTGTCATTTTACACCGCAGGGTCAACCCTATCAGGCAATATGCCTGGTCCAATAGGGTTGACTCTGCTGCCAGGTGCCCTTTAAAGCGCTGTCCTGTGTTAGACCACTAAAGAACCCATTAGGGCACCTCTGTTCTGGAGGAGATCTTGGATGTCTCAATATAACGAGCGCTGTCTTAGTGGGACGGTCTCTTTACTCGTGTCCTTTATTTACTCGTACTTTATCCTCTTCTGTAGAGAAATCATCGCAGAAACGTGTACATACTGTATACCCACGAACGCCTAGGTTTAATTAACACGTTACTAGCGTTATCACACAGCAGATGGCTATATTAAATGAGAGTGCCACCAAAAAAAAATTAATTAGGCTTATCTCTTTTCGCTGCTGAGGACAAGTGGAGCGTTTTCTTCAAATTTCTTTCTGTTCTGACACAAGGAGAATATGAACTATCAAGGAGAAGAGTAACTGTTTCATGAAGAAGCCGATCAAAATCATTAGAGACATTGAGGTGAGGAGGAAAATGTGATTTTAACAGGAACTGTGCAATACTTCACTTCCATAGAAACATAGAAACATAGATTGACGGCAGAAAAAGACCACCTGGTCCATCTAGTCTGCCCTTTTATTATCCTTTTATTGTTATCTTAGGATAGATACATGTTTATCCCAGACATGTTTAAATTCAGTTACTGTGGATTTATCAACCACCTCTGCTGGAAGTTTGTTCCAAGTTTCTACTACTCTTTCAGTGAAGTAATATTTTCTAATGTTGTTCTTGATTTTTTCCCCAACTAACCTCAGATTGTGCCCCCTTGTTCTTGTGTTCTGTTTCTTATTAATAACACTTCCCTCCTGAACTTTATTCAGTTCTTTAACATATTTAAAGGTTTCAATCATGTCCCCCCTTTCTCTTCTTTCCTCCAGACTATACATATTAAGAACTCGGAGTCTTTCTTGATAAGTTCTATGCTTTAGACCTTCCACCATTTTTGTAGCTCTTCTTTGGACCTGTTCTATTTTAGCAATATCCTTTTGTAGGTGAGGTCTCCAGAATTGAACACAGTATTCCAGATGTGATCTCACTAGAGCTCTATACAGAGGGATCACAATCTCCCCCTTTCTGCTTGTTATACCTCTAGCTATGCAGCCAAGCATACGATTTGCTTTCCCTACTGCCTGGCTGCATTGGTTACTCATTTTGAGGCTGTCAGAGATGACTACCCCCAAATCCTTCTCTTCTGAGGTCTTTGTTAGCACAGAACTGCCAATACGATACTCAGATAGAGGATTTCTTCTCCCCAAGTGCATTATTTTACATTTGGAAACATTGAACTGAAGTTTCCATTGTTTTGACCACTTATCTAATAAAGATAAATCATTCTCCATATTATCGACACCTCCTGGAACATCAACCCTATTACACACTTTTGTGTCATCAGCAAACAAGCAAACCTTCCCTACCAAGCCGTCCCTTATGTCACTTACAAACATGTTAAACAGAACAGGACCCAGAACAGATCCTTGTGGCACCCCACTTGTAACCAGCTCTTTATGGGGAACCGTATCAAAACCTTTACTGAAATCCAGGTAGGCGATATCCACAGCATCACCTTCATCCAGCACTTTAGTTACATAGTCAAAGAAATCAATGAGATTAGTCTGACATGATCGGCCCTCAGTAAAGCCATGCTGGTTTGGGTCCATCAAGTTGTTTGTTCTTAGATGGTCAATTATCTTCTTTTTTAGTAGAGTTTCCATCATTTTTACCACTACAGATGTCAAGCTGACTGGCCTATAGTTACTAGCTTCTTCTCTACTACCCTTCTTGTGAATGGGTACAACATTGGCCATTCTCCAATCATCAGGAACATCTCCTGTAAGAAGGGACTGATTATATAGATCAGTCAGGGGGCCAACAATCACAGATCGGAGTTCTTTAAGAACTCTGGGGTGGATGCCATCCGGACCCATTGCCTTATTTAACTTTAGCCGGACAAGTTCCTGTAGAACATCGGCCTCTGAAAACACTGGGGCTGAAACTTTACAACTAGAGGCAATGCTATGTCCAGCCATGTTCTGATTATGAAAGTCGCCATCTGAAAAAACTGAGCAGAAGTAGTTATTCAGATGGTCAGCGACCGCCTCATTCCCATCTATATACAGATTTCTTCCATTGCTAAGTTTTGTAATGCCGCAGTTTTTCTTCTTCCTGTCACTAATATATCTGAAGAAGGTTTTTTTCCCTCCTTAACAGATTTGGCCATTTCTTCCTCCTTTGAAGCTTTAGCAGCATTAATACTCTGTTTTGTCTTCTTCTATATAATTTTATAAACTTCTCTGTCCGCTACACTTCCAGACTCTTTATACCTCTTATAGGCAGACTTTTTATCATTCACTATAGCTCTTACCTCTCTAGTAAACCATAGTGGATTTCTCTTTCTTTTCCTTTTGCTAATTTGTCTAACATACAGTCTAGTTGCCTTTAAGATGACTTCTTTAAATGCCTTCCACTGAGCACTCGCTCTTGCTGTTTTATCCCACCCTTTTAATTCTCTCTTTACATATTCTCCCATAACCTCAAACTTGGTCTTCGTAAAATCCAATACTTTGGTTGCAGAATGGGATTTCTCACAGTCAGTTTGGATTTCGAACCACAAACATTGGTGGTCACTGGAACCCAGATTTTCTCCCACCTTCACCTCAGATACCAGATCCCCATTTGTAAATACTTCAAATGGCGCTGCAGGGACATTGAGCAAAGAGATTATAACTGATTGCTGCAGTTCAAAATGGACATTGCCTTTAAAGGCTGACTCAATGCTACCAGAATTGCATCTTCCCCTCTGTAGCACTATTGTTATGGCGACGCTCCATGCCCAATATAGTCCCGTTATCCGCGGTGTAAACGGATGACACATCACTCAGCCTGAGTCTGTCTCAGTTCCAGTGCTCTGGCAGGGGGCCTGGACACCATTGTCCTGTGTGTCTTTTAGGGAGACTCTTCATTGATCCTCACCTCATTATGTAGGGCTTCAAGGGTTAAACCCTCCTTTGGCCCTGTATGCAGCTGCTAGGCTAATCAGCTTCTGCTATACATATTGTGCTGTTTGTCTCATGCTCTGCCTGAGCAATAGGTTTACCAGCGTCCGAGATCTTGTAAGGGTGCTATGATCTGCTTGTCTGCCTGTGTATTGACTTCTGCCTGACTCTGATCCTCTGCTGCCTGACCTGACCACTGCTTGATCTCCATACTGACCCTCTGCCTCTTGCCCTAACCGCTGGACTGTTTCTCAGATTCACACAAACTCTGCCTGCCCTGACCTCGGCCTGTTATCAACCACAAGTTTTGCCTGATCCCTCAGTGCTTCTCTGACCTCTGTGGGTCAGCTGTCAACCACACTGAGACTACACCAGGAGATAGTGGCCTGGTGGTTCCCCTGCAGCAAAGTCCAGATCCCTATATAGGGGTTAAAGGGTGAAAACCAGGGAACTGCCAGAATAATGCTCTTAGATGTTCCTCACCCACTGAATGTAACAGCTATACAGTGCCCACTGCCCATATAAATAGTAGGCTCTCTCTTCTTCTGACAGATCAGAAGAACTGAAAGTTAAACGGTTATGTGAATGCACCCTTACATGCATATCGCCTGAACCTGCCAATCTAATGTGTATGTGAACACAGATGTCGTTAGAGATAAGGATCGGGCTGTTGGATTTCAACATGCCCGATCCTTTTGTTCTTGTGGAGGAGTCTTGCAGCATCTTAAGTTGGCCATGTACATTAGATAAATGTTGATCAAACCTGACAATATTTAATGGGACTGGACCACCAATTAATGCTTATGCAGATCTTCTGACTCTCCCCTAACAGCAGATACTAGAGGTAAAAAGGATCAGACAGCTGGATTTCAACATGCCCAATCTTTTTGTTCTTGCTCAGATAAGCTGCCACCAGAGCGGTCTGACAGCATCTTAAGGTGGCCATACACATCAGATAAATGTTGGTTAAACCTGCCACGTTTGGTTGGACTGGACCACCATCTAAGGCTACTTTCACACTAGCGTTTATGTTTTCCAGTATTGAGATCCGTCACAAGGGCTCAATACCGGAAAAAATGCTTTGGTTTTGTCCCCATTGAACAGAACAGAGTGCTCCAAAGTGCATTCCGTTCCATTCTGATTGCGCTGTTGGATTTCAACATGCTCGATCCTTTTGTTCTTATGGCAACAGCTTGAAATGGCAATATACATTAGATAAATGTTGGTCAAACCTGACAATTTTAATGAGACTGGACCACCAATTAATGCTTATGCAGCATTTTTGACTCTTCCGTAACAGCAGATACTGGGGGAAAGAAGGATCGGGCAGCTAGATTTCAACACGCCCAATGCTTTTGCTTTTGTGGAGGAATTTGGCAGTGTTTTAAGTTGGCCATGTACATTAGATACAGTACGTGTTGGTCAAACATGCCAATTTTAATGGGACTGGACTACCAATTAATGCTCTCCCCTAACAGCAGATACTGGGGGAAAGAAGGATCAGACAGCTGGATTTCAACATGCCCAATCTTTTTGTTCTTGCTCAGATAAGCTGCCACCAGAGGGGTCTGACAGTATCTTAAGGTGTCCATACACATTAGATAAATGTTGGTTAAAACCTGCAGCTTTTAGTTGGACTTGACCACCATCTAATGTGGTATGGGGATCTCCTGACCCTCCTCAGACAGCAGATATTGGGGGGAAAGAAGGATTGGACAGTTTGAATTCGACATGTCCAATGCCCACAGAAGTGTCTGGCAGCAGCTTAGTCCCCTCTCCCAGTTCACAACACATGCATGCTCAGTCTAGCATGAGATCAGGATAGATAGCTTTCGAATTTTCATCCTGCAGGTGTCTCATGTACATGGTCAGTCCTAGAGATCTTAGTTCTTGTAGGAACCCCACAGGAACCCCTTAGGATCTTCTCAGCCCCACCAGGGTGACGCGGGCGCTGGACAGTATACGATCATGTTTCTCCTTGACCATTCTTTATGCAGCTCGGTGAGGAATATACTGAACATTATGAATAAAACAAAAGGTCACCGGGGCCCCGCTGGCTGGAGCTCACACAGTGTGAAATGCATCGTTAAATATTTCAATAGTGTTATTGGAAAAGGCTCCCGTCCTCAGATCTCCGGGGACTCTAAAAACTATTAGTTTGCAAATTATTTTTTATTGCAACAAGGATTGAAATCAATACGTCCATTACCTGGAACAATCAAAAAATTGCTTACACCCTCAGATATTTTCTGTCTACCTCTCTTAGGCCCCTTTCACACAACCGTATGCCCTCCGAGACATACAGTCCGTGAGCGGGCCCGGAGCGGCATAGATCAATGATGCTGTGCACTTCGGGCCGCACGCGGGACTATTGTCCGCATTCATAAAATCAAATGAGTACAGGACAACGGTCCTGCGGGCGACCCGACGTGCACAGCATCATTGTAATCAACGATGCTGTGCGCTCCCGTGTGCACGATCTATGCCACTCCGGGACATATGGCCACGGACTGTATGTCTCGGAGGGCATACGGTCGTGTGAAAGGGCCCTTAGGCTCTGTTCACACTGTCCTCAATGACTTCATGGGGTTGTCCAAGATTAGAAAATCATGGCTTTCTTAAAAAAAAAAAAAACAGCCCCACACTTGCCCACAGGTTGTATGAGGTATTGCAGCTCAGTCCCATTCATTTCAAAGGAGATGAGCTGCAATACCAAAAATATTACAGCCATGTTTTTCTCATCTTGGACATGCCCTTTATAGAGGATCTGTCAGTTCCCCTTAGACTAGGGCTACATGACGACATTTATTGTGCGACATTTTATCTCAGTAATGTCGCACGACAATTTTTATAATGATAGTCCATGGTGTTGCACTGTGACATGCGACATGCTGCGACTGCGATGCGACAGTTACAAAAACTGCATCCAAGATGGGTTTTTCTGCGACTGTCGCGTTGCAGCATGTCGCATGTCGCAGTGCGACACCATAGACTATAATTATAAAAATTGTTGCGCGACATTGGTGCAACATCAATGTTGCGCGACACATGTAGCAGTGTAGTTGTGCCCTATGTGTTGGACACATGTTGTCGTATAGCCCTAGCCTTATATACCTGTTTTAGTATCTTGTCTCAGGACTCCCATGTTATTACTCCTGGAAATGTAGGTATGTCAGTGGGGTGTGTCTGTGCACAGTCTTCATCAAATCAGCGTTGACAGTGTCAGACTGTGTAAGGACACTCACTGTTAACAAAGGAAAATAGTAACACCCAGTTGTCAATTTAGTTATACATTTCTAAGAGGAATAACAGAGGAATAGCAGGAAGCATTCTTGTGGGGCATGTACCCTGGGTGCTGGGTGCCAGCAGGGAGATAAAATCACTTTGACTTGCAAGGTGTATTTAGATACAGGGCTAGGACAGCAAACTGAATCTTTGCCCCAAGTGATGGTAGTGAGGTAGGTCTAGTTATGAGGTCTGAAGGCCCCCTACATATGCAGCGAGCCCAGGAGGAGATGGAGTGGAGGATGGGAGTGGTAGTGGCTCTGGTTGTTACAATCAATCACAGTGATTTTCCTCACACCGTTGCTTCCTGTGGCCATGAAGTGAAAGGAGGGCACACCCTTTCTTCACCCAGGACACGCCCTGATTCTGGGGCTCCTGATAGTTGGGGTGCCCGTTATGTTAAGTGTTTGTATGGGTTCAAGGCAGGGCTTGTTGAGTGCAATGACTGGTGTATAATGATGGAGTTAGAAAACCAGACCAGTAGTAGAAGAATTGAAAAATGGGAGTTGTAGTGCATCACACTATAGCAGTCATAGTATCAACCATACACAGTGTAGTTCTCTCCGAGATAGTGATGTATGGATTTAGGCAAGAATTGGAGGAATGACCCTCTTTATACACTGTCTTGCCAAAGTCTATCTCGGTAGAAAATATGGTGGGCATCAGTAGCTTGGCTCTATTAGCTGACCAGGACGTATCCCAGTCTGAAGGGTGTCTTAACGATGTCCCTCACAGCAGCAAAGTTTGAATGGCTTTAGGAGCAGGTAACCTTACTGACTTCTATGCTTGGCCATGCTGATTCTAAGTTCTCCTTTATCTTCCTTTCTTTCTCTTTTCTTTCTCTCTTTCTGTCGATCTTGCAGAGATCTGTTAGTCTCTGAAGCTTTATGGGCCTGAGAAGAGGGAGCAAAAACTTCCTGTCACTCTAAATTCCAGTCTAGACTGACTAAGGCCCCTTTCACACGAGCGTCACGGATTAGGTCAGGATGCGTTCAGGGTGCGTTCAGGAAAACTCGCATCATTTTGCAAGCAAGTTCAGTCAGTTTTGTCTGCAATTGCGTTCAGTTGTTCAGTTTTTTCCGCGCGGGTGCAATGCGTTTTGATGCGTTTTTCACGCGCGTGATAAAAAACTGAAGGTTTACAAACAACATCTCTTAGCAACCATCAGTGAAAAACGCATTGCATCCGCACTTGCTTCAGGGTGCAATGCGTTTTTCACTGAAGCCCCATTCACTTCTATGGAGCCAGGGCTGCGTGAAAAACGCAGCATATAGAACATGCTGCGTTTTTCACGCAACGCAGAACTGATGCGTGAAAAAAAACGCTCATGTACACAGACTCATAGAAATGAATGGGTCAGGATTCACTGCGGGTGCTATGCGTTCACGTCACGCCTAAGGCCCCTTTCACACGAGCGAGTTTTCCGCGCGGGTGCAATGCGTGATATGAACGCATTGCACCCGCACTGAATCCTGACCCATTCATTTCAATAGGTCTTTTCAGATGAGCGTTTTTTTTCACGCATCACTTCTGCGTTGCGTGAAAATCGCAGCATATTCTATATTCTGCGTTTTTCACGCAGCCCTGGCCCCATAGAAGTGAATGGGGCTGCGTTAAAAACGCATTGCATCCGCAAGCAAGTGCGGATGCAATGCGTTTTTCACTGATGGTTGCTTAGAAATGTTGTTTGTAAACATTCAGTTTTTTTTCACGCGCGTGAAAAACGCATCAAAACGCATTGCACCCGCGCGGAAAAAACGGAACAACTAAACGCAATCGCAGACAAAACTGACTGAACTTGCTTGCAGAATGGTGCGAGTTTTCCTGAACGCATCCTGAACGCATCCGGACCGAATCCGCGACGCTCGTGTGAAAGAGGCCTAAGGCCCCTTTCACACGAGCGAGTTTTCCGCGCGGGTGCAATGCGTGATGTGAACGCATTGCACCCGCACTGAATCCTGACCCATTCATTTCAATAGGTCTTTTCAGATGAGCGTTTTTTTTCACGCATCACTTCTGCGTTGCGTGAAAATCGCAGCATGTTCTATATTCTGCGTTTTTCACGCAGCCCTGGCCCCATAGAAGTGAATGGGGCTGCGTTAAAAACGCATTGCATCCGCAAGCAAGTGCGGATGCAATGCGTTTTTCACTGATGGTTGCTTAGAAATGTTGTTTGTAAACCTTCAGTTTTTTTTCACGCGCGTGAAAAACGCATCAAAACGCATTGTACCCGCGCGGAAAAAACAGAACAACTAAACGCAATCGCAGACAAAACTGACTGAACTTGCTTGCAGAATGGTGCGAGTTTTCCTGAACGCATCCTGAACGCATCCGGACCGAATCCGCAACGCTCGTGTGAAAGAGGCCTAAGGGTGGCTTCCCAAGCGGCAGATGTTATGGCAGAAAATTCTGCAACTCAAAATCAGTTCCAGTCACCTTAATGGAGCTTGCAGAAATCCATGTGCTTGCCGCTCCATTCCATCAGTCACTGAATTTTCTGCACAAAATCTGCCACGTGTGAAGGCACCCCATCTGAGCTGAGGACCTGGATCCCGACCCAACCTCCTACAAGGACTTACTCAGGATTCTTAACCTTGGCTATGCCATCCATACATACTGTAGCAGTACAGACTGGGAATAATACATAACTATACAATACATGGCATAACATTGGGGTGCTTTGTAGAGATGAGCAAACGTGCTCGAAACGAGCACTGTACCGCTCGGCTCCCCTGCGCTCGCATGGGCGCAGGCAGAAGCTTCCGTCCTCCTCGCTCATCTCTAGTGCTTTGGGGTACTGCACACAGTAGACCATTGTTCGCCCAACAATCTAATATGTATGTGGAGCTTCCAACTCTCCCCGACAGATGATGCCACGGTATAGTACGATTGGGGGCATGAATCTCTGCACCCGATCCTTTTGTTCACTTGGGGGCAGAAAGGCAACACTGTGGTTTCCCCCTTTCTTCCCACTGAAAAAAAAAAAATAAACACCTGGCTGATCCGAGTGTGTATGGAGAAGTCGGGTGAGGCAGCTGTACACCTACACTTGGTACAGACATTTCCATACATCAATTGCTCTTGGTTGCAGATTTTGAAATCCACTGTACGTTTGTTTGTAGGATTTTCAGTACGGATTTCCGAAATCCGGATCAAATGTTAACGACTCGTGCACTATGCATTACTATTTGGCAGTGCATAAAGGAAAGACCATTTCAACAGTAAATCATAACATTTAAATTAGGGCTCATGCACACGAACATATTTTTTTTCCGTAAAAAACGGAAATGACTCTGTGTGCATTCCGTGTCCTTATGTCCGCATGGCCTTTCTGCCAAAAAATAGAACGTGTCCTATTATTGTCCACATTGCTATTAAGGGTCGGCCCTTCCATTTCACAAAATGCAGAAGGCACTCGGCCGGTATCTGTGTTTTGTGGATCCACAATTTGTGGACCGCAAAACACCCAACGGTTGTGTGCATGAACCCTCTGCAGTGGTCCCACTGGGGTACTGCATGTCCTGTGTTTCTTATTTTCCATAGATTTTGAGCTAAAATCTGGATCTGGTGTTTTTACTGCAAAGAGCAAAACACAGGTGCAGAAAAATGCCACCAAAACCTAGGTGCAAACCCACTTTAAGGCCCCTTTCACACGAGCGGGAGACTCGGACGTCTCCCGCATCGTGTGCAGTGTACTGAACTGCCGACACTGAACTGGAGTTACATAGCATTAGGCCTGTCACACACGACCGTGGAACACGGTCCGGTACGGGCCGTGAAAGCCCGGACCGTGCTCCCTCTGAGGACGGGAGCGCATGGCATCATTGGTTGCTATGATGCCGTGCGCTTCACTGTACAGCGGCGGCCTCAGGAAGCACACGGCGTCATAGCAACCAATGACGCCGTGCGCTCCCGTCCTCAGAGGGAGCACGGTCCGGGCTTTCACGGCCCGTACCGGACCGTGTTCCATGGTCGTGTGAAAGGGGCCTAAGACTGCTTCCACACAGGGGCGTAGCTATAGGGGGTGCAGAGGTAGCAGTCGCTACTGGGCCCAGGAGCCTAAGGGGGCCCAAAGACCCTTGTGCTGCATAAGAAGACACCGGTATTGTAGAAAGTCCATGCTGGTCAAGTTACATCTCTGGCTGGAGGAAAGGGGTTAGGTCAAGAATTTGGCATGGGGGTGGGGTTAAATTTTTGCCTTCAGCAGCAGGAAGGCTGTGTGCTAACTATACCCCACCGGCCACTAAGCACTGAGGAAAGGGGGGCCCAAGATGAACTCTTGAATCAGGGCCCATGAGCTTTTAGCTACACCCCTGCTTCCACATACTATATATTTTAGTTTTTTTGGCTTATAACAACGCTCTGGAATTCATATGTTTTTTACAAGGGTTTTTTTTGGGTGCCTTTTTTTAGTCACACGTTTTCAGACGTTTTATTTTCCTATAGAGGAGACTATGGGAAAACACCTTAATAAAAGCCATACCGAGAACATACTACAAATTTAAAAAATGCCAAGGGACAAAAAAACAAAAACTGAAAACAATCTTAGGGCCCTTTCACACGACCGTGGAGCACGGTCCAGGACGGTCCGTGAAAACCCGGACCTTGCTCCTTCTGAGGGCAGGAGCGCACGGCTTCATTGGTTGCTATGACGCCGTGCGCTTCCTGAGGCTGCCGCTGTACAGTGATACACTCTATACGAGTCTGTACAGTGTATCACTGTACAATGATGCCATGCGCTCCTGCCCTCAGAAGGAGCAAGGTCCGGGTTTTCACGGACCATCCTGGACCGTGCTCCACGGTCGTGTGAAAGGACCCTTAGGCTGGTGTTTTTGAGAGGGTTATTGCAGGTTTTGGTGTGTATTTTTGCTTGTGGCTTTTGCTGCCTTTTTTTAGGCAAAATACCCTGGCTCCAGATATTGCATGGCATGGAAGTCTATGGGAAATATTAAAAACAGGACAGTTTTTTTTTTTTAGTTTTTTTGCAGTAGCATTTTTTTTACATTTGATGTGTGTTCTTTTGTGCCAATGGTGTTTTTGTTTTTTTACTTTCAAATCACAGCATGCTCTGGGTTATTTTTTGCCTCAATATCTGGCATTTTTCTCCTATAGACCTCCATTAGTTTTTTCCAGCTTCAAAAAAACCTCATGTGCAATGTGCATTACTATTTTTTAATGGCGTTTTTGCTTCTTTTTTTTTTTTTACCAATGCTTTTTTCCCCAGCCAGCTGTACAGAAAAAAATGATATCACACGGGGCCACATACTTTCAAATAGAAAAAAACAAGGCATGACAAAAAGTCAATGGGCAAAAATTCCTAAAACAACGCTGCAAAAAAAACTCAGATCACATTCCCAAAAAAATGGCAGGACCAAAACTATGGGAGATTTATCAAAACTAGTGTAAATGTCAAAAATATGAAAAAAGTCAAAGGAGCTCTGATAAATTAAAGGTGGGATCTGATTGAACAGCTAAGCCCGTTTTCCTTTGCACCAGTTTTGATAAATCTCCCCTGATGTGGGTGAAGGACCCACAAATACTGATGCAGACTACACAAGTGTGACGAAGGCCTTTGTATCCGGTAGCACCGCACTGCAGCGATAAAGCTGGTGACGAGCGACACAAAGATTTAGCAAATTGTCACTAAAATGAGACAAACAAGCAAAATTGACTTAGACCCCGCGTCAGCGGCCGAGAGAAGTCATCTCGCACTTTGAAACTCATGAAAATAGAAACTCTGGGACTGAAAAAGCGTTGATGCTCATGGTAAATTTCACTCATTAGTATTCAATCACACAAAATTACGTTGCAATTAGTTGCCTAATATCCAGGAACATGATTATTGTTCTCGCAGTAATCAGAAGCGGCGCTCATATAATTACCATTCCACATAGCAACGCAGCAGTGACCCAAATATGCTCTGGCGGGCGACTCTAAGCTGGAGAGTTGTCACTTAAAAGGCGAACTGATTGCAAAAAGGGGCATCTCGGAGAGCGTGGATATGATCCGCCGCATTGCCGTCACTTTTCTCTGCTCTTATTTTTCCATGATGTGCGGTAGGTTCGGGATTTGCAGTTTGTGATAGTTCATGTGCCTGTTCAAAGTTACAGGGTTGTACGATGAAAGCAAAGTGGATGAGATTTTATGGGCGGGTTCTCACCAGCGTTAGGAACTCCATAACTGAGGTATAACGGAATATAACAGAAAAAACGGAACCGTTATGTGTGCCTATAGAAATATATTATTACGGAGTAAAATGGAATGCCTCTTAAAGTTTTCCGTTATATTCCGCTATAACTCTGTTATAACAGAACTCTATAATGGAATTCCTAACACCCTAAGAATTGTCCTCTTCACACTGCCTCAAAAATCTGCAGTGGAAATTGTTCCATGGTGCAGATCATGACATCTGCAGCAATTTATGCTGTGGATCCCCTTCACAGATTGCCCACCATTTGCAATGGAGAGAGTGAAATCTGCAGTCATTACTACTACAGAAATCGACTGTGGTCTATAGAGAATACCCTGTCATTAATGACCACCGCTTGTGGAGTATAGAGACTGTCCTATCATCAGTGACCACCGGCTTTGGAGTATAGAGGCTGTCCTTTCATCAGTGACCACCGGTTGTGGAGTATAGAGGCCGTCCTGTCATCAGTGACCACCGGTTGTGGAGTATAGAGGCCGTCCTGTCATCAGTGACCACCGGCTGTGGAGTATAAAGACTGTCCTTTCATCAGTGACTACCGTTTGCAGAGTATAGAGACCGTCCTGTCATCAGTGACCACCAGCTGTGGACTGTAGAGACTGTCCTGTCATTAACGACCAGCAGCTGTGGAGTATAGAGACTGTCTGTCATCAGTGACCACCGTCTGTGGAGTATAGAGACCGTCCTGTCATCAGTGACCACCGGCAGTGGGGTATAGAAACTGTCCTGTCATCAGTGACCACCGGCTGTGGAGTATAGAAACTGTCCTGTCATCAGTAACCACCGGCTGTGGAGTATAGAGACTGTCCTGTCATCAGTAACCACCGGCAGTGGGGTATAGAAACTGTCCTGTCATCAGTAACCACCGGCTGTGGAGTATAGAAACTGTCCTGTCATCAGTGACCACCGGCTGTGGAGTATAGAAACTGTCCTGTCATCAGTAACCACCGGCTGTGGGGTATAGAGACTGTCCTGTCATCAGTGACCACCGTCTGTGGAGTATAGAGACCGTCCTGTCATCAGTGACCACCGGCAGTGGGGTATAGAAACTGTCCTGTCATCAGTGACCACCGGCTGTGGAGTATAGAAACTGTCCTGTCATCAGTAACCACCGACTGTGGAGTATAGAGACTGTCCTGTCATCAGTAACCACCGGCAGTGGGGTATAGAAACTGTCCTGTCATCAGTAACCACCGGCTGTGGAGTATAGAAACTGTCCTGTCATCAGTAACCACCGGCTGTGGGGTATAGAAACTGTCCTGTCATCAGTGACCACCGGCTGTGGAGTATAGAAACTGTCCTGTCATCAGTAACCACCGGCTGTGGAGTATAGAAACTGTCCTGTCATCAGTAACCACCGGCTGTGGGGTATAGAAACTGTCCTGTCATCAGTGACCACCGGCTGTGGAGTATAGAAACTGTCCTGTCATCAGTGACCACCGGCTGTGGAGTATAGAGACCGTCCTGTCATCAGTGACCACCAGCAGTGGAGTATAGAGACTGTCCTGTCATCAGTGACCACCGGCTGTGGAGTATAGAGACCGTCCTGTCATCAGTGACCACCGGCTGTGGAGTATAGAGACCGTCCTGTCATCAGTAACCACCGGCTGTGGAGTATAGAGACTGTCCTGTCATCATTGACCACCAGTTATGGACTGTAGAGACTGTCCTGTCATCAGTAACCACTGGCTGTGGAGAATAGAGACAGTTATACCACCAGAGGCATTAAATCACACTACGAGACGGTTCTGTTGCTAATGTGTCTCATAATTCCGTGTGTGCAATCGTCAAGCTCTGTGCCATAATACTGAGCGTAACCATCAAGTTTGTGCTTTCTCTGACATACCATCACCATGTGCTCATTCCAGAGGCGTAGCTAGAGGTTCAGCACAGGGGGGGCGAAACATACTTGAGTGGGCCCCCCACTTGGCTTCCCAAACGCACGTTTCCAACTTCACAGGCACATACTACTAGTTGTGGTTATAATATTGTATTAGAAAGATGACTATATAAACTGCTAGATCATCTATGCTGCTAAGTACAGTACAATAGACTTTCTACATACCCTACTCTAAATACTCTACCACATAATGCAGTGAAATATAGGAGTAATAGGAGTAAAAAACAAGAGGACTCCTATGTTAAAGGAAACCTGTCCACAGTTTTTACATCACTAAACTAACAGTCCCCTGCCCCCATCAGACCTCAGATCATCAGAATGTGCCCCCCCATCAGACCTCAGATCAGCGTATTGTGCCCCCATCAGACCTCAGATCAGCAGAATATGCCCCCATCAGACCTCAGATCAGCGTATTGTGCCCCATCAGACCTCACATCAGCGTATTGTGCCCCATCAGACCTCAGATCAGCGTATTGTACCCCATCAGACCTCAGATCAGCAGAATGTGCCCCCATTAGTCCTCACATCAGCCTACTGTGCCCCATCAGACCTCAGATCAGCGTATTGTGCCCCCATCAGACCTCCGATCAACAGAATGTGCCCCCATCAGACCTCATATCAGCAGACTGTGCCCCCATCAGACCTCATATCAGCAGACTGTGCCCCCATCAGACCTCATATCAGCCTACTGTGCCCCCATCAGACCTCCGATCAACAGAATGTGCCCCCATCAGACCTCATATCAGCAGACTGTGCCCCCCATCAGACCTCATATCAGCAGACTGTGCCCCCATCAGACCTCATATCAGCCTACTGTGCCCCTATCAGACCTCAGATCAGCGTATTGTGCCCCCATCAGACCTCAGATCAGCAGACTGTGCCCCCATCAGACCTCATATCAGCAGACTGTGCCCCCATCAGACCTCATATCAGCAGACTGTGCCCCCATCAGACCTCATATCAGCCTACTGTGCCCCTATCAGACCTCAGATCAGCGTATTGTGCCCCCATCAGACCTCAGATCAGCGTATTGTGCCCCCATCAGACCTCAGATCAGCAGACTGTGCCCCCATCAGACCTCATATCAGCAGACTGTGCCCCCATCAGACCTCATATCAGCAGACTGTGCCCCCATCAGACCTCAGATCAGCGTATTGTGCCCCATCAGACCTCAGATCAGCGTATTGTGCCCCCATCAGACCTCAGATCAGCAGACTATGCCCCCATCAGACCTCATATCAGCAGACTGTGCCCCCCATCAGACCTCATATCAGCAGACTGTGCCCCCATCAGACCTCAGATCAGCAGACTGTGCCCCCATCAGACCTCAGATCAGCAGACTGTGCCCCCATCAGACCTCATATCAGCAGACTGTGCCCCCATCAGACCTCATATCAGCCTACTGTGCCCCTATCAGACCTCAGATCAGCGTATTGTGCCCCCATCAGACCTCAGATCAGCGTATTGTGCCCCCATCAGACCTCAGATCAGCAGACTGTGCCCCCATCAGACCTCATATCAGCAGACTGTGCTCCCATCAGACCTCATATCAGCAGACTGTGCCCCCATCAGACCTCAGATCAGCGTATTGTGCCCCCATCAGACCTCAGATCAGCGTATTGTGCCCCATCAGACCTCAGATCAGCAGACTATGCCCCCATCAGACCTCATATCAGCAGACTGTGCCCCCATCAGACCTCAGATCAGCGTATTGTGCCCCATCAGACCTCAGATCAGCGTATTGTGCCCCCATCAGACCTCAGATCAGCAGACTATGCCCCCATCAGACCTCAGATCAGCAGACTGTGCCCCCATCAGACCTCATATCAGCAGACTGTGCCCCCATCAGACCTCATATCAGCAGACTGTGCCCCCATCAGACCTCATATCAGCAGACTGTGCCCCCATCAGACCTCATATCAGCAGACTGTGCCCCCATCAGACCTCAGATCAGCGTATTGTGCCCCCATCAGACCTCAGATCAGCGTATTGTGCCCCCATCAGACCTCAGATCAGCAGACTATGCCCCCATCAGACCTCATATCAGCAGACTGTGCCCCCATCAGACCTCAGATCAGCGTATTGTGCCCCATCAGACCTCAGATCAGCGTATTGTGCCCCCATCAGACCTCAGATCAGCAGACTATGCCCCCATCAGACCTCAGATCAGCAGACTGTGCCCCCATCAGACCTCATATCAGCAGACTGTGCCCCCATCAGACCTCATATCAGCAGACTGTGCCCCCATCAGACCTCATATCAGCAGACTGTGCCCCCATCAGACCTCATATCAGCAGACTGTGCCCCCATCAGACCTCAGATCAGCCCACCCAGCCACATAGGATTAAAATAAAAAACTTTACTTACCTGTTCTGCGCTGCGGCTGCCCTCCGGTCCGCGCTCCGCTCTCTTCCCTGGCCCGCGCACACTATGACCTGACGCTGCGTGCAGCGTCAGGTCATAGTGCGCGCCGCCAGGGAAGAGAGCAGAGCGCGGACCGGAGGGCAGCCGCAGCGCAGAACAGGTAAGTAAAGTTTTTTATTTTAATCCTATGTGGCTGGGTGGGCTGATCTGAGGTCTGATGGGGGTCCCTAAATACAAGTGAGCGCTTCCATAATGGAAGCGCTCACTTGTATTCGCCTGATAGTAGGCAAGGTCATCCTTGCTGGGGCCCCCCTGAGTCACTGGGCCCGGAGCCGTCGCCCCCCCTGCCCCCCCGGTAGCTACGCCACTGGCTCATTCTGAGCAAACCACTTTTCATGTTATACTTTGCAGAGCCTGTAGGAGACCCTGCGCCATACTGCAGTGGGGTACCCTGTAATGGTCATAGGCAGTGTCGTACATAGAGAAGTAAGGGCCCCATAGTAAGAATAAAACCAGGCCCCCCACACAGGACAGAAGGGTTTCTGCCTAAACCCCTCTCAATGATCCTTGGGCCATTTTTCCGCTGCCTCATTTGGTAAAAGTTGTTCCTTTAGAGGGTAGAGTCCTGACCAAGTGTTCACCTCCAGTAGAAGAGGAGATGATCCCAACTAAGACTGGGCCCCTCTTGCCCTGGGCCCCATAGCAGTCACATGGTCTGCCGCTATGGTAGTCATGCTCCTTGTCATAGGCTACACCCATAAGTTCCTGACCCTCTTACATGTGCATGAATTTCTGTAACAGTTACATAAATTTCTCCAAAAAAGTAATAAACCTGCCACGTGCACCTATACCCTCATTAAACCTACATAGACATTCAGTATACTCTGTGTATTCCAAGGACAGGTTCACTCAGCTTTGACGTCCCCTTAATTCAATTACTCTATCTATCCATGTGTTTTCCAGGGGGGCGGTCAATAACTTTCAGTCCAAGGAGAGATTTCCCAACCGAGTTATAAAATAACCTGTGATTGATCCTCCAGTCTCCCCAATAATAGCCCGGCAGAGGAGTGCAAGTTAATGAGAAGATAACAGCAGTACGAGCAAGGTCAGCGCAGGACCAGGGCTATCACTGACAGTGATCCATTGTATTGATCTTCCTCATTGTATCAATGACTTCCTGACCGGAAAGTAGTGACGATGGCTGTGGATATACTGGAAAATACCTTTAACTACAAATTTACTTTACTACAAACCACTCTCCTTCAGAGCTGCACTCAGAATTCTGGTGGTTGCTCCTAGAAATCATTCAGCCCTTATCAGGACAGCTGGCTTTTTTATACTATGGCAATGATGCTGCAAGGGAAGTGCAGGGCTGTGGTCTGTAGTGACTATGACTGTGGATATACTGGAAAACTCCTTTAACGACAAATAATTTGCTTTACTACAAACCATTCTCCTTCAGAGCTGCACTCAGTATTCTGCTTTTATTACTAGCGATCATTCAACCCTTATCGG
This sequence comes from Rhinella marina, assembly GCA_900303285.1. Taxonomy (NCBI): domain Eukaryota; kingdom Metazoa; phylum Chordata; class Amphibia; order Anura; family Bufonidae; genus Rhinella; species Rhinella marina. The sequence goes on from ONZH01010335.1 coordinate 73,214, forward strand.
GACAACTAATTTTTCTATAGCTATGATGCTGCAGGGGAAGTGCAGGGCTGGAGTCTGTAGTGACTAGGACTATGGTTATAATGGAAAACTCCTTTACAAATATTTTCCTTTACTACAAACCATTCTACCTCAGAGCTGCATTCAGAATTCTGCTATCGTTACTAACAGTCATTCAACCCTTATCAAGACTCATTTTTCGATAGCTATGATGCTGCAGGGGAAGTGCATTATCACAGGCAGGGCTGGGGCACTGCCCTTGGGGTACTCTCTGGCTGGGAAATGCATACCGGAGGCACCCTATAGCTAAGAAATAATGTGTGGGGGTATTGTCTGCCTGGGGTACTCTGTAGATAGGAATTTTATGTGGTGGTACTCTAAGGCTGGGTCACTGTCTATGATCCATCCTTTAGATAGGGGAACCACTACATGATACTTAGTCAATTGAATGAGGAACCAAGTAACAGATTTTTGGGCCAAGTCCTCCACAGTGAAAGCTCTCTCTCTCTCTCTATATATATATATATATAGAGAGAGAGGGGTTGTTCTTACTGAATCCTATAATACAAGCATAGGTCCCAAGTGTCTTCCGTCCAGCAGGACAGTCCAGGATTTCAGGGGTTGGTCCACTTCTGGTGCAAGAGTTCAGCTTGGGCCCCCTTCCCTCAGTGCTTTGTGGCAAGGAGCAGGGGAGCACATAGCCTTCGTACTGCCTGAGGCAAAAATTGAAACAGCATTCCCCCCCATGCCAAATTCTTGACCTAACCCCTTCCCTCCAGCCAGAGATATAACTTGACCAGCATGCACTTTCTATAATACTGGTGTCTTCTTATGTGGCACAAGGGTCTTTGGGCCCACTCAGGCTCCTGGGCCCGGTAGCGACTGCTACCTCTGCACCCCCTATAGCTACTCCCCTGCCTTAAGTACTACAGTATACTTCTTGTATCTGGAAGCTTTCTCCTGGGCTAATGAAAGTTATAATAATAATTCGATTTATATTAGTACCCTGAACCATGGGGTGGACTGGCCATAGACCCTACCAGAAAATTTCCCAGTGGGCTGATGCCCAGAGGGCCATTCAAGGTCTCCTCATGGCCACCAGCCAGGGACATAAAGAACTGATACTCTCAGCATTAATTAATGTAGGAGCCTCAGGCACTTAAGCACCTGGCCAGCGGCCTCAAGTGCCCTCCTGAATTCAACTGTATTGCCCTCCTCAGGACAACGATACAGTTGCATACTGTGGCGTGGGAGGCGGTATTTTGTCCTGCACTGTGGTATCTGGTTCTGCTGGGGCGGCATTTTGTTCTGCACTACAGTATTGCTGGACCCCACCTACTTCTGTTGTCCCTGCCTACATGTATTGGGCCCCTTTCACACAAGCGAGTCCCACACATCGAACTCGCAGAGTGTGTCAGGGAGAGCACCCGTTCTGAACTCAGGAGCACTGCCAGGGTCGCATAGCATTATATTGATTTATGATGCTATGTAACCCTTACACCTTCTGGAATTGTGCAGCATTATGTGAGTGTTATACAATACATTCCAGACCTCTAAGGGTTACATAGCATTATATTGATTTATGATGCTATGTAACCCTTAGAGGTCTGGAATGTATTGTATGTAACAGTGCTCCGGAGTTTAGAACGGGTGCTCTCCCTGACACACGCTGCGAGGGAAAGGGACCTTGGTCTTGTCTACTTGTGTTGCCCCACCTTCTGTCTGCTCGGACCATTGGCTGGGGCCATTTTTTTTCCAGGGCCTCTGGAAAGTTCCCAGTCTGCCTCTGAACCTTAGGTAGTAATAATAATAATATAATAATGCATATCTAATAGAGGCAGCTGTCTTACTCATAGATGCCCAGTCTTACTCCACGCTTGCAGAGGTATTCTCCTCTAGAAGCAATTCTGAAATATCCCCGTAAGCACGCAGTCTGATGGGATATATTTGTGCAGACATGAATATTGAACATAGTGCCATGCTGTACCCATTTACTGCACGCACTGCTCAGCTATTATGACATTAAACATAGCGCATAATTTATTGTCCAGAATGCCATCCATTTTCAAAATTTTGTTATATACTGCCCACATAGAGCCATACTTTACCCACAGAGGGCTAAACCTTTCCTGTGAGTACGGCATAAGTTTCCAAATTGTGCTAACATACAGTGCCCAAAGAGAACCACACCTAGACCCATACTTTGCATGGGAGCAAAACTATATTTTTCATGGGAACAGAGACCTTTGTGCAGAGTCTGCTGGAAGAGGCAGGTGGACTAGTGGAGTATTTTAAGGTGACTGAGGGAGCAGAAGACAATGCCTTGGTCAATATAGAACCATATTTTGCATGGAAGCAAAGAGCTCTGTGCAGAGCCTGCGGGAGAGGCGGACGGAGTAGTAAAATGCTCCAAGGTGACCCAGGGGAATGGAAGACCTGAGGGAATGTGAGAGTTCTATATGTATCTAAAACAGAGCCTTTTGTATTCATATACAGTGCCCAAAGAGCACCATACTTTGTCAACATATGAACGTATTTTGCAAAATAGGAGCAAAAAGCTGTGTGCAGAGTCTGCGGGAGAGGCATTCAGAATAGTGAAATGCTCCAAGGTGACTCAGGGGAATGGAAGACGTGAGGGAATGTGACAGTGCTGTATGTTTTTGTGCACATATACAGTGCCCAAAGAGCACCATACTTTGTCAACATTAATTCATATTTTGCATGAGAGCTCTGTGCAGAGCCTGCGGGAGAGGTAGTCAGAGCAGTAGAGTGCTCCAAGGCGACCCAGGGGAATGGAAGATTCGAGGAAATGTGAGAATGCTATGTGTTTTCAAAACAGAGCCTTTTTAAATTCATATACAGTGCCCAAAGAGCATCACACTTTGTCAATATGCAACCTTACTTTGCAAAATAGGAGCAAAAAGCTGTGTGCAGAGCCTGCGGGAGAGGCAGTCAGATTAGTGAAATGCTCTAAGGTGAGCAAGGGGAATGGAAGACCTGAGGGAATGTGACAGTGCTATACGTTTTTGTGCACATATACAGTGCCCAAAGGGTGTCATACTTTGTCAACATTAATTCATATTTTGCATGGGAGCAAAGAGCTCTGTGCAGAGCCTGCGGGAGAGGTAGTTAGAGCAGTGGAGTGCTCAAGGCGACCCAGGGGAATGGAAGACCTGAGGGAATGTGACAGTGCTATATGTTTTTGTGCTCATATACACTGACCAAAGAGCAACATTCTTTGTAAACATACAACCATATTTCGCAAATTAGGAGCAAAAAGCAGTGTGCAGAGCCTGCGGGAGAGGCAGTCAGAGCAGTGGAGTGCTCCAAGGTGACCCAAAGGAATGGAAGACTTAAGGGAATGTGAGAATGCTATGTGTTTCCAAAACAGAGGCTTTTTGTGCTCATATACAGTGACCAAAGAGTGTCATACTTTGTCAACATACAAACAAATTTCGCAAAATAGGAGCAAAAAGCTGTGTGCAGAGCCTGCGGGAGAGGTAGTCAGAGAAGTGAAATGCTCCAAGGTGAGCAAGGAGAATGGAAGACCTGAGGGAATGTGAGAGTGCTATATGTTTTTGTGCTATATACAGTGCCTAAAGAGCACCATAGTTTGTCAACATACAACCATATTTTCCAAAATAGGAACAGAAATCTGTGTGGAAACTGCGGGAGAGGCAGTCAGAGGTGGAGTGCTCCAAGGTGACTGAGGGAATGGAAAACCATCGGGAAACTGGGAGTGCTTTCTAAAGTAGAGCCGTTTTTGTGCTCATATGCTGCACCGTACTTTGCACAGGAGGCTTATTTTGCACTAGAGCAAAAAGTTGTGTGCAGAGCCTGCAGGAGAAGCAGCACCACTATCAAGCAGGAAAAACTGCAGTGAAAAGAAGAGATGAAAATCATTCTTTTTGTGCCAGAGTTGTAACCCCTTGTGTACGAGACTTTCTTGATGACGATGTAGCAGAGCTAGTGACTGAACATCATTATAAACAGCGTACGAATTCTGGAAGCCAGCTTATTATTGAGTGCTCTAACACGATTTTAACCATTAAATTACTCGTGTAAGATGAAGAGCGTATATACGGTCCAAGTCTTCACATCAGGCTTTAGAGATAGCAGGGGATATTATTGACAATTTTATTTCAAAGTGTCTTCATCGCCCAGCGCTCTATTCCACAAACTTGGCGAAATGTAATTGAATTTCAAAGCAATACTGCTGACTTATCAGCAAGGCGCAGGTAGCAGAATAGCACATTGGCTTCTCCATACAGTGGTGACGTACGCTGCGCTCTTGTCACTGTAGCAGTAAAGAAAAAAAATTTCAGAAGACAAAAGAAACGAAACAGGGAGAAGCCTTGACACTCCACCACGGACATTCAGTAAAGAGTTGTATGCGCAGCTTAATAGGGAAAGTAAATGGGGTGATCCGAGGATGGCAAATGCAATCCAAGATTGTGAAACACTGCGGCAGAAAGGAATGCTTTATGTATGTATTATTTCAGAGAATGGCTGTCACCGGGTCATACATTCTTTGTTACTTAAGCCACAGTTTATGGCAAGTGCAGGCTGGAAGGAATTGCTGTGACATTAACTTCCAGTTTAGCAAATGCATGCGCTGCCACAGAGATGTGTGAGACGTCTACAAGAAGTTTACAACAAAGGTGTGACTTGAATCTACTTGGCTAGAATGCAGAATCTGTAAAAGGGCCCCTACCTTCCATGTGCCTTTATAATACTGCCTCCTATGTACAAGAATATAACTACTATAATACTGCTCCTATGTATAAGAATATAACTACTATAATACTGCCTCCTATGTACAAGAATATAACTACTATAATACTGCTCCTATGTACAAGAATATAACTACTATAATACTGCTCCTATGTACAAGAATATAACTACTATAATACTGCCTCATATGTACAAGAATATAACTACTATAATACTGCTCCTATGTACAAGAATATAACTACTATAATACTGCTCCTATGTACAAGAATATAACTACTATAATACTGCCCCTATGTACAAGAATATAACTACTATAATACTGCCTCATATGTACAAGAATATAACTACTATAATACTGCCTCATATGTACAAGAATATAACTACTATAATACTGCTCCTATAGACAAGAATATAACTACTATAATACTGCTCCTATAGACAAGAATATAACTACTATAATACTGCCCCATGTACAAGAATATAACTACTATAATACTGCTCCGTGTACAAGAATATAACTACTATAATACTGCTCCTATGTACAAGAATATAACTACTATAATACTGCTCCTATGTACAAGAATATAACTACTATAATACTGCCTCATATGTACAAGAATATAACTACTATAATACTGCTCCTATGTACAAGAATATAACTGCTATAATACTGCTCCTATGTACAAGAATATAACTACTATAATACTGCTCCTATGTACAAGAATATAACTACTATAATACTGCCTCATATGTACAAGAATATAACTACTATAATACTGCTCCTATGTACAAGAATATAACTACTATAATACTGCTCCTATGTACAAGAATATAACTACTATAATACTGCCTCCTATGTACAAGAATATAACTACTATAATACTGCTCCTATGTACAAGAATATAACTGCTATAATACTGCTCCTATGTACACGAATATAACTACTATAATACTGCTCCTGTGTACATACATATAACTACTATAATACTTCCCCTATGTACAAGAATATAACTACTATAATACTGCTCCTATGTACAAGAATATAACTACTATAATACTGCTCCTATGTACAAGATTATAACTACTATAATACTGCTTCCTATGTACAAGAATATAACTACTATAATACTGCTCCTATGTACAAGAATATAACTACTATAATACTGCCTCATATGTACAAGAATATAACTACTATAATACTGCTCCTATGTACAAGAATATAACTGCTATAATACTGCTCCTATGTACAAGAATATAACTACTATAATACTGCTCATATGTACAAGAATATAACTACTATAATACTGCCTCATATGTACAAGAATATAACTACTATAATACTGCCCCTATGTACAAGAATATAACTACTATAATACTTCCCCTATGTACAAGAATATAACTACTATAATACTGCTCCTATGTACAAGAATATAACTACTATAATACTGCTCCTATGTACAAGATTATAACTACTATAATACTGCTTCCTATGTACAAGAATATAACTACTATAATACTGCTCCTATGTACAAGAATATAACTACTATAATACTGCTCCTATGTACAAGAATATAACTACTATAATACTGCTCCTATGTACAAGATTATAACTACTATAATACTGCTCCTATGTACAAGAATATAACTACTATAATACTGCTCCTATGTAGAAGAATATAACTAATATAATACTGCCTCCTATGTACAAGAATATAACTACTATAATACTGCTCCTATGTACAAGAATATAACTACTATAATACTGCCTCCTATGTACAAGAATATAACTACTATAATACTGCTCCGATATACAAGAATATAACTACTATAATACTGCTCCTATGTACAAGAATATAACTACTATAATACTGCTCCTATGTACAAGAATATAACTACTATAATACTGCCTCCTATGTACAAGAATATAACTACTATAATACTGCTCCGATATACAAGAATATAACTACTATAATACTGCTCCTATGTACAAGAATATAACTACTATAATACTGCTTCCTATGTACAAGAATATAACTACTATAATACTGCCTCCTATGTACAAGATTATAACTACTATAATACTGCCTCCTATGTACAAGAATATAACTACTATAATACTACTCCTATGTACAAGAATATAACTACTATAATACTGCTCCTATGTACAAGAATATAACTACTATAATACTGCTCCTATGTACAAGAATATAACTACTATAATACTGCTCCTATGTACAAGAATATTACTACTATAATACTGTTCCTATGTACAAGAATATAACTACTATAATACTGCTCCTATGTACAGGAATATAACTACTATAAAACTGCCTCCTATGTACAAGAATATAACTACTATAATACTGTTCCTATGTACAAGAATATAACTACTATAATACTGCTCCTATGTACAAGAATATAACTACTATAATACTGCTCCTATGTACAAGAATATAACTACTATAATACTACTCCTATGTACAAGAATATAACTACTATAATACTGCTCCTATGTACAAGAATATAACTACTATAATACTGCTTATATGTACAAGAATATAACTACTATAATACAGTCTCCTATGTACAAGAATATAACTACTACTTGTCTGACACTTCTTAGGTAGAAGGATGTAATAACTCTGCTGTGGTTTCTGTGCAGTTTTTATGTGCTTTTTTATTGTTTGTGTTTTTGCAATTACTTGGGAGAAGCCATCTCTCATCAGTGTGGAGCATCTTAGCCTTCCCTGCAAATTGAAATTCCAAATAAGTTTTTGGCGGTGGTGTGAACAGTCCACTTTCATCCTTCAGTAGAGGAGCTTGTTATGAAGAATGGCGCTCGTTGGTTTGAGTTATTATGGAACTGACAGTCTGAAAAGTGGCACCTATCCAGCTGTCAGTGATGAATTCATCTCCTCTCTGCCAGGTTCTCCCATCCCCCTCCTGGTTCTTCACAGGCGTAAACTTCAGATAAACTTTTTTATTGTCTTTTTCTTAATTATATTTTTGTCGTCTTTTCAGTCCTAATCTGCTTTTTGCTTTTACTTCTTTTAGATGAAGTCTGCAGAAGTCGAGGACAGAGCACTGTTTACAGAGACGTACTGTAAAATCTGCAATGCGCAGTTAATATCTGAGTCTCAGAGGGTGGCACATTACGAGGTGAGCGCATTCGACACCGGTATTTAACCAAATACAGTAATGAAGATTGTAGATGATTTTAAGAACTTTGTTTACATGATGATTAGATGTGGTGGAGCAGAGTGTGTGAATTAGCTGATTAAGGCTGCATCATTTGTACATAATGGTAACTCTCTAAATTACGGTATTACTGAAGATATACCTGCAGTCCTGTGTAAAGCCTCATGCCGTAACGCAACAAGTCATGAAGAATAACAAACGCAGCTCTGCTACATCTGGAACAGTTTGTGCTTTTCTCATTTGCCTTATCTCAAAGTCCAGCCAGTGTCAGGCTATGAAGGTAATGGTCATCTTTCGTTACAATGAAATATGCAGAAGCTTACTAAATACTGAGTATACAAGAAGCCCCTAAGCTCCCCCTAGTGGTTGCTGCAGGCAGTCAAAATTTAAACATTTTACTATACAGGAGATTTGGAGTGCTGCATCTGAGAAACAAATCTAAATGCTATAGGAAATAGCCAGCCAAGAAATTTGGACCTATTTAGAGTCAGCCATTAGAACAAACACCCATATTAATTCAGAAATCATACCCCATACCAGACCCTTAACAAGACTTTAGATCAAACTCATAAATCAGATCCCATATTAGACCTTCAAGACAGAAGACTAAACCCAAAAGCAGAATGCAGATCAGACCCCATATTAGACCCCTAAGACAGACCCTAGACTAGACTCCTAAATTAACTCAGCCCTTAGAACATGCACCTATATTAATTCAGAAATCAGACCCCAGACCAGACCCTTAACCAGACTTTAGCTCAGATCTAGAGATGAGCGAGCGTGCTCGTTACGAGCACTGTAGTGCTTGGCTCCCCTGCGCTAGCATAGGCGCTGGCAGCCACTTCCGTCCTCCGGCGCCCATGCGAGCGCAGTGGAGCCGAGCACTACAGTGCTCGTAACGAGCACGCTCGCTCATCTCTACTCAGATCCCATATTAGACCTCAGACAGATAGCAGACTAAACAAAAAGCAGAATCCAAATCAGACCCGTAGGACTGATCCTAGACCTCTAAATCAGACACCATATTAGACCACTAAGAGTGACCTCAAACCTCTAAATCGGACCCTATGTAACACCACTAATACTGACTCCAGTCCTCTAAATCCGACCTCAGATCAGACTCCTAACATAGACCCTAAATCAGACCCCTACAACAAACCTTAGACCAGAGCCATAAATCAGACTAAAAAAAATCAAAAGACCAGAACAGAAAAAAGAAAACCTACTGACTTACCTTTCCACACTTCTAGCTTCTCCTTTCTTCAAGGCCCTGGTCTGCAGGTAGTGGCACCAGCCACGATGTTGTATACGACATCCAGATGGCACATTTATTTGGCTGTCCAGAACCATTTGATCACTCTGCAGAACCCATGTCGGGGATCCCAGGTGGAAAACACCAGCATATGCACATATTAGGTCATGCGTTAGCGGTGTGTCCTATCTGACTCTGCTATGTACTGCACGGACAACCATTAATCTGAATGGCCACATGTAATGCTACATGTAATAAGTGATGAAGCGGTAGGGGTCCGGCCACAGGGAACCCCACTGATCTCTGGAATGTGTGTCCCACATCCCCAGTTTTATATGGAGCAGCAATCAAGTATACGTTCCAATCAAAGTCTACGTGACTGTCCAAAATAGCTGTGTACTGAGCTTGGACACCTTTGTCAGTCACATAGAGTGGAATGGCATGGCAGTGTATAGGATCAACCACCACGCCTATAGGGGGGATGGGATTCCCCATTATCGTGATTGGTGGGGTCTCATTAGTCAGATCCCCACCAGTCAGGCACTTATCCCATATCCTCTGGAGCAGAGATGCTCAACCTGTGGCCCTCCAGCTGTTGCAAAACTGCAACTCCCAATAGCTGTAGGCTGTCCAGGCATGCTGGGAGCTGTAGTTTTGCAACAGCTGGAGGGCCACAGGTTAGGCATCCCTGTTCTGGAGGATAATCTATAGGAGTGTATGACTAAACCGCCAGCTCCAGATGTTGCTTGGAAGTCTATGGGAAATATGAAATGCAGCGCAAATAGGGTTCATTTTTTTATTTGCAGTGGTGTTTTTGTCTCAATGGTGTTTTTTTCCAAATTGCAGCATGCTCGGGGTCTGGTGGTTTTTCCCTCGTTGCCTGGTATTTTTCTCCCATAGACTTCTTGGTTAAAACACACTGGCACTGATGTCTCTGCAGAGGAGGTGGACGCTCCGCTCATATAACATGCCAATAGATTTATGGGTCTAGTCTAAGGTTTGTTGTAGGAGTATGATTTAGGGTCTGTGTTATGTGTTTGGTCTGGGTTCTCTGTTAGGGGTCTGTCTTAGTCATCTAATATGGGGTCTAATATAGAGGATTGGGGTCAGTCTTCGGGTTCTGTCCTAGGGGTCTGATTTGTATTCTGCTTTTGGGTTTAGTCTGGTATCTGTCTTAGAGGTCCAATATGGGATCTGATTTATGAGTTTGAGCTAAAGTCTGGTTAAGGGTCTGGTCTGGGGTCTGATTTCTGAATTAATATAGGTTCTTATTCTAAGAGCTGAGTTAATTTAGGAGTCTAGTCTGGGGTCTGTCTTAGGGGTCTAATATGGGGTCTGATCTGGATTCTGCTTTTAGGTTTAGTCTTCTGTCTGTCTTGGAGGTCTACTATGGGATCCGATTTATGAGTTTGATTTAAAGTCTGGTTAAGGGCCTGGTCTGGGGTCTGATTTCTGAATTAATATAGGTGCATGTTCTAAGGGCTGAATTAATTTAGGAGTCTGGTCTGGGGTCTGAATTCATTGTTCCCCAAAGGAAGACATATTTAAGTCCCTTTATATGTCCGGAACTACTACCTTGCCAGGTGCCGTCATCCTGACTACACCCAGAAGTATCACACAGATGTAGGCTGCCTGTATGTACTAGATATTAGCTATTTCTCATGCACCTCAATGAGTCCTAGGATGAAAGACAGATATATCGACTTCTCAGAGTATTTATATCTTATCACATTGCAGATTTGCACTGACCTTTCCTCCGCTCGTCCCCCGTCAGGGGTCTTTCATGAGCGGCAGCAGAAGAATCCCTGTTAATGTCACACCTGAGAAGGGAGCTGCTGTCATAACATCCTTGAACTTCTGGCGCCTCTTTAAGCCATTATTTGTCAGACGCACCCTTCAAAGGGAATATATTCCTCCAAAGTGACAGCGTAAATGTATTTTTCTCACCTCGGTTTGACTTCAAACTAATCATTTTTCGGAAAAAGCTGGCACCAAATGCTGCATCTGGCATAACACCTTCTAGGAAATGTGTTATAGAGAGCTGTGCACATCACACATAATATCACAGTAATGGCCTGGTAATGCAGTCACGCTGTCCACTGAGCGCAAGACAGATCCTGGGACTGTGCCCAACTTCTGATGAGTGCCGGGGCCTCTTTGTAGTATACAAGCACAGTGCTGTCCATTGTATAGTGGCCATGCTTGGTATTGCAGTGCATCCCATTTAGGTGAATGGGACTGTGACCAATGGACGTGACGTCAGGGGCGCAATGTCCCTTCCAATAGATCATTGGGGTCACACCACCACCGATCTGGTATTGATGACCTGTCCTGAGGATAGCTTATCAATATTTAGTCTCAGAAGAGCCCTTGAATAGAGAAGACATTTTTGATCTAGAGGATCCTCTATTCCATAGTTGTGGAGAGACAGCTGCGAGTTTCTCTTTTGCAGGTATGCTTTTGAGGAATGCTCACATAATGCACAAGCAGGGGAAGACTAGGAACTTAAAGTGGCCCTTGGAAAAAATGCCAAAAGTGGCCCCGTTTTGTAGTCAGGTCCAAATTGATGGAAGGCAGGGCCAGGAATACTATATAGTGGCATATTATACCGCCCCAACAGAGCCAAATACCACAGTCCATCACAAAATACTGCCAGTGGCACAAAATACCTCCCCAGAAACTTTTGCTGGCCGGCCATGAGGAGGGCTCAGGGGGCCCCCTGGGCATCGGCCCACCGGGAAATTTCCCTGTAAGGTCTATGGCCAATCCAGCCCTGTGCACAAGACAAGCAGGGGCAAGAAAGCACTTAGCATGAGTAGCTGTAGTTGTTTTTCTTCATGACTGACTCCTGCCCTCGGGCGTCATGGCCATATGAGCCCAATGAGATCCTTGGTGCATAACTGAAGTCTTCCCTTCACTTTCATTGGATGGGAGGCGATACAGCCTGTGGAGGAGGTGGAACATTGAGCATAAAAAGCCAGCTCGCAACGGCATTCGTAGGCACTGCCTTGACCAGAAGCCTAAACCACCATGTTACCAGACTGTCCACTTATGACCTGCAAAGCGCGTAGGAACTTTAACAGTGAGAACTCAGGGTATATTAGCTAGCGTAGGGTTAGGTATCCAACTCTGGACCGGGGGTTACCCTTTTTAGGACGGGATTTCCTTTTGTATCTGGCTTAGGAATTAGCTTTATCTCACCTCCTAGCCAGTACATAGGATGATTTAGGAAGCAACCTTTGGGGAACCAACAAGATTTGTGACCCCTGGTCCACAACTAAGCATAATTCTGTCCCATAACTATTCAACATCTGGAATTTCATGTTTTTAATGAAGAAAGAGAGTAGTTTTGTTTTTTTTTTGCGTTTTTCAGCCAACTCCATGTGACCAGCAGAGGGCCACCTAATCTCTGGGGCCCCAAGCATTTGATTGGCTTGTGTGGTGGTAAAGTCCACCCCCGGGCCCAACGATAAAAAAAAAATGAGTCCAATTTATAACATATTAAAGGGGTTTTCAGGGGCTTATCAGTAATGGATCATGGGGGTCTAACCTTACGCCCAGAAATATCTGATTGAAAAGGACTCTAGGGTTTAATCCCTTTCATTGTTTGACAACCAAAGCTCCAAGCTTCTCATAGTGGCTGTGCCTGGTATTTCAGCTCAGTCTCACTTGAAGTTCAGGACCAGGCACAGCCACTACAAGATATACAGAGGTGTGACTGGTGTGCAATAATGTAGACACGGTGCTCACGGAGTGCCACGGCCCCAGCAATCCGCTGATCAGTCAGACCGCCACCGATCTGAAGGACACATGATCAGTGTCAAAGACCCTAATTTGTGCAATAAATATGTGAAATGAAACATCTGCGGGAAAGGAAGGCTGGGTAATAGATATGGGCAGCGCTGACCTGGGCGCGTGCCAGATATGTTTGATGACAGCCATGCTGCGAGGGCGCGGGTGCAATTTATCAAAAATGGAAAACCGTACTTACCAACCTCCAATCATGGTTATTACCTACACAGCTCGGGGGTAACGCATTATACTATTAAATGTGGATTATTAGTCATTACTGATTAATCACTGTGGAGGTCTGTAGCCGGCGACTCTACACGGGTTCCTTACTCGTTATCTGCTTTGTATTTTTACTGCATAGATTTTTTTTACAAGCGTAGACTTTACAGCCGACGCAGTCATTAATTTGAAGATATATATCACTATTAGCATGTTATATGACCGGAGCGTCCACTTCCCCTCCAAAGACATCAGCGCCAATGTGTGTTACCCAAGAAGTCTATGGGAGAAAAATACCAGGCAATGAGGGACAAACCGCCAGACCCCGAACATGTTGCTATTTGAAAAAAAAAAAACACCATTGACACAAAATACCACTGCAAATAAAGTAAAAAAATAAAATAAAAAAAAAGCAAATAAAACTGCCTAAAGGGGGGTTTCCCAGCCATACCTTCCTATAGATTATCCTCCAGAGCACTGATGCTCAGCCTGTAGCCAACCAGCGGTTGCAAAACTACGACTCCCACCATGCAACAGTTGGAGGGCTACAGGTTGAGCATCAGTGCTCTGGAGGATATGGGATAAGTGCCTGACTGGTGGAGATCCGACTAATAAGACCCCACTAATCACAATAATGGGGGATCCCATGCCCCCTATAGGTGTGGCGGTTGATCCTATACACTGCCATGCCATTCCACTCTATGTGACTGACAAAGGTGTCCAAGCTCAGTACACAGCTATTTTTGGCAGTCTTGTAGGCTTTGATTGGACCGTATACTTGATTGCTGCTCAATATAAAAACCCATTCCAGAGATCTGTGGGGTTTCCTGTGGTCGGACCCCTACCGCTTCATCACTTCTTGTTTAATTTGGCTTTGCTTCGAGCTGGTATACCAGACACAGCCCCACGGAAATGAGTGTCAATATTTCTAGAAAACCACAGATTTTAATCTCATTATCCCTTTAACCCCTTCCCAAAATCCACTGTGCATACTATTTGATTTCAGGCTATAGTATAAGCTTTCCAATGATCTCAAGGTGGTCTTTATTATTATTATATTCACTTATATAGCACTGACATTATTACCATTCACTGTCTTTAATGGGGCTCACAATCTAAGTTCCCTATCAGTATCCGGAAGAAACCTAAGCAAACACAGGGAGAACATACAAACTGCATGCCGATGTTGTCCTTGGTTGGAATCAAACCTAGGACCCCAGTGCTGCAAGGCACCAGTGCTAACCACTGAGCCAACATGCTGCCTAATAAAAAAAAGTTAAAAAAAGTAAGAAAAAAAAGTTAAAAAAAGTATAAAAAGTATAAAACCAAAGTAAAAAATTAAAACATTCAAATCATCCCCTTTCTCCATTTTACAAAAAAAAAAAAAGAATAAACATGATTGGTATCACCACGCCTGAAAATGCCAGAACTATTGGATGGACAGATGTCTTTTTTCGGCCTTATAAACTATGTTACTACGGTATGTTACTATTAAAATATAAAACTAGGGGCGTGGCCTAGGAGCTGAAGGGACAAGACGCATGGTGGCAGAGCTCCACACAAAGATCTCTCATCCACCGCCATCTGAGACACCAGTAGGGTCCTACCTGCTGCCATCGACAAAAGAATACATCTGGGGGCCGGAGGCCAGGGGTGATTTTCTTGCTCCGACCGCTCCTCCAGTTTGAGGCCTACAGCTCCCTCTGAAGCCCCGGACTTTCCTGCCTCGCCGGGCCGACCGGAAGTGCGGGGGGAGCGCGACGGAGCGGACCTCTGCTCTTTGGCCCACTTACCCACTGCCTCTATCACAGGCCCTCGGGGCCCGCAGCTACCTAGCCCTATTAATCTGGAGGAGTGGGGGCGCTCCTGCTGGCTAGACCTGGGCTGAGGCCTGTGCACTGGCCGGGGCCCCGACATTTCTGGGGAGGTGAGACCCGCAGGATCGGTGCCTGGGGTGAAGAGGACCCGGTGAGGATACAGCAGGATCCGGGAACAGCCGTACAACACGACCTCCTCCATTTTGCCGCCTCTGGACCCCAGATACGTCCATCATTCCAGCCGGGAGTGGTGAGTCTGGGGGTGCTACCCCTGATTATATCCAGCCCCCACCATATCTCCCATATCGTGGAACTGCTCCTGGTAAAGTGGGACAGATTTACGGGCCTACGATCCTGCGTCCTGCTGGCTCCTCAGGCTGTTAGGGGGGGACCCCTGAGCTCTGCATTTGCTCCCTACTTTAACCCCTGCCTTGCAGTACACCAAGCTACCACGATAACTAGGGGGCTTATTGTGCAGCCCCGATGTCTGTCACCATGATGCGACACCGTTACTAATCCACCTCGCCTCATCCGCGGCATGATATTCCTTGGAGGTTCTTTACTCATTCTCTTCATCACCTCCGCACAAGCTCATCTTTCTATTTGATCTTTAATATACTCGATTATCTACTACCAGCTTCTCAGCGCGGCATGCCTGCTAGGTCGCAAAAGAAAAAACTGCAGGGCCCTCCTTCATCCTGCCAAACGTTACCAGAACTCTTTCGCACTCCACAACCATCCAGCATGGAACGGCCGGACTCGCCTACTGATAGTACTAGCTCACTGATACCCTCAGAACCTGAGCCTCCAGTGGAGAATCCGACTCCAGCTTTTGATCCAACTGAGCTTTATAACAACATTAAGGCTCTCTTTACCACAGAACTGTCCAGAGCTGTGGCGGACTTTACAAAGCAAATCCAAGACCTGGGTAGTCGAGTCTCCGACATGGAGGAAAGGATGGATGGGGTCGCAGACGCCCTGGACGCTGATAATTCTCGACTGGACGGTCACGCTCAGAGATTGGAGGCCTTAGAATATAAGCTAGAGGACCTGGAGAATCGTAATCGTAGAGCCAACCTCCGAATACGAGGCATGCCGGAAACCATTACTGCTCTGCAACCCACGGTCCTGAATCTATTTCAAGCATTATTACCTCAGATTGACTCTAACATGTTCAGGATGGACCGAGTACATAGAGCTCTGGGACGCCCAAGAAATCCCAATGTACCCCGGGATATTATACTTAAGCTACACTACCCAGAAATGCGTGATGCACTCCTGGCAGCGGCACGCAATTTACAGGCTCTCCCGGGGGTTGATTCCTCTGTGCAATTGTATGCTGACCTGGCTCCAGTTACATTAGAAAAAAGAAGAATGATGTGGCCGGTGACCTTGGCACTTCAAAGAGCCCAAGTTCGCTATCGGTGGGGTTTCCCCTTTCATGTTGCCTGCAAGATCAGTGGACACGACTACACAATAAAGGATCTTTCGGAGGGCTTTGACATGCTCCAACGGGAAGGTATTCCATTTGAGCGCCCTACACCTACCGCATCTTTACCGCAAAGACCAATGAGATCGTGGCACACTCGCCGACAGCCTCTTCCTGCTCTACCTGAAGCCCCTCGACACCCCCGAGATCCTCCTTGAAGTCTGTGACAATCTGCGCGGTACCCTGGGAGTTTCAATTTTCTTGGACTACAGCGGTGGGATCCTGTCCTTCCACGCCGAAGGCCTGTATTAACCACTCTATGAGTCCCCCACTTTCCGGTGCGGGACTGCCTGTATTTGTTTCTCTGGTTTCATTGTTTTATTTTTTGACTCTTGACTTGTGGTACCACTCTCTCCATGCGTGGACTGCGACTGGGGTTGTGATAGGCGTAACTTTGACGCCCGACCCGCTGTCGCTGTTTGTGGTGGAGGGACGTGATCCACAACTTACGATGAACAATATATCCAGGTGTTTCTCAATCTTTTGGGTGTCCCACTACTGGGGTAACCATCTGTCCTAGGATATCCCTGTTACACGATTTCTGTGTGGTCAACTATTGTTCATGGGATGCTCTGGGTCATGTTGCTCACATAAGGCCACTCAATAGATGCGTTTTTCTTATATGTTCATTGTCAGTTGTCATGGCTTACTGTTTATGCACGTTTTAGTATTGACTATGACTAATTCCTTAGGTGTCTCTCATTTTTGCAACTATTTCTCCTGGCCTTGAATAGTGACTGATGATCGAGATTGGTGATATTTTCTCACCCGGTCTGTTGTTACTGTCCAGGGGGGGAGGAAGTTCCTGCAATTCTTGACTACAGGGCCTGTCCTTATTGTTTGGATCTTATTTACCCCATCCATGTCTGCATTCCTGGGGATCATATATATTGTATGGGCTTCTAACAGGTGACAAGCAGATTGTTCATCGGAGGTGGGCGCTGGAGTCTCCTCCAGTGGGGGGACCGGCCATGCAGTCACTGGTGTTCCTCCATTGATAGTTAGGGGGGGGGCTCCTCTGCCCACCCTCCCTTCTATTTTTAGTAGATGGGCCTTGTCTTCCTACTATTCTCTTTCTCTCTTTGTCCCTTTCTCTATGTCTCCTCCCCCTCCCATCCTTTGCTCTTACCTTAATTTCCCTCACTTCTTCTCTTCATTTCATCCTGCTTTCTTTTTATACCTCCTTTATTTTATAAACCATTTTCTGAGCTGATTGCCGCGGAGCTTGGGCATCATGCTCTCTCCGCGCTATATGCGCTTCAGGACTCGTTGTCGACACGTTTGGCTCGACACGTGGCCCCTGATTGTTTCTGTTGTTTTACTCATTTTATTGAGTTTATGTTTCCAAATCAACGAGCACTTTACTATATTGTTCTTGTGTGGCTCTAGGTGGATCCCTTCTATTGTCTTATTTTGGTATGATTGCCGATGGACTTCCCCGGTCTACCCTTCCTTCTTGTAATTTCTCCCCCTTTCTCTTCATATGCTCTGGACATACCACTTCTTCTAGGAATCTAAGCAATACCTTATGCTCGAATTATGTGTAGGGTCATATCCCATAATGTTAGGGGGTTTAACTCTCCACCTAAGAGACGTAAGGCTTTCCTCCAATACGATAGGCTCAAACCGGATATTATATGTCTTCAGGAAACGCATTTTACTCCAACATCCTGTCCCAGATACTTTCACAACCGATATACTATGTTGTCGCACGCTCCGTACCCCTCTAAAAGCAGGGGAGTGGCCATCTTTGTTAAAAACACCCTACCCTTCCAAATTGAGACCACTGTAGTAGATCCTGAAGGAAGGTTTATAATAGTGGTGGGATCTTTATACAATACATCTCTTTGTGTGGTTAACTCTTATGCTCCCAATAGTCAGCCTGCCTCTTTTTTTCACACTGTGGGAAAAATGCTAGAACAGTATTATCCCTCATCACTTGTTTGGTGTGGGGATTTTAATATGACGTTTAATGCGCAGTTGGACAGGTCTTCCCCTGTAGCAGACAAATTGTCCTCCAAGTCCAAAAATCTGATAAGGCGCATTATGCAGGGACTGGATATAGCCGATTGCTGGAGGGAGCATAACGGACCACAACGTGGATATACCTATTTTTCTCCTGTACATGGCCACTATACTAGAATAGATTGGATCATGGCCTCCACTAGGCTTCTTCCACGACTTTTATATGCAAGACATGTGCCCTGTGCTTGGTCTGACCATGACCTGGTACTAGCAGAATTTAACCTGGATTCCCCCTCCAGGTGTCCTTATACCTGGAGATTGAACGAATCCCTTCTCACAGATTCCTCTATAGTAGAGCGCATATCTGTTGCTCTTAGAGATTATTTTGCTGTCAATAATCCATCTGACACTACCCCTGCGATCAACTGGGCTGCGCATAAAACTGTTGTCCGGGGGCTCATCATAGCAGAGGCATCTAGGCTGAAGAAGGAGCGTTCGAAGGCTCAATCTGACCTGGAATCCAAACTGATGCGCTTGGAATTGGCTAATCAGAGGCAACCATCCATGTATCTTAGTAAGGCAATCAGGGACACCAAGCTGCAATTGGATGCCACTTTGTTACATCGCACTGAAAAAGCACTAAGATGGACCCAAGCTAGATTTTATAAACTGGCTAATAAACCAGACAGGTTGTTAGCAGCTAAGTTGAGAGCCCGGCAACGTATTAACGCCATTTACCAGATTAAGGACGCTGGGGGACACATTACATCCAATCCAACCATAATATATCAACAATTTCATGAGTTTTACCAAAAATTATATTCCCAGCCCACTGATCCCCCTACGGCAGATATCTCCACATTTCTTGCTACGCTACCGTTACCGACCCTCTCCTCATCTGCCAAAGAATCTATGAATGTTGATATAACGGATGAGGAAATAGATATGACGATAGCATCCCTTAAACTTGGCAAATCCCCAGGCCCGGACGGGTTCTCGGCGCTCTATTTTAAAAAGTTTAAAGACATCCTGATCCCCCATCTAAAAAGCTTCTGTAATTTTGTCCTACATGGAGGTCAGCTACCATCTGAATGCTAGATGCGCTTATCACGGTGATTCCAAAACCAGAAAAAGACCCTTTATATCCCGCAAATTACCGCCCCATATCCCTACTTAACGTGGATCTAAAAATTTTCACTTCTATCCTAGCCAAACGCCTCAACTCTCACCTCCCTACGCTAACCCATTATGACCAGGTGGGATTTATTCCTGGTAGACAAGCACCTGATAATGTCAGGAAAATCTGTAATATTATCCAATGGGCTAATACGAATACTCACCCTTTATCTATTCTAGCCTTGGACATCGAAAAGGCATTTGATAGCCTTTCATGGTCATACCTCTACCAGGTTCTGTCTGCCATGGGCATATCGGGTCCCTTCCTGCGCTCCATACAAACGTTATATACAACCCCAACTGCCTTTCTTAAAATACCAACTGATGATCCTAGTTCCATCTGTATCCACAGAGGTACCCGTCAAGGATGTCCCCTCTCTCCTTCTCTCTTTGCTTTGGCTATTGAGCTGTTGGCCATTATGATCCGAAATGACCCAAACATAGCGGGAGTTAAAATTGGCTCCCGAGAGTACAAAGCTAGTTTGTTTGCTGATGATATGCTTCCTACTATAACCAAGCCACTAATCACGTTACCCAACTTAATGAAATGTTTGGACACGTTTAGTGGTTATTCCGGCCTTTGGATCAATGCCAAAAAGTCAGAGATCATGCATTGTAACACGCCTTCAAACATTAGGGAGCTGATTTCGATCAATTTTGGCTTTAAAAGTAGAGATGATTACCTCCCTTATTTAGGGGTTAATCTACCAAAAACCCTTGACTCAACATTCAAGTGGAATTATGCCCATCTCATCACGAAACTTCGTGATACCGCGGATACTATACTTATTCCGCTCTCTTCCTACACCGGTCACGGGATCAGCCTTAAAATCTCTACAGACCGAGATTTTCCGTTTCATATGGGCATATAGGAAACCGCGCATCGCTAGACGTATAATGCACTTGCACAAAAGGGTGGGTGGGCTTTCAGTCCCTCATCTCTATAAGTATTATTTGGCGGCCCGATTGACGCAATTAGTAGCTTTTCATGCTTTTTCTAATCCACCACAATGGGTTACTTTAGAGTCCGACTTATTACAACCAATATCCCCTCTAGCATTAATATGGTCACCCGACATCCCTCTAAGATCAATTAATCCGGCGGCTAAAATTCCCCTACCTTATGTTACAACTTTGGAGGAAAACCCGGTTCAAATATAAATTACAAAGCCACGTCTCCCCTATGCTTCCTCTATTTGGAAACCCCCTATTCCCCCCAGGCTTACCATTGACTGCGTTTGTCTGGTGGAAGCATACTAGACTTCGTTATGTGAGTGACTTTATACTCCGCACTAAGCTTATGTCCAGGGCATACTTTATTTCTACCTTCAAGCCTCCATCCTCTGAACTCTTCAGGGTTTCTCAAGTCTTTCACTTTTTGACCTCCCTAATACCAGCACACAGCGTGATAGAATTCACTGCATTTGAAAGGCTTTGCAAATATAGATCCCTGGAGAAAGGCATCCTTTCCTCTATTTATGCCACTCTGAATTCACCACCCTCTGACGCTAAATTGGCTTTCATGCATGGCTGGGAGGTAGATTTAGGGGAGACCCTCACTTCAGAACAATGGTCCGACTGTTGCACGGCAATCAGTAAAGGAAGCTGGCAGGTTCACCCTTATGGAAACATCTATAAAGGTTCTCCATAGGGTTTATTTTGTACCCTCCAGGCTGCACCTCATATACCCTAATGTTTCTCCACTATGTTTCAGAGGTTGTCAGGACTCAGGAACCACTCTTCATATATGGTGGACCTGTCCTGTGGTACGCAGGTTTTGGACCAACATGAAAAGAGGGTTGTTTGAGGTATTTGGTAAGGATCTCCCCTTGTCAGCTCCGGTATATCTTCTGGGCCTTAAGCCACCAGCACTAAATTATACAGCTTATAAGCTACTTCAATACATATTGATGTCTGCCAGGATACATGTGGCATCTAGGTGGCGAACTACATCGCTCTCTATTTCAGCAGTCATCCATAGAGTGAATCGGATAGCCTTATACGAAAAACTGAACGCTACTTTAGCTGATACGAGGGAACGTTATTATCAGATATGGAACCCCTGGCTAAACTGTTCTAAATCCCCCAATTTGCAATATTTTCTATCCCTCTAAAGGGGAGACTTAGGCATTGGGAGGCCTTTCACATTTCCCTGTCCCCTCCATTCCCTTCCCCCTTCCTGACCGGGGGGGTCCAGACGGCTACGCCTTCCTTACTAGACCCGGATTGTTTGATACAGTTCGTAACTAGAAATGAATCCACACAACGCACCAATTGTTAAATTTTATTGTTTGACGCTATTGTTCTTGAAACATTCACTGTTGCATTATAGTTGTAAAATGTTTTACATGACTAGTTTATATTTGTATACCTTGTGTATGCATTTCTCTGTATTTTTTGCAATCAAACCAATAAATATTTTTGGAATTAAAATATAAAACTATTCATTGTGTATAGTGAACACCACAATAGGGAAAAAAAATGCCCAAATCCATGTTTTTTGGTTGCATTGCCCCTCCCCCCCCAAAAAAAATAGATAGAAATAGAAAGTGATCAAAAATCAAATATACTGCAAAAAGGTATCAATAAAAACTACAGATTACCCTGCAAAAAAAAAAAGTTTTATTATTTAAATTTTTTGCAGTTTTTTTAAAATGAGGATATAAAAACTATCATATAAATTTGGTATGACTGTAATTGTACTGACCTACACAATATAGGTAATGTCCTTTTTACTCCATAGCGAACTCCATAAAAACGAATCCACTAACAATGATGCAGTTGCGTTTTTTTCCCCCCAATTCCATCTCATTAATATTTTTTCTCAGCTTCCCAATACGTCTTATGGATTATTGAATGGTGCCCTGATCTGGCTATGTGAACAGAAAAAAAAGTTATGGCTTTTGGAAGCTGGGGAGGAATCAACAAAAATGTTAAAGCGCAAATCCGCAAAATACGGATGCGATCCATGTGCATTCCGTAATTTTCATGCGACACAATGTAAAAAAGCCAATTTTTTTCTGCCAAACGGACAAGAATGGGACAGGTTTAGGTATGAGCGAACTTCTGTTTTCAAGTTCGGCGTACAAGGTTTGGGTTATCTAAGAATTCCGTTATGGATTCCGCTACCACAGACTATAAGTTATTATCCGTGGTAGCGGAATTCTTAGATGACCCGAACCTTGTCCTAACCTTGTAACACAAGTTCACTCAACACTAGACAGGTTCTATAATTTAAGGTCTGGCTGCACGGATGCAGACGGCACAGGGATGACATTGTGTGCTGTCCATTTTTTTTCCCGACCCCTAGAAATGAATGTGCATTGGTCGCGGACCGAAAATACGGTTCTTTGGATGAGGTCTAAGGTAGGAAGAGCCTAGACTCCATGAATTGTGTCCTTGCCAGACCTCCTTGCAGTGAATAGTCCTTGGGGACTCTCTGGCCCCTCTGTTCACTTTAAGGCTCGGGCCGTTCTTTGATATCCGTCTTGCTTTCCAGCCTCTTGTCTTATCCCCGGCACATTTGCATTTCCTTACTTATTTATATCTGCCGCTCGCAGGATGCTCGGAGCAAGCACTAATCAGACTCGTGCAGCGAGTGGGGCGGACATGCTTAGATGTGCTAATACCACTACCAGCCATCTACAAGCTGCATATTTCATATCTCTAGTCATTATCTTATTATACTAAGACTGCTTTCTTGCATCTGCTTACACCAAAAGAGCACAGTCGAGCAAGCGTCATCCCCTTGTAGTTTAGGGAGGAGGAACAAAATGACATGATTAATCAGCCGCACAGCCTGGATGACAAGGCAACCTTCAGACGCCCAGAACAGATGTTTCTTCTTGCTCTTGATAATCTTGTGAATTACAGAGATTTTGCAGCACTGATTCAGGAGTTTTTAAAGAGCGCATCCCCGAAAAGAGGGGTTATGAGATTAGGAAAACATGACAGCCTTCTTTCAGAAAAAAAACGCCATTTATGTCCATGGGTCGTGTCTTGTATTGCAGTTTCAAGGCAATTGGATTGAGCTGCAATACCATACACAGCCAGTGGACAAGGGTGGCGCTGTTTCTAGATGAAAGCCATTCAAATACAACTGTCACAAAAATGTTACTTTTTAATAACAGAAATGTCATTTATGTCTTATATGAATGTGGTTAGTGCTTACATTTGGTTCGGTTAGTGCATATTAATGATAGTCTGTGAGCAATTTTGACCACACTAAATGGCTGAGTCTACTGACAACATTAAGTAGGGACTGGGGAGAAAAGGACAACTATACCTTTTGGGGAGATTTTATCATTAGGAGTAGTGTGAATATGAAGTTTTATTCTGCTAGATTCTGTACCTGCAAGTGCCCAGGAGGTGGAGCTTCACTGTGAAGTGCTCTCTGTATTGAGCTGCCCCTGACAGCTGTCACTCCAACCAGGAGACCATTATAGCTGTTGTAGGAGGGAAGGAGCTGGCAGAATAAAACTTCATATTCACACTGCTGCAGATAATAAGCAAGGAGCAGAACCTGGCAGAATAAAACTTCATATTCACCCTGCTACAGATAATAAACAAGGAGCATAACCTGGCAGAATAAAACTTCATATTCACACTGCTGCAGATAATAAATGAGGAGCAGACCCTGGCAGAATAAAACTTCATATTCACCCTGCTACAGATAATAAACGAGGAGCAGAACCTGGCAGAAAAAAACTTCATATTCACAATGCTACAGATAATAAACAAGGAGCAGAACCTGGCAGAATAAAACTTCATATTCACACTGCTGCAGATAATAAATAAGGAGCAGAACCTGGCAGAATAAAACTTCATATTCACACTGCTGCAGATAATAAACAAGGAGCAGAACCTGGCAGGATAAAACTTCATATTCACAATTCTACAGATAATAAACGAGGAGCAGAACCTCGCGGAATAAAATTTCATATTCACACTGCTACAGATAATAAACAAGGAGCAGAACCTGGCAGGATAAAACTTCATATTCACACTGCTACAGATAATAAACAAGGAGCAGAACCTGGCAGAATAAAACTTTATATTCACACTGCTACAGATAATAAACAAGGAGCAGAACCTGGCAGGATAAAACTTCATATTCACACTGCTGCAGATAATAAACGAGGAGCAGACCCTGGCAGAATAAAACTTCATATTCACACTGCTGCAGATAATAAACGAGGAGCAGAACCTGGCAGAAAAAAACTTCATATTCACAATGCTACAGATAATAAACAAGGAGCAGAACCTGGCAGAATAAAACTTCATTTTCACACTGCTGCAGATAATAAACGAGGAGCAGAACCTGGCAGAATAAAACTGCATATTCATACTGCTACAGATAATAAACAAATCTATACTTTTGCTGTCAGCAGTTTTGCCGCATCAATACTGCTGACAGACTTCCTTTAAAGGGTATCTGTCAGCATATTTGTCCCTATGACACTGGCTGACCAGTTACATATGAGCTTGGCAGATGAAGGCATCTGTGTTGGTCCCATGTTCATATGTGTTCGATGATGTTTTAATATATGCAAATGAGCCTCTAGGAGCAACGGGGGTGTTGCCATTGCACCTAGAGGCTCAGCTCTCTCTGCAACTGCTGAGCCCTCTCCACTTTAATTGACAGCGCCAAGCAGTGAAAACATCAACAGATCACTAAGTTGAGCTAGCCCCACAAGGTACTGTGCCCGCTGTAACAGTAAATGTCCTGGTGACACACTCCCTTCAATTTATCTTTTCTATTTTTTTCTTTTCAGAGCAAGAAACATGCCAACAAGGTCCGGCTTTATTACATGTTACACCCAGAGGACGGGGGACCTCCATCAAAAAAACTTCGCCCAGATGACCCAGTAAGTGCATGCAACTCACTAAGGGTACAGCCACACATTCATGGATTTGATGCAGAGATGCTGCAGAGTTGAGTGAGCTATTGAGTAGAATTATTAATAGTATAAAGTGTTAGGGTACAGTTCTGCCCACAGTATAAGTCTTTGTGGCTTGTACGTGGTCTTTTTCTTATGGAAAAAGTGCCAATGAGCCCCATAAATATGAGACAGAATCCAAGCACCATGTAAATCAGCAAACTGCATCAGTGTGATCAGTATAGTATCAGTTTTACATAGGACTGAAGGCTAAGCTACTGCATCTAAAAGGATTTGGGGTGGCCCCAACGCTACACTAGGTCCCCTGGTGTTACCATGTGTTGCTGCTCTCCGGAGTAGTTGGTAGGACGTGGTGCATCCCAATGGGAAATAAGTCCAGAGTCAGGGTCTGCAGTAAACCAGTTTTACTTTACTGGAGGAATACAAGCAAGGCCCTGAGCTGGCTTCTCCAGTGTCCTCCTGGGCAGAAGAAGGTTCTGTGCTGAGGAAAGGCCTGAGCTAGCTGTCCCTCTCTCTCTTAGAAGGCTAGTACCCTGGCTAAAGGACTGGTGGCCCTGGGTCTGTGGCTCAGTTGTCCTGCTGTCTCCCTGGTCAAAGGTCTGGTGACACTGGGTTTGTGGTAGAGTATTCCCGCCTCAGCCTCTTCTTCTGGTCACTCGTGAAGTTTGGCAGAGTCTCTTCTAAGCATTGGTCCCTATCTGCAGAACACTAGGGGCTCTGACTGCTCTCATTATATTTACTTTCAAGCTGAATTAGAACAGAACCTTCTAGTGAGAGGGGTGGAGTGGAGAAACACATCCTAAACAGAAAACATGATGCCATTTCAGTCTGTCATAGACTTGTATAGAGTTTCAATACAAGTCTATGGGAATGACTAAGCAGTTTTTCCATACATAAACAACAGTTAAGCCAGACATGAGCTCTGTTTGTCGTTTTTTTCTCCTGCAAGCAGATTTTTTTGTCCAGCCAATGGCAGTTGGGTCCAGCGGGTAGTATCCAGCTATGCCAGATATAATGTCTTTCCACAGGCTATTCATCTGCCAGAACAGCCATCAGGAAATATTTACGGCTAGTGTGAAACTAGCCTTAGCTGGCTGTGTATTAACCCCTTACACATTGCAGTGCAAATACAGTGTAATAACAGTGCAAATGAACAGGATATATTAAGGTTGCTCCTGGGCACTACAGAATATTAGAGACCACTATCCTGTGTATAAAAAGTATCTGCGCTAGCGTACTAAGAAAAGAGTAGCAATCCTATTTTTCAAATGTATGCTCTGGAGTATAGTGCCTCTTGGTGCTGGAAAATACTCATCCTTATACATCCAGATACAGTGTTGTTGTGCTCTTTTCTATATCACTTATATGCTATACTTTGAAATAGGCTGTTGGTACAAGTATGGCACTTCTCTAAAGAACCTGCAAGTAGTCACTTCTCTTATTTATCAAGTCCATTCGGTATCTCACTCGGCTCTAGGTCTTTAGGGGTTGATGGAACTGAGCTGCCAAGCGTCACTGCGAGTAAGTATTTCCGCTTACCTCATACACGATAGCTAGAACACTTGAGTATAGCCCGCAAGTGTTCTCCGTGAAACTTCTTGTATGACGTCACACTCTCTAGGTACGGAAGCCTGTGTGGATCAAAATACCTCCAACACGTTTTGGAATGTGCAGATTCCTTAGTAAAGGGTGGAGTTTAGATCTATACCATGTCTTTAAATATATTCTGTGTGCTTTGATTGAGGAGAATACTGTCTTGTTGCCTGACATTACCACATCAGGAAAATTCCAATTACCATAAATTAGGCAGGCTCAATTACCATAAATTAAGCCCTATACATATTTTTTATAATACAAAGGCTCCCTATGCACATAATATTTAAATTAGATGTTGTTTCCATGTCTGCATGATATTTACTCAAACTATGGATGCCTCTGAGCTCCAAATTTCCTTCAAAAATATAAAAGTTATCATTCTGTTTGCCTGCAGTGGCCACCAGAGGGAGCTGAGGAGCTAACTGCATACAGGGATTATATTAAACTCCATAATAAACCATTATGCAGTAAGCTCCCTCTAGTGGTGGCTGCAGGTAACCAGAATAATTTAAGACTATACAGGTGATTTGGAGCTCTGTATCAGGAAATGGAGCCCCAACTCATGTAATATATGTTAAGAAATTAATGCACATTATTTGGGGCCTAAAAATATCATGAAGATAGAATGTAGAGAGTCACTTTCAGGATGTATTGCTGCCAGTAATTACATAACCTCCAACAGTAACACACGTGCATGAATCTGCATGGACACTACTAACTAATTTCAACTATTTCACAGTTTCCACGAATTCTGAGAGGTCATTGAAAATCTTATATACCAATGGTTAATCCAGAGGTTTTGGCATGGCGCCTTTTACAAAATATTAATGCTTATATCTCTGCCAACTTTTTATTCTCTGACCTTAAAGGGATTGTCAGAGACAACCCCTTTTAATAAGCAGCTACCAGGGCACCCTCAACAAACAGATGGTAAAAAAACAGACTTATCAAACCTGCAAAAACTAAATTTTGGGATCTTTAAGCCCCATCTCTTATAAGCTTGGAAATGCCCCAACAATGCCATGGAACCTCACAAAGGACCCATTTTGAAGTAGGGCTTTCATAAGTCCTGCCCTTTTCATAACCCAGTTCATAGGATTGTCCTGCAGAATCAGGACTGTTGTCAAGTCTATCCTTGTAATACAAGGCTAGTTTGAGTCCTCCAGAATGGAAGCTGCCCTCTGTTCTTTTTTCATTGAGTGGTGGAGATGGGCAAGTAGGGCATACTCCTCCATATGCTTTGTTGGGTCTTTGGTAAGGGGTTGTCTTCATGAGACAACCCTCTTAGGGTTTTACCACCAGAAACATGTATGGCCTATCTGTAGTACATGCTATAAATATCTGATGGGGGTTTAGCAGTCTTGGCTGTTTCTGAGAGAGCTGTCGACACATGTCCATTCAACCTGGAAGTGGTGACCAGTAGCTACGTTATCGGGGAAGACGGCCACGGCAGTGACTCATCTCAGCCCCTAGTCGGTGGAGCAGACATCTCCTGTATGTCAAGTCTGGACCAGGAGGTGAAGCCCATCGAGGACCTGGTAAGCACTGGAACTGCACCGGCCAGGATCGGTGAGGGTGAGTGTGGCTTCTTGTATTGTTTTACATCATTTGCCCCACTGAACAACCCCTTTAACAGTTAACAGAGGGATAAAATTTGCAATAAACTGATATGGCAGCTAGTAGGATACAGGGATGGCACTTGTCAACGAAGGAAGCAGCAGAGGACACGTTGGCCAAATACCAAAATAATAAGACTTTTTTAGGTTTTATAGGAATGTGCAGCTTAAGGTGCTTTACTATTTCTGCCTGTGCATAGAGTCACCCTTATCTACGTGAGCTATTGAGCAGACCGGTCTTAGCTCGCCAGCTGAAGCACTTGAGGCGTCCGCTCCCCGCTCTCAGAGGCCCTGTTATTAATGCACTAAGGATATGTCTTATAATAAGATCTAGAACGTCTGCCCCAGGGACGTACGGACAGTCTTTAAGTCAATGGTAAATTCTACAAACAGTAACATTTGCAGCGGCCTCATAAAGTGTTTGTCAGCCCTCCCCAGAGCGTCTTCTTCGCAGCGCGTTGACGATCTCTGGCAAGAATCATACCTGAAGTAATAAAGGGGATTTAGCAATGCAGGATGAAAACACCTGTGAGATCTGGAAAATATGATTTCCTGGCCCTGCATTGTGTGCAGAAGAAGATCTGAGGATCAAAGGCTTCAAACGTTATAATACATTTATATTGAAACAATGTCCTTGCTGCATCTCATTGCAGGAGGTTCCCAATTTGATGGTCACCCTATTGGCCAACAGCGGGTTCCAGTTGTGGAGAACCACAAGCATCTACCAGAAACTATGGACTTTTTATTTTTCCACAAGCAGGAACTCAAGATCAGTCTATCAATGGGCTCACGTTCAGGTTTTTTTCTTTTTTTTTTTTATTAATTTCCCCCCAAGCTGGTGGAGGGTCACATGCCAGTCACTTTCCACACAACCCTATAGATAAAGATCTCCATAGGATATGCAAAAATATGGAGGAGATTTATCAAGAGTGTAATAAGATTCATTGTTATTTACTTCACCCGATTCCTGCTGCAAGTCCCTGTGAGATAGAGTGGCTCCAACCAATGGCCACATCCAGTTGTTAGACAACTGCAGGACTCCACGAGGGCGATGGCACTGCTGGATTGAGCCCAGATGGTGGTGCTGGGTTGTCAAAGCCAGTGGTGCTTGACGATGATTTCAGGCTCTAGCCGCCTATATAAAAGCGACACCAGGTTTTGCACATTTTTTGCAGATCAGGGGAATCAGGGTCCCATTTTGTAGGATCACAGATGGTCCCGGAGTTGGATTTCCAACAATACAAATGTCACCTATCCTGTGGATAGGTGATAAATGCTGTTTGTGAGATTATCATTTTAATATATTTGGCTCATTTTAGGACTTCCTTTTTCACATCTGACTTTAAAGACACTTTACAAAACTGTTGAGAAAAGCTGCCCATACGCATTCAATTTAAGAACGGCAGTTTTACAGATTTCATTGTGATCTGCAAACAGTCTGGATGGTTTGGGGACCTGTAGAGCATTCCCTGATGTCTACTGTGGATTCCAACATGCACAATCCTTTGTTCTATCCAGAGATAAGCCGCTGTGTTTTTAGATAATGAATGGTTTGTTCCATTAGGAGATATGTGTTTCCATGGTAACAGACTACAGGCAAACCCTATGTAGTCTGATCCTGCAGTCATGTGTTACACCACCTTTATTCTGGCTCACCTGTAGAAAGGAGGAAGGTAGGGTGAAGGGAGTAAACCATGACTGTAGGTCTAGACTAAACGCAGGGTCTTTTCATAGTACAAGTGGTGGCCAAAAGTTTTGAGAATGGTTGTCACAAAGTTTGCTGCTTTGGTGTTTTTGGATCTTTTTGTCAGATATTCCTATGGTATAATGAAGTACAATTTTAAGCATTTCATACCTTTTTTCTTACAAATACACCAAGTTTATGCAAAGACTCAATATTTGCAGTGTTGACTCTTGTTTATGAGCTTCTGGGCCAAATCCTGACTGATGGCAACCCATTCTTGTTAATCAGGCCATGGTGTTTATCACAATTACTCTGTTTTTGTTTATCCAACCACTTTTTGAGAATTGACTATAGTTTCTCAATGGGATAGAGGTCTGAGGAGTTTCTTGGCCATGCACCGAAAATGTCAAAGTTTTGTTCAACGAACCACTTAGTTATCACTTTGGCCTTGTAACATGGTTGTCCATCATGCTGGAAAAAATATTGCCAAATTGCTCCTGGATGAATGGGAGAAGTTGCTCTTAGGGGATGTTTTGACACCATTCTTTGTTCACAGCAGTGTTTTGGGGCAATATTGCGCTCATCTTTTTTTTTCTGGACAGTCCTCTTCAGTCTAGTCTCTGTACTTCCTGCTGAATGTCAGTCTGTCCTTGGTGTTTTTCTTGGAGAGAAGTGGCTTCTTTGCAGCTCTTCTTGACACCAGAAAATCCTTCAAAAGCCTTTGCCTCACTGTGCTTGCGAATGCATTCACACCTCCCTGCTGTCATTTCTGGGGTCACTGGTGGTGACCTGATCCTGTAGCTGAATCCTCTTTAGGAGATGGTCCTGGCACTTGGTAGACTTTCTTAGGCACCCTTAAAGGGAACCTGTCATCAGCTTTATGGTGACCTCACTGACGGCAGCATAAAATAGTGACAGGAATGCTGATTTCAGCGGTGTGTCACTCATGAGCTAAAAGTAAGTGGTTGCTGAGAACCAGCAAAATAATCATTGCAGCTCAGGCCTTGAAAAGAGTCAAATCTAACTGAGAAGAGTCATGGCTATTTATAATCTCCTGCTCTCCCCGCCATCTGCTGATGATTGGCAGTTCTCTCCTAGAGAGAAAGGGAGAAAACTAGGTAGAAGACTGTCAGTCATCAGCAGGTGGGCAGGGAGAGCAGGAATTCATGAATAACCAGGACTCTTCTCAGGTGGCCGTGACTCTTTTCCAGGCCTAGTCTGCAATGATTGTGATGTTGGTTCTCAGCAACCACTTATTTTTAACTTTTAAATGACAGACCGCTGAAATCAACTCACCTGTCTCTACTTTATTCTGCCATTAGTATGGGCAGCACAATGTTGATGACAGGTTCCCTTTAAGCTTTCGTCACAGCAATTGAACCTCTCTCCTTGAAGTTCTTGATGATCCGATAAAAGGTTGCTTTTATCGTAATCTTACAAGCAGCAATGTCCTTGCCTGTGAAGCCCTTTTGAAGCAAAGCAAAAATGACTGTTTGTGTTTCCTTGGAGGTAGCTATGGTTAACAGAAGAAGACAATGATTTGAAGCACCACTCCCCTTTTAAAGCAAACAGTATGGCCTTCTAATTCAATCAGCATGACAGAGTGATATCAGCTGCACTGTCCTTGTTATCACTTTCTCCTGAGCTAACGAGAAGATACCTCGCTCTCGCTATTACCCGCAGGCCAGTGACGTCACGACTATGTCACGTGGCCTGGGCGCAGCTCAGTGCCATTTGACTTCAGTGGGTCTGAGCAGCACCCAGGCCACGTGACAAAATCTTGACGTCATTGGCCTGTGGTAAGCAACAAAAAGACCATGGCGCTACTGCAAGCGCCGCTGCCTTCCCGAACAACTGATCGGCGGGGGTCCTAGATGTCAGACCCCTGCCGATCAGATGCTGATGACCTATCCAAAGGATAGATCATCAGTACAAAAAAGGTAGAGAATCCCTTTAAGTTAATTTTCATGGCGCAGAATGACTTTGCAATTAATTGCAATTTATCTGATCACTCTATATAACAATCTAGAGTTAATGCAAATTATCACCATAAAAACTCAAGCAGCAAACTTTTTTAAAAAAATTTAAAAAATTAATTTTTCTACTCAGGATAGGTCATCAGTATCTGATCAGTGGGGGGTCCGACACCTGGGACCCCCGCCGATCAGCTGTTTGAGAAGGCACTGGTGCTCCAGTGAGCACCGCGGCCTTCTCTTAGCTTTTCCTAGGCTGATGATGTCACGTTCATCGGTCACGTGGCCTAGCAGCAGCTCAGCCCCATTCAAGTGAATGGGGATGAGCGCGATACCAAGCACAGCCGCTATACAATGTACAGCGCTGTGCATGGTGAGCAGAAAGAAGGTAGCGGCACTCTCAGAAGCGCTGGTACCTTCTCAAACAGCTGATCGACTGGGGTCCCGGGTGTCGGACCCCCACCGATCAGATACTGATGACCTATCCTGAGGATAGGTCATCAGTAGAAAAATCACGGAAAACCCCTTTAATAATTGCTCTTAGATATTATTTAATTAGTTCAGTTACCTTACTATTCACCTAAAAGAAGATTACAACAGAAGACTCATTTTGCAACCACTCTATATGTATATACATCTTTAGTGACATAAAATAAAAATGAACCTCTGCTGTATATTAATAATCAGCGGATCGAAGTACACTATATAAAGGCTTTACACATAGTCCATGTAGCTGGTAATGAAATCTTATACCTCCGTGCTAGCTCTGTGAACAGTCAGTTCATATTTAGAGCAAGAATTCAGAAATTATAGGCTGTTCCTGCACTAATTACAGTCAGTTTTAGGCACACATGCTGACCAGTAACTCTTGGCTTATATTCCCTGCAAAAATGTTGAGCAAACCTTTGCCATACTATTGCATAGTTTTGTTCAGGGCTAACCTGTGTTCTAAGCCTGGGTTCTACAAAGAGCCTGGAAAGGGGACGGGAATGGTGGTCTTCACTCTGGTGCTACCTGGGGCCAGGCAGTGATGAGTAGTGCATGCCCTTCCTTCCTTTCGGGACACTCCCTGGTTTTGGGGCTCCTGCCTCGTGTTAGGTGGGGTGCCCTTGGTGTAGCATGGTTTTTGGGATGCAAGGCAGGGTCCCTGTTCAGTGCAAAACAGTATGGCACTATAGCAATACAGGCGTAGGTGCATGAAATGATGAGGTCAGTTTAACAGTAGAAGAGTCCTTTACTGGCTAATGAAGTTTAAGGGCATTTTCCTGTTGACAGTAGTTCCCCTGCAAGTGGATACTATGTGCCTTTATACAGTATGTGTAAGCTGCTAAGAGAACCAAAAATGTGAATTGCTGTATAATTATGCATGTAACAGGACAGTAACGGATTAACAGGTCGAAGCCACCAGCCCACTAGATGGAGCTATGTCCTCTCCACATAGGGAGAACTTAAAGAAGAACTCCCGCAAAAAAATGTATTCCATGTCCTGCTAGAAATGTACATGATGTAATCTGTAGTGAATGTCATTTTCTTACCAGTAGCTGAATTTTTGAGTTATATCATCCGGAAGTTTCTTATCTGTGTCATGTGACTAGGAATTAGACCGACCAACTCACACATAGACTTATGTGTGGACAGGAAGTCTAATTCTCTATGTATTCCTATGGGAGCCTCACTTTCAGTCTCAAAGGAATGAATAGAGAAGTGACTGGCTTGCTGTCCTGGGTCAGTTGGAGGTCAGGGAGTTGGTCACATGACCCAGCTACAATAAGCAAAGAGTGGAAACTCTCAATTTCAGCCTCTGATAAGAAAATGACATTCACTACAGATTATATCATGCACCTTTCTAACAGGTCAGAGAATAAAAATGTTTGCAGGAGTTCTTCTTTAAGTCAGGACTCTCTTAGTCAGCCTTGTTCAGTCTAGTGAAGTGAGAAGGGCAGACATAGACACTGCTCTAGACTGAATCAGCCAGAAACAAGCAGAACGGACAAAGATACATATATAAGGAGCATGCCAGAAGTAAGAAGGTGGTGTGTGGAGAAGTTCTGAGGAGAAACACTGTCTGACAAAGACCTTTGAGTCTCCATATCCACATGTCTGGGAGAATAAGTCTTTCGGTGCCTGGACACACCTGAGAAGCAGATTGGCCATGTGCATAGGGAAATCACCCACATCCTGCATAGAAAATGTGTGAAACAGCTACATGTCCAAAAGGTGCAGAACTTAATCTGATGTTGAGGTCCATCCGGTGGTTGGAACACATTGCATTGCATAGAAGGAGAGTGTAACACCCGCATTCCTGGATGCTTGTACTAGAGTCAGCTGGAGACATGCAATTGCTCCAGAAAGACAATTGTGCCTGTTAACTCTAGCTGCAGCTGTGTGACATGTAGGAAGTGTAAAGATTGCATATTGTATAAGAACTACCAGTCCATGCATGTTGAGAACTGTAACTCATGTGCTTAAATTTGAATCTTAAGTAAAGAACCGTTTACTGTTAACTCAACCTGATTATTTCCTGCATGGCTACAGTACACTGACATCTATAGCTCCACCGAACACCGGACAGGAGAACCCCAAAACCAGAGCATGGCCCAAAGAGAGTAAAAGTTGTGCCCTTCCCATCACTGCAGGGAGCATTCAAACTGTGTGCACAACTACTCCCATGTGGTTGCTTTACAAGCACATCAGTCACAGTTCTCAGCATGCATGGACTGGCAGATCTAACAAAGTTTTGCAATTTCCTCAGATCTTTCAGTTTTACAGGTTGCAAAGGTAGTTAACAGGACTGGTTGGTTTTCTCTCTGGGTCAGTCTTTCCAATACTGCACTTTTCTCTGAATCTCAAGCTTTCAGACATAGGGGTGCAAATCTTCTCTTGCGGTTTTCTGCACGAAAACACGTTCTCTCATTTCATCTCTCTACTCACAATCCGGTGCTACAAATTCTCCCTGCGAGGTTTAGTCCTTGGCAGATTCTCTGTCTGCCTTCAAAGTACGTTGAACAAAGTACGTGCAACAAAGACAAGTTATCTCCACAGTCTTTGTTGCATGCACCTCCTCTTAGCACTGGAATGCTCCACAAATGTCTTGTTTTCTCTTGTTCTATTAGAGACTAGTTTAAAGGCTTTTTGTTTTCTCACTCTGGCTGGTTCTCTAATCCAGGGCTGCTTTTCTGTTTGGTTCCTCTCACAGCTCGGTCTTGCACCACACTACACTAGAATTGTCTTGCCTGGTGTTTATCCTGTCCTGACTTTTGTTCTCATGACTGATCTTGATCCTTACCTTAGCCTTGTTCCTGGTTATGCTCCTGCCTTGTCCTTCAGTTTGCCTGAGATCTGTTGTCCTGCTTCTGACCTTTGGCTCTTTTTTTTACTACACTGGTCTTGCCCTCTGGCCTGTCTTCATTTCAGGTCTTGACTATGACAGCACTTATAAGGCATCTATGCTACTGCTGCTGATCAGAGACTACTGTCGGGACTGTGAACTGTGGATCGTCTTGCAGTCCATACGTCCTTGCAGTGATCTAGGCAGCCTTGGACTGGTTGCAGCTTATAGAATCTACATTCTGGTCATAGCATCATACTCTAGGTTCTCTTCTGCTAACTTTTCGTGGCTTTCCACACATCTGTCTTTTTAAGAGAAACCTTGCCCTCAATAATATAATCACAAGTGGTGGACAGGTCACTGTCTCCTGTAAGGTCAGCACACTCCTCCTGTGCTGCAGACAATATCCTTTGCACTTTATGGTGCGCCCCTTATTTGCTATATATAATGTTACAGTCAGTTGGCATGAAATTGTTCCGCTTTGGGATATTTTCCTTTTTTAACATCGGAGAAAACACTAAAGGTTGAGAAACTTTATGTAATTCCTCTATCCTCCAGGGTGTCTGCTCTCTAACGATCATGCTTAAGGCAAGGAGGTCTTTGATAATGATGATATAGACTTCTTTAAGCAGCCACTCATTATGCTTTGTGTTGCCTTTTTCTCCGGGGCATCATGTTTTGTTGCATTATGCTTTCCTTTTCTTCGGTTTATAGAAGTGATAATGAGGATTTGATAACACGTCCCCCTCCCCCACCCTTTTGGAAACATCAGAGATTATAATAAAGAAGCTTTTCTGGTCACGGTCAATGAATTTTGTAGATACAAGAGTCTTTCACATTTAATTGAGTGTAAATGATTTTGCGAATGTGAACACACAAATACAAAACAAAATTTCTATCGATCATTGATTTTTCATTACGGAGTTACAGATTGCTTGTTTCAGACATTGTGTGAATTACCAGTTATGGTTATCTTAATTATGTATTAGCTCCAAACATAAAGTATATAAATATCTCATGATAATTAACCGTGCTGGTGACAGGGGGAGGACGGATTGCTGTGGGAGGCTGATGAGGCTACTAGTATGGATGATCATCTAAAAGGGATTTGTTCAGGATCAGTATTGATGGCTTATCATTACTTTAGGCCATCAATAATTCATTGGTAGGAGTCCCTCCTTATTCACCCAATGAAAGGATCAGTGTATTCAAACTCTGAAAGGCACTATATCCATTGTTCGTCACGTCACAGCCAATCAGTTGTGGCTGTCTTTAGTACTGCAGCTCATCACCAGCTTCTTTACACTGTGTTTCAGTCAGCTTCAATATTAAGCTTAGCCACAAGCTTATGAATGGCACTGTTTCTCTGTAAACAATAAAGGAGATGGGGCACTTGCTGGGCCACCATGGTCTTTTCAATCACCTTTTGATGGAGGACAGACCTTGAATATTAAAATGGTGTTTCTGTTCATTTTTTGTTTGATGTGTGCCCATATCTGAGGCTGTTTTAAAATGAATTCAAAGATCAGAGAATAAATAGGCTTACACAGGCTAAGTGAAAAAAAAATAAAACAGACAAATCAATTTACCTGGACTGTGTTTGAAAATTAGGGATAATCCCTGCAAGTTTGGAACTGTTGCCAAGGATTACATTCCAGCATTATAAATAGTATGCAGCAGCCCCTATTCTACAAGATGATGTTGGTCCTATAGTTCATAGGAGCTGGAAAGGGTTCAGGTGTTTTCATATCTATAGCTTCCCCTTGATATTCACAGGCAGAAAAAAAAGTAGAAGAAGAGGGACTTGACCTCAATACTACCTCAATCCACCCGGGATATTACTACTTTGGGTTCATTTGTTTTCACTTTTAGAATTAGGCCATTTGTTACAATTGTAGTTGCTAATAGATTGCAGTAAGTAAAGGATCGCCTAAGCTCTTTTTATCAGTTTGACTAATCTAAATCCATTGAATTGACTAATGAGCGGTAACTAAACCCGATGCATTTCAGAGACACTGATGAAGTTCAGCTAATAATATCAATAGTTTTTGCCTTTGGGTGCAGAATCCCTAATGCGTTATCCCAAGGTGTTGTGAATACGTGTGGGCAGAGTTGTAGATAAGTAATAGTGTGTAATTTCTACTCATTGTGATATAGGCACAATGCTAATTAATGACAGATTACAGTAATAAGTGCGGTTTATTTTCTTTTTAATTGCACTTATTCCATGTATAATCCAATATAAGTTAGCGCGGGAAATTACTTCTCTCTAAATTGCATTCTAATTAAATTAATTTTGCAAAATTTGCAAGACTGTTTTGGTCTTAGCCATCCATTTTCCAGCTTTGTTTCTTCTCTTTTCCTCCCACCTCTATGTGTCTAGAAGGCTAGGTATGTTTATTGCCTAGAAAATCCCTTCAGGTCTTACGCACAAGACCATATTTTTCATCCATATGTTTGCACTTTTTGAGTATAGCGAACTGACCCATTTATTTCTGTGGTTACACGTACACGACCGATGGATCTCAAACATCTAAAAAAAATAAAAACAGTTCCGAATATTATAAAATAGAAAACAAATTACAAACAAAACACTACTTCGATGTCCAATCTCCTGTCAATACAGTACAGACGCTCCGGTGGTCACCGTCTTTGTTTACAAATGACCAGCATATGATCACACCACATCACTGCTCACTGATAGGAGCATTCATGCTAGTTGTGTGCCATGTGACCGCTGACGCTACAGATTAGCTGTACTTATCACTGGGGGACTGGAGAGGTAATTAGTATTTTTAATTGATAACATTCAGGGTTGTTTTAAATTTTTTATCTTTTTTTTCAGACGTTCGATAATCTCTTTAACGTCTTTCTGACCTCTGCCATACATGTTAAGCATAGCTAGAAGCTGAGCGAGCAGCATAGCCGCCTGGTGTCTACTGTTTTATACAGTAGACACCTGGAAGCAATGTCTGTGATTGGCGATAATGCTGATCATGGACTTTTAACCCCTCTGATGCCATAGTTGCAGTTTACCTCGGCATCTGAGACAGCTTTCCCAGGAGCGCTGCACTCTTAGGGCCTGAACGGCTTCCCCGCATTGTGATCGAGGGAGCTAATAATGTGCTGTGTCAGCCTCAGTACTTCTGAATACTCTGAGGCCAGCCACAGCTATCTTCATATAAAAAATAGCAAATTTTCCATAGCCTGAAATGGTAATTTATTGCAGTCTATGGGAAAAACTGGATCTGAGGATGGCATGTTAAAGTCCCCTAAGGGGGAAATTATAGAAAACTATATCGAAATTCATGTTGCCCCTTTTTTCCAATATTAAAAATGAAAATATGCAATAAAAAAGTAAAGATCATTAGCACTGCTGCCTTCTAAAATGACCGTACTATTAAAATGTAAATATATTTATCCTGTATGGTAAATGACGTAACGGAAAAGAAAATCAAAAGTTCTGATTTGCTCTTTTTTCATTGCTTCACCTCCCCAAAAAACTTAAATTCGTATCAATAAAAACTACAGATCACCCGGTAAAAATGAACTCTCACACAGCTCTGTAGATGTAAATGTACAAAAGTTATTTTGGTCAGAATATGGCGATTTCAAGAATAAATTCTTTTTTTTCAGTTTTTACTTTTATTGAGTATTAAAACACAAGAAAAACTATATAAATGTGGCATTGCTGTAATTATACTGACCAGGAGAATGAAGCACACAGGTCATATTTACCACGTAGGATACACTGTAAAAAAACCCATTAAAGGGGTTATCTTAAGATTAATGTAAAAAATGAAAATCAGACATCATATGGAACATGCCAAGCTTTTTCTAATAAAGCTAGAATCAGCCCTGTACCTCACATGGATCCAGAGATCTCCCCATATCAAGCCGGCAGGTCAAGGGGAGTGTCTTTTCTGGTACAGCTCAGGGGGCGTGTCTCAGCGTTCCCTATCACAGCTCAGGGGGCGTGTCCATGCTCTCCCTATCACAGCTCAGAAGGCAGTTGAAGGACGAAACTGAGCATCTGCGACCTTATAAGTGAGCAGGTCAAAGAAAATAAGAAAAAACAAACAGCAGGTAGCGCTATACAGATACATTTTATTGAATAACTCAGTAGCGACACAGAATTTTTAATAACATGCAATTACAAAAGTATTCAGATCCAGGTGCTGGTTTGAAAACTGTATAATATTTTTCATGGGACAAGCCCTTTAAGCTATGGCGGAATTGTTTTTTTTTTCATTTCCACCACATTTGGAATTTTTTTTTTATAAAAAAGTTATGGCTCTGGGAAAGGTATAGAGTGAAAAACAAGAACGCAAAAACAAAAAAAATCACAGGCTGTTGATGGGGTTAATACTGTGTGATTGCTGTATACAATTTGTGTGCAGTAGCAGCACACAGCGTATGTTATATTATATTACACCACTTATAAGATCATATTAAAACCATTGCTCACATTCTCATAAGAACGTATGGATCCTTTGGGAAAGGAACGTCTTATCAATGATAATAGAACAGAGGAGCCGGCGGTATAACAACCCCCTCCTGATGCGGTGGTGAAATCATCAATGAGTATTATCCAGACCTGGGCAAAGGGCTTTGGACGGGATTCAAGTCATATTTAATTAGAAGCTTTCAGGCGGCTTGTTTGGATATAATTTGTAGCTGTCTTGCATAATGAAGCTCTTCTTCGCACTTACTCCATGTAAACTGCGGTAGGAATCGGGGCTTCAGTCACTTTCCGTGTAAATGGCCTTTGTGTATGTTTTTATGACTGCATTTCATTAGTTTTATTTTCCATTTTCTCGATGTAAAGTTAATATTTGAAGAAAAGCAGTGGTAGTTTGTAGATTTTCATGTCTGGCTATAAATTTACTGTAGTTCTAGGATTTATGAGACATGGTCTCATATTTTCGGTAATGCTCCTTCTGCTTAGTATGCCCCTTAGTATCTCTGTAATAAAATCCAAACCAATATATTATTATGAAGACTAGTATTTTGGTCAACATATTTTACTGATAAAACAGTATTATTTTTGCTATTTTTATACAGCCTGTACTTGGTTTTTGTTGAGGTCCCTAAAAAAATATGATTTCTAAAGTATAAGGAATTAAAGGGCATCTGTCAGCAGTTTTGTACCTATGACACTGTTACATGTGCTCTTGGCAGCTGAAGGCACCCGTGTTGGTCCCATGTTCATATGTGTCCGCATTGCTAAGAAAAATGAAGTTTTGATATATGCAAATGAGCCTCTAGGAGGAACGGGGACGTTACCATTACACCTAGAGGATTAGTTCTCTCTGCAACTGCCGCATCCTCTTTACTTTCATTGACTTTAGGAGAAGCCAGGGCCAGGCGTGATCACATTTTCTCTGCCTGGTCCTTTCAAACAAAGTGGAAAGGGCGCAACAGTTGCAGAGAGAGCAGAGCCTCTAGGTTTAATGGTTACGCCCCTGTTGTTCCTAGAGGCTCATTTGCATATATTAAAACTTTATTTTTCTCGGCAATGCAGGCACATATGACCAACATGGGACCAACACAGATGTTTTCAGCTGCCAAGCGCATATGTAAAACGTCTGCCAGTGTCATAGGCACAAAACTGCTGACAGATGCCCTTTAATTCCTTATACTTTAGAAATGATATTTTTTGAGGAATCTATACAAAACCGGGTACATACTGTATAAAAGTAGCCAAAAAATTCTGTTTTATTACTAAAATATGTGGACCAAAATGGTCTTCATA
This sequence comes from Rhinella marina, assembly GCA_900303285.1. NCBI lineage: Eukaryota > Metazoa > Chordata > Amphibia > Anura > Bufonidae > Rhinella > Rhinella marina. The sequence goes on from ONZH01010335.1 coordinate 114,705, forward strand.
ATAATATATTGGTTTGGATTTTATTACAGAGCTACTAAGGGACATACTAAGCAGAAAGAACATTACCGAAAATATGAGACCATGTCTCAAAAATCCTAGAACTATATAAATTTATAGTTTATATATTTCCATACATAAAAATTTAAAAACTACCACAGCTTTTCTTTAAATATTAACTCTACATCGAGAAAATGGAAAATAAAACTAATGAAATGCAGTCATAAAAATACACACAATATGTTCTCTATAACCACCCCAAGTGGCTTCATTTCCTCCAAGTCTCCTTTTTAGTCCTGCATCTTTCACTTTGTTTTTTTCCCACTTTCTTGTGCTAACTTCCCATGCTTCCTATTGCCTGTGGCCGAGAGATGGACTGAAAGCAAGTCTATGAAACATGGACAGGAAGTCTTTTGTACAGCCCTTAACCACTTCCTGTAACCACTTGTCCACATGGACATTTTGTTAAACACTCTTTGGTTGAGTAACACTTAACCACTTCTCCTTACAGGCATTTCCAGATCCTTGATCTTTTTAGGTTTGTAAATTGTGTTTTTTAAACCTGGAGGTTGAGAGGTAGGGGCATTGCTGTGGGGCGGGAGCAGGGGCAGATTGGTCATAGAAATTTCCCAGTGGGCCGATGCCCAGGGGGCTGCCTGGGCCCTCCTCATGGCTGGTCAGTAGAAGTTTTTGGGGTTGTATTTTGTGCTGCTGGCAGTATTTTGTGATGGACTGTGGTATTTGGCTCTGTTGCGGTCGTATAATGTGCCACAATATGGTATTGCTGTCCCTGCCTTCCATCAATTTGAACCTGACTACAAAACAGGGCCACTTTTCGAATTTTTTCCAGGGCCACTTTAAATTTCCAGTCCGCCCTGGGTGGGAGTAGAGGTAGCAGTCACATTGGGACTCTGAGGTGTCTGAGGGAGCACAAAGGCTTGACTGCTGCATAAGACATCAGTCTATGTTAGGTTGGGAGTCCTGTTATAGAATTATTTCAGGAGAGCAGAGAATATTCATTTTTGGTTCCTCTCATCTATTTCTGTCTGGATGCTGATAATCCTTTGGGATCATAATTTTGTTAAAAGTTCCAAAAAGTCTTATGAAAGACAGTTTTTCTGCCTATATCTAATATTTATTAAAATATATATTTCAAGTGAATTGAACAAAAGCAGCAAAATGGCCCAAAACATCTCGATTTCCTATCCTTATTGACAGTAGGTATCAGGAGCTGTTCTTCATATACAATTTCATGTACAATTTGCCCATAGCAACCAATCAGATTCCACCTTTCATTTTTCAGAGCTTCTTCTACTAGTTAAACACAAGGCTGCACAGAGACAGGGGTTCAAAATGTAGCTATAAGACATACAGAAATAGTAGATGCAGCTGGCTCTCAATGCCTGAGGAAGCCTAAAGATGCCTTTGCCACCTAAGAAGAAACCAGTAGTAGACATGGTATATGGAAGGTCTTACTTGCCAACTCTCCTGGGGATGTCCGGAAGGCTCTAAGAAAAAAACGAGCCCTTCTGGACTCCTGGAAAGTTGACAAATCTTCAGGAGACCAAAGAAGCCTCCTGGAATGCCCTAGAGAGTGTCACTTCATAAATGTTTTCCAGAGCATAGTACTGAGATTCGGTGTCAATAGGCCTAGCCCCAGCACAGGGTTCCCAACCAGAATTTTTGTTTTTTCTGGACAACTTATCATGGACTGCGAACATTTTACACAGACAAATTGGAAAACAATAATGAATGATAAACGTTCTAAGTAATACATGTCTATATAGTTTACCAATCATACCTCATTGCTAGCATTTCCTGTGAGCTGTAAAATGTTAATTACCAGCAAAATAACCTAGTCAAGTATCACTAGCCTCAAAAAAATCATGGACATGTCTATTTTTTTCACGGACACAGGAAAAAAGTTGTCTATTTCTAAGGACTGTCCAGAAATTTCTGGACGGTTGGCAACCCAGCCCCAGCGTCCAAAATGTTCAAGGGGCGGTTCCATCCACATCCATTTCCTGTGGAAAGGAGAAGCGTTAATGGCCCCAAAAAATCATCACTTTCAAATCTTCTAGAGAGCAGTTTCTAAACATTGTGTCCAAAACCAGGTCCCCCCCCCCTCTTTAAATTCATAGTCCCCATGAGTCTCAGACTTTCAGGGTCTCTCCCTAATTTTCAAAAACAGTATCAGGAAATTTGGGCTGAAAATGAGTTTGGCTTGTAGAAACCCTACCCATAAGTGGATATTCCCGGTTGGGTTTGGGGCATTCCTGGGGTGGGGCTTACAGTTTACCCACTATAGTACTGGTAAGTTTGTTACTTGCTAATTATTCCAGAAAAATGAGAGACCTCCTTTACAATTGGCAAATCTTGAGGGCTGCTTTCTGGAAGATATGTATTTTGGCCGAATGTAATGATGGAATAATGTGTCATCAGTTGCAGCCTCCGCGTTCAAAGTTCATTGAGGTGGTGGGAATGATGGATGAGAAGGTGCGGAGTATCATATGGAAGGCGGAGCATGATTTTGGCAGTAAAGGGTCCTGATTAAAAAGCGAGTGTCAAGACTCGAAAGCATCCACCAATTTTTTGGATCCCTCACTTTACATGTTGGATCTACTGTGGAGCAGGATATAACTAGAGGGGCTTTCTTACCACTTTTGGGGGTAATGTTTTTCCTTGGAGATGCCAGTTGACATGGGAAGGGAGTCTTACAAGAAAATATGTGTATGTATGTATCTATGCGTACAATATTCACTTTGTGATTCCTTCAAAGAGTCGTCTTTGAAATCGGTTAAGCTGGGGTTTTATTTAAAGCTTTCCTTCAATAAAACTAAATGTTGATAACGTCTCCTCATCCACATACATAATAATAAAGTGATGCCGCCACAAATCCGTATTTTACCCCCCGCTCAAGCACTGAACATTTCCTGCATGCTGAGAACTCAGAATATTTTATCTGTTTATCTGTCTGCAGGTTTCCTGCTGGGCACCAAATGTTGCTGTCTAAATATTTTTAGTGCCTGTTACATAAAATGGCTTCCTACTGTTAGATTGGCGAAGAGGCGACTGCGGGTGAAGGGCAGAGATGAAAGGATTTCTTCATTAGCGGCGAGCCGTGTATGGTGTCATACCGCTTACCCAGTCCTAGCGGTACGGCATTGTGCGCCCTGACCTTTATGAAAGATAAGGAGAATGGTCATGCCACAACATGGCAGACGGCACATTAATAATCACTGCTTGGGATATTGCTTTAGTCCATTCATTTGGAGCCTGGATCAGATGATTCTCATGATTTCTAAGGTTGTAGAACACGGATAATGCAACTGCTCCTTTATCATTAGCTCTAATTTCCAAAGATAGGCATACAGTACCATGGAAATGTTTTTGCCCCCCTTCTAGATGCTTATCATATGATTATGACCTCTGTTATTTGTTATGATACTCACTGGAGATATGGATCCTCTAAGGCAAAATCGGATTGGCACTGGCTAGACTGGGGTTTCAGAGTCTAAGGCATCTTGTTTGTGGAGGTATGGACTTTCCTGGTCAAATTTCCAGGTTGCAGTACACCCAGAATAGTCATCGATGGGTGACAGTAGCATAGTCAGGAACAGAGCCAAGGGTAGTCACCAGGAGAGCAGTCGGGATGCCAGAGACCAGGGGATGAGACAGAAGGAATGGAGTCAGGAATAGAACAACAGGTACCAGGTGAACCATCCAGTGGGCAAGGCAAGAGTAGTTCAAGATCATAGAGAATAAGGAGTCAAGAACATAGTCAAAATACACAAGATCTAATTCCAGGCAAATGCAAACTTTAACTGAGGTTGAGATGGATAGGCCAGAGTCCCCTTTAACCGAGGCTAGATACTATACAGAAGCACTGGTTGGTCTAACATTGGAGAGCCATGGCCAGATCCAGCAGAACTGCAGCTATTGCCATAGAAACCTTGATGAAATGGATTGTAATGGGGAGACCGGCGGTGCGCTCCCTCCCTGCGGCGCCGCCGGTCTCCCACTTGTGTGCAGGAGCAAGGACTTAGCGGGCGTCCTCGTCTCCATAGTAACGAAGGGGCGGTTAGGACCAGGCAGCGCACGCATCCTCAGCGTGGCCTGCATCCTCCATCCCCTAGACAACGAGCAAGGGAAGGACTGAGCACCAACGTTAATGAGTCGGCGCTCAGGTGTGTGGGTATACCGAACGTGGCTGCCCACGTCACGTGACCCATCAATTGGGCCTATTGAAACAGGCAACCTGCTGGCCACAGGTTGCCTGCGATTGGTCTTATTACCTCACCAGAGTATTTGCTGCATGTGCGACTTTTGTGTTTTGACCTTGGCTTGATTTTGACTTCATCCTTGTGTTGCCCCTTGTACCTCCTGGTTTCTGACCTCGGCTTGTATTCAACTTTGATCCTGTGTTTTTCCCTGTACTCTGACATGACCTACTGGCTCTTGACCTTGGCTTGGTAAATATTCTCATGTCCGTGTTTTCTGTCTTTGTTGTTGTCTCTGCTGTTCCCCTCCCTGTAAGGCTCTGCAGCTAGGGACCGCCGTCCAGTTGCGCACCATCAGTTAGGACGGACTGTGTAAGTAGGTAGGGACAGTGGTGAGGGGTGGAGCTCAGGGTTGCTCTATTCCCTACCTGTTACATGACATGGATCTTATTGTGAGTCAATGAGGTCCTTCAGCCACCATTCACATCGAGGGATCAGGTACATTGTCATAGTTTCTGTTATAAATGGAAGCCATAACTCCATTGTGAACCAAGCCAATGTGGTAAACTCTCACCACTGATTGCTTTAGGTGCTGTTCCGACAGCTGTTTTTGAAACTGTGACAGAGAAAAACCCTGTGGGCCTTCTTTAAGGGTTTGGCCATTTTTTGGAAAAAAAAATCTCTATAACGCCCTAACCTTGTGTACACTAGCGAAGGAACCTCCAAGCCGCCTAGTGTCTTACTTGAGCCCCCTGGTTTAGTGTTCCCTGCTGTCTGTGGATCCTGTCTGTACACTGTGGATGCTGGTGGCCACTTAACTGGTGCTCTGGATTCATCCTGTTTTGCGCTTGCACTGAATGCACTGGTCACTGAGGGGGACACTGAACCATGGTGCTCATGTAAGATGTGAGGGAGCTTGGGGTTTCCTAGGTTAGTTACCACAAAGTTAGAACATTATAGAGATTTTTTAGAAAGTGGTCAGCCCTTTTCTCTGCTGGGCCCTTTGGTACTGATCAAATCTGTCCGTAAAAATCTGGATAGACTGGCTATGAACACCTCAAGCTTCTAGAATCTGTTATAATTTTGGTAACAAAAAGCCCAAAAAGCCATGCTTATCTTTTTGCAACTGGTTGCATTTCAACAAGTCTCGTGAAATAACATAAAATGCCAAAAATTATTTTGCCTTCATAAAATTTGCCTAAAAAAAATCCAACAAAAAAATCTGGAGACGATAAAAAAGTGCAGACAACACTTCTTTGATTTATATGTTCTGTAGATGTACGATTGAGTGTTGTACAGGACTACTTTCACATTAGCGGCAGCCTTCTCCAGCCGGCTGTTCTGGCGGGTGAACAGCCTGCCGAATCCATGCTGCCGCTAGTGCACGTGTGTGGCTGGAAGTCCGCTCCGGCCCCATTCACTATTATGGGGGGCGGGCAGGAGGTCCAGCTGTAGCACGGCAAACATGCCTAGAGGCGGCTGGAATAAAACTACGATATGTCTCTCGACATGTTTGACTCGCTGTGACTGGACCTCCGGCCCGCCCCCATTATATGAAAGGGGCCTGAGCGGACTTCCGGCGGCACGCATGCACTAGCAGCAGCACGGATCCGGCAGGCTGAATGAGTGTCCCCTTCAGTGACCAGTGCTTCTGAATTAGACCTTAAAGGGGTTGTCCCACGAAAAATATTCTACAGTTTTCAAACCAGCACCTGGATCTGAATACTTTTATAATTGCATGTAATAAAAAATTTAGTATAGCTACTGCATTATTCACTAAAGTGTACCTGTATAGCGCCACCTGCTGTTTGTTTTTTTTCTTATTTCTTTGTCCTGCTCACTGAGAAGGCCGCACATGCTCAGTTTCATTCTTTGATTGCCTCCTGAGCTGTGATAGGGTGAGCATGGACACGCCTCCTGAGCTGTGATAGGGAGATCATGTACACACCCCCTTGAGCCACCAGCTTGATATAAATCTAGCAGAGCAATGAATGGGGAGACCTCTGGATCCATGTGAGGTACAGGGCTGGTTCTAGCTTTGTTAGAAACAGATTGTCATGTACTATATGATGTCTGATTTTCATTTTTTACATTAGTCATGGGATAACCCCTTTAAGATAGAGCAGATGTCCCACCAACACCAATGTTTGAAGAGACATTAGCCTGGTGCTCTGGTGGACATTTTGTGTTTAGGGTTGGGCACTTTGGACGTCATCCCTGCTCCTCACCTTAATTCTGTTCAGCTTTAATGACTATGACCTTCTATCAGACCTTGATTCTGCTTGGATTGATTTCATAGGTTTGATATTTCTCATCTACTGTTCAGGTTCATGTTGTACCTGCCTGAGGTCAGTAGTCTGTTCAGGGACATAATCTCTTAATCTTTTGCCAAGCAACACATCCATCCTCGAGAAAAGATTTTCTAGCTGGTTCTCAAGGTTCGTTATGCTAATCACTCCCTCTAATTAGGCACAGTCAGTCCTATAGGGTTCACTGCCTCTATTCATTACAGTATAATTATACAATTATACTAAACAAAGTTTGTCTACATTTTCTTGCGTCTATAGATTATTATTAATTTTGTTTTTGTATTTTGTGTAGACAGCCTACATTTTTTAGTTCGAGAACCATACAAAATGCCTCGAAGTAAATGTTCTGAGAACTGGAAATTTGCAACCAATTACTAAAACGGACAAATTGTACAAGTGAACAATAGACTTCCGCCTGGAAAAACATCATGTAGAAGAGAAGTTAATATTTTATTCTTTGGTGATGTAGAATAAAAGTGAGGGCAAATACCTGGTCATCTAGAGTAAATGGGGAGGGGGGGGGTAATAATTTGTTCACTAAATTGTTCACCTATTGGGGTAATTTTAATAGGAAGCCAATAACTCTGCAGTTGTTCTTCTCCTCTGACAGTGGGTCCTTCTTAAAGGGGGTTTCCAGGATTTAACCGCTGATGACCTATCCTCAGGATAGATCATCAGTATCTGATCGGTGGTGGTCTGACACCCGGGACCCCCGCCAATCAGCTGTTTGTGAAGATACCGGCGCTCCTGTGAGCGCTGCTACCTTCTCCCCTTTCACCAAGCACAGCGCCGAACATTGTATAGTGGCTGTGCTTGGTATCGCGCTCAGCCCCATTCACTTCAATGGAGTTGAGCCGCTCCTAGGCCACGTGACCAATGAACGTGATGTTACTGGACTAGGAAAAGTTGAGAGAAGGCTGAGGCACTCATGGGAGCGGCGGTGCCTTCTCAAACAGCTGATCGGCGGGGTTCCCAGGTTTCGGACCCCCACCGATCATTTACTGATGACCTATCCTGAGGAGAGGTCATCAGTAGTAAACTCCTGGAAAACGCCTTTAACTCTGCTCAGCCCAGTGCAGACATCTCTATATGCTGGTCTGGAAGAAGAGAAGAGGGGTCATATTTTGTTTCCTTGTAGTCTAGTTTAGAAAGAAGGTTATTACCGGGTAGTTTGCGGTAGAAGAGGGATTAATATTTTATTCCCTGGTGGTCTGGGGTAGAAAGGGGGTTGTTAACTGGTGGTCTAAGTTAGAAGAGGCATTACTATTTTATTCCCTGGTGGTTTAAGGTAAAAAAAGGGGTTGTTATCTGATGGCCTAAGGTACAAGAGGAGTTAATATTTTATTCCATGGGGCTAAATGCCTGGTGATATGGTCATCTGGACAAAAACCCATGAACCCTCCGATTGCTTCTCTCCTCTCAACCTTCTTAAAGGGGTTATCCAAGAGTATATAACCCCCCCCCTTCATGTGCCAGGCCCCTCACAGTGATTACATTTACCTCGGTCCCCGCTCCTGGTCCCACACCGCCGCTGCTTCTCCTCGTGCAGGGATTAAAACATCCAGTGACACCGGCGATACTAGGGAGGCTCGTCCCCATCCCTGCCTGCCATTGGCTGCTCCCCCGACCCAGAATGTTTTCATCCCTGCACGGTAAGAAGCAGCAGCGGCGGTGCGGGGACCAGGAGCGGCGCAGGGATGGGGGACCGAGGTAAGCATAATCACCGTGAGGGGCCTAGCACATGAAGGGGGTGTTATATACTCTTGGATAACTCCTTTAACCCACAACTTCTTATGCTTAGCTGCATACATAGTTTACACTGTAGTGCTCCAAACGGAGCAGCCTCGGTAATATTTTACAATCGATGACTAAGTATGCCGTCTCTAGTTTCCAGGGGTAAACACTAATCGAGCGCCAATTCTTACATTTCCCATTTAAATATGAACAGAAGATAAAATGCGGCTTGATCTTTTTAATTAGCTTTTATGAATCGAGGAAATACCAAGTGTCCAACCTGTAATATATTCTGCTATATAAAGTAACCACTTCTATTGCTTTCAAGTAAACGCCTCAGTGGAAATTATATATCAAAGTGGAGCCACGCAATGTATCAAAGTGTGAACATTCCCTGTAGTGCTCAGGATTCCGGCTTTGATTTTTAAAAAAATTCTTGCAACGCATTTCAAATGAGAATTTAAAAGACTATAGCATGAGTCACATATCTCAGGTCAGGCAGCCACCAGGTAAAAGACTCTGCTAGCATCTTAGGTGATTCTAACCATTTGTAGCCGGTGCCTCGATACACATTGCTGGGCGTGATTTTATATTTTGATCATAAACTGAAGGCTAGACAACAGGAAAATTGCTATCTTTCAGATAATGTTTCAGAATAAGCTATATGTGTTATATGAGTGATAGCACTGTATCTGTCCATTATATGGCTTGTACAGTAGGCAGGAATACACAGACAGTGAGCCCTGACTGGAACTCAACCCACTTTCTCTGCCTACTTGCAGTGCAAGCCCTAAGGGCAAGTCTCCAACTGGTCGATGTTCCCTGTTCGGCTAAGTGCAAGACAGACAGACACAGAGTCGCAGCCACATAGAGAAGGGTTATATGGAAATAGGTCAAAACTTTGAGAACAATACAGCACAAAATCAGAGGACGAAAAGTAGTCAAAATAGCCAAGCCAAAGTCAGAACCAGACGGGTATCACGGTACAAAATCACAAGACAGAGGAAGGTCAGAGGCAAGATGAGGTCAATATACTAAACAATCCTAAACGCTCACAGACAGAACAAGGACAGCAAGGGAGTAAACCTATAACTGGCAAGGGGGAATTGCCAGCAAGAGCACTGATAGGTCCATGACTTGGTGCTCCGTTAGTCAGACACAACACACAGGAACAGAACAGCCGAATAATCAAGCACTACTAGTCTTCCTCCAGCACACGCCCGCTTGTGGAGAGAAACTAAGCATTGCATCCTGTTGCTAGGGATGCTGTCGCGTCACCAGGGGACTTGGCTTTGCATTGCATCTCTCCCGACGTGGTCACACGGAAGCTGGAGATCTTGCCGCTGGAGACCGGACAGGTCAGTTAGTGACGCATATCTCCCATCTTGGGTCTAACAAGACTGATTTCTCAAACATTTCATAAATTACATTTAGTTTGGAAAAGGAGAGGGGCTGATAACTGGAGAAAAGGCATCTTTCTCTGATTAGTTATATTACAAAGTTTCTTAGGCTAGTTTCACACTAGCTCTTAGAATCCGGCAAGCTGTTCTGACAGGGAATAACTTACCGGATCTCTCTGCATTCTGACATTGCCAGAAGTTAAATGTCACCGTCTGGCCCTATTAACTATAAAGATCTGATTGCAACCCTGCAAATATACTGAGAATCGGCCGGACAAAACCCGCTGCAGCCTGCCAGATATATAGCCCTAGTGTGAAACTATCCTTATACTTTTCTGTACTATTGATTTATACAAAGTTGTCTGAAAGTGCTGTGAACTTTAACTTAAATAAATCTGGGTCTATCAGTTGTATAAAGTCTGGATCCCACTCACAGTACGCCAAAAATGACCACTGTTAGGTTCACCCGGTCTGTCCATGGTTGAACTGGTCCATTGGAGGATTTTCTGGTTCTCTGGTGGGCTTCTGACCCAGAATAATTCAAGGGACCATGACAGAGATACTTACTAGAGACCTGTAGGCTCAGGCTTTGATAATGGGCCCTAGAGATCTAGAAGAAGACATCCCCACATGAAGCTGACTTTGAAGTCATTACTTTTTTACATTTTTCCATCCATAATATTCTGTTGGGTAAGGCCAAGGCTACAGATGGTATTTTTGCACCTATGACCCTGCTATATGGCCTAGTGGTCGCCCTACGGCATCATGCAAATCTGTCAAAGTTGCCAAATGTAAAGTAATACATCTAGGTCTTGGGAATAATGGAATAGGATAAAGCCTTCGGTATTCTCGTGACAAATAAGCTAAGTAGTGGTACTCAATGTCAGGCAGAAGCTGAAAAAGCAAGTACAATTTTAGTTTATTGTATATAATAAGAGAAATGAAAACTCGTAATCCCAACGTGATATTGTCCGGCTATGAAATTCTTCTAAAATCACATATGGGATTCAGTTTTGGAGTCCACATTGTATGAATATAGAAGTGTGGAGAAGACTCAAAGGCAGATGACTAGATTATTAAAAGGTGGAAAGTTTCCCTTACAATAAGAGGTGAAAATATACCTTATTATGTAGCTGTATTTGCCAAATTTATAGGCTACGTACACCTTCAGGACAATTTTATTATGATTGTGTTTTACTCATTTTTGGCTAAAAATGATTTTTTCAATTGCTCTTTATTAAAAATATTGAGCTGTTTTGTCACAAAGGGTTAACTGTTTTTCTAGCTGTGTGACTGGTACTTTCACTTTGTTACGGTCATCTAATAAACCTTATCTCTAAATGACTAAAAGGTCATAAACACTTATTTAAAGGGGATATCCGAGGCTGGAAATGGCTCCCCATGCGCCCGGGCCCCTCACACTGATTTTACTTACCTGGCTCCCCGCTCCCTGTGCCGCTCCTGTTCCCCGCACCTCCGCTGCTGCTACTCCCTGGATGCAGATGAAAGCATCTGGTGTTGGGGGGGAGCAGCAAATGGCAGGCGGTGTCGGTGACTAGCCAACCTCCCTCTCTCCCATCACGGGTGATGCTAGGGAGGCTCATCCCTGTCCCCGTCTTCCATTGGCTGCTCCCGGCTGTGGCCGTGCGGGGATCAGGAGTGGCGCAGGGAATGGGGAGCCAGGTAAGTAGAATCAGTGTGGGGGGGCCCGTGTGTATGGGGGGCAATTTCCAGCCTCGGATAACCCCTTTAAGACACATTTTTATCAGGACAAAGATCAGCTGAGTTGCCGGAACAAAGTGAAAATTCAGAGCCTGCTACTAGAGAATCTCAATGCTGCACAGGGAAAGGTGCTCAACATTTTTAATAAAGAGAAATTGAAAAAATGATTTTTATCTCTAAATGAGTACAATGCAGTAATAATAAAAACAACCCCCCCTCTCAAAAAGGTGTCCATAGCCTTTAAGGAAGTGGAGGTTGATGTATAGATCCAAATCCCAGCATTTCAGCCCCCGTTGTCTTATATGCAATAAGTTCAGCTCTGTAATACAAAATCTGTCCATTTGTGAAACATTCATCTCTAATAGCAACCCATATAATGCCATGTGGTCAAGGGCGTACATACCATAGATACAAGACCATGTGACTGCTATGGGGCCCTTGGAAAGAGAAGACTTCTTTGTCACATTTATGCTCTTGATCTAGAGAAACAACTATTGTTTTTGTAGAATTTTTGATACGCGGTAAGTCCGGCTCTGCAATACAAAATCAGCCCATTTGACATAAAGTACACTCACCTTTAATAGCAACCCATTTAATGCCATGTAGTCAAGGCTGGACATACCATAGAGGCAGACCAGGAAAAAAAAGACTTCGTTGTCCCATTTCTGCACTTGTTTTTGTTGAATTTTTGATGTTTTTGAATACTGAGTGAACCTGCTGGTTGCTTTACTTGACATTATCATCCCGTGTTTAGGTTTTATTGACGCAATTCCTTCAGAGACTCTGACCTTTAATAAGCATTTACAAGAAAGACCATTGCAACAGTGTAATTACTGCTGGTTCCGGCCCGCTGACATATATAAGGACGGTCTGTTGTGTAATTCTGACGTGGACATACCCCCCTCTCCCCACCGATATGAATCGCTAACGTAGAAGAGCAACCAGGCCTTGATTAATGCGTGTGGCAGGTGAATAATGCAGACGATCCAGGACGCAGTAGATACAGAAGTCAGTGCATTCGCCGCGCTCATCCGTTTTCCAGTTTTATTGCCCCGTCATGAATTATGCTCGGGCTGGAGTGGTAATTAAGCAGAACAGTCATCAAAGACGTATTTTAATGTGATGCACGCCGGCAAAGTACTGATGCAAAATAGCTTCTTCCATCCACATAATAAATGATTGAAACGTGGAATAAATTAAATCTTAATACATTTTACGTTTGCCGAGATTCCAGACTTTCTCGAGCCTTGTGCCGGAGGAATAGAAGATATAAAAGAAAAGAAATGAAAGGCCTATGGTGGTGGTTTGAGCAGCGGGCTGGAAATGATGGGCTCTCCTCGGCCAGTAAGACGGTTGATTGCTTTTGATGCAGAGTCTTTAAGAAGACGTGCAGAAAATTGAGGGGGATAGCGGTGACATAAAATAATCTAAAAAAGCATCCCGATATAATTATCAAAGAGATGCGTGGATTAATTAACACTGGCTTATCCTTGACTTCTATCTGAGTCCATATTGCATTAATGATAGCAATTATTCACTTAAAGGGAAACCGTCAGGAAGTTGTTCTCTGCTAAACCGCCAAATCAGCGTTTAACCTCTTAAAGGGGTTGTCCGGGTTCAGAGAAGAACCCGGAAATACCTGCAATTTCACCCAGGCAGCCTGCCTGAAGAGGACATCGGAGCATCTCATGCTCCGATGCCCCCCCCTTGCCCTGCGCTAGATCGCGCAGGGCAAGGTCTCTTTTGTTTGTAAATACTCGCTGCTGGGCGGCAGTGAGTTCGGTGACGTCACCGGCCTTAATTTGCCGGCTTTAGCGCTGCCCTAGCCGTTTTACTGGCTAGGGCAGCGCTAAAGCCCGTCCATCAGCGCCGATGACGTTACCGGCTCACTGCCGGGCGGAAGCCTCTGCCCGGCAGGGACCGGTACGTCACCGGAACCGGGCTAAATTCCTTTAATTAGCGCAGGGCAAAGGAGGGCATCAGAGCATAGGATGCTCCGATGCCCTCTTCAGGCGGGCTGCCTGGGTGAAATTGCAGGTATGTCCGGGTTCTTCTCTGAACCCGGACAACCCCTTTAATGACCAGCCTGTTTTGGGCCTTACTGACCAAGCGTTTTTCTTCCTTTTTTTCAACGTCATGTTCCAAGAGTTATAACTTTTTTATTTTTCCATCTATATAGCTATATGAGGGCTTGTTTTTTTGCGGGAAAAGTTGTAGTTTTTAATGGCGCCATTTTAGGGTACACATAACTTTCTGATTAACTTTTGTTTACGCTTACCAAGACCCATACATTTTTTTATTTTTCTTTCTATGGAGTTGTTTGAGCTCTTGACTTTTGCGGGACAACTTGTATTTTTCATTGGTATCATTTTGGAGTAAATTATGCTTTTTGATCACTTATTATTAAGTTTTTTTCATGGCTGCTAAGAATAAACTAGCAATTGTTATTAAAAAAAAAAATTTTTTACAGCGTTCACGGTAGGGTATAATTTACGTGATATTTATGTATTCTGGGTCGTTACGGATGCGGCAATGCCAAACATATGGGGGAGATTTTTTTTTGCAATGGAAAAAAAGTGGTTTTTGTTTAATGGAATTTTTTTATTTAATAAATGTGTTTTTTTTCTTTTTTTTACTACTTAATAGTCCCACAAGGGGACTAAAACAGACAATATTTTGATTGCTTTTAAAATGTAATGCAGCATCCCTATAGTGCATTGCATTTTAATGTCAGTGCTATTCTAACATTGACCAGCAGGCTGCACCAGAGAGGCAAAGCCTGCTGGAAACTACGCAAGGCTGGTCTGGGGCCTACATCAGACCCATGCCAGCCTTCACACACATCGGCACCCCAGAATCACATTTGCGGGGTGCCGATGGGAGACAGAGGGAGTCTGCTCCCTCTGTCACTGCTTTACATGCAGCGGGCCCCATTGCCTGAAGCATGTAAAGTGTTAAACAGCCAGGATCGGCAGTCCTGCTGGTCTGGGCTGTTAGAGCAGGGCGTAAAAAAGCGGAGGCCCAGCCTAAGGCCCCTTAGTGACCGCCGTAAAAATATGTATTGGTAGTCACTAAGGGGTTAATCATCGCACCCCCTGCACGTAAATTAGAGGAGTCATAAATCTTCACTGTGCATGCGCCAGAACTAGAGGACTACTGCGCATTGGCGGAATTAAACAGGATAGAAATTATATATCCCATCGTCAGAGATGGAGGCCAAGTAAGACTGGGTTTGTTTAGGACCAGTGTCGGACTGGCCCACCAGAGTACAAAAGGGGTCCTCTGGTAGGCCAAAGCTAAAATTGGAGCCAATAACTTGCCACTAGAGTATATTTCTTTGAATCAAAACCTACCGTGTTTCCCCGAATATAAGACCCCCCCGAAAGTAAGGCAGGGTAGGGGGGTGCCCAGGGTTCTCCAATGTAAGGCACCCCCCGATTGTAAGGCCGCTATCGGGGGGGGGGGGGTCTGTGAGGAATGTAAGGCCGTCTATGGTGGGGGGTGGCTGGGGAATGTGTTCAGGCCCCTCCATGCTGTCATACTCGCCTGCCTGCGGGCTTCTTGTGGCCGGCTCCGCCATTCACCGTCCCTGTCACTGTCCTTGCAGCTCGAAGCTGATTGGCCATCAGCTCGAGCTCTGATTGGCCGATCAGCCGCGACGTCACGGCCCTGCAGGCTCGCAGCTGATTGGCCAGCGTCCCCTGCAGCAGAAGGCTCCCACCGGCACAGCAGAGGAGATCGTAAGGGTGTGTGTATGGGGCTGCGTGTGGGTGGTGGCAGCACATGGGCAGAGTGGGGGTGCACGGTGCAGTGGGATCATGCACACAGGGATGGGGGAGCTGCAGGGGATCATGCACACAGGGATGGGGGAGCTGCAGGGGATCATGCACACAGGGATGGGGGAGCTGCAGGGGATCATGCACACAGGGATGGGGGAGCTGCAGGGGATCATGCACACAGGGATGGGGGAGCTGCAGGGGATCATGCACACAGGGATGGGGGAGCTGCAGGGGATCATGCACACAGGGATTTTATTGTTAAAAAAAGTGTCATTTTTTTTTGTCTAATGTAAGGCCTCCCTGAAAGTAAGGCAGGGTGGGACTTTTGGGGGTAAATTTAATGTAAGACAGGGCCTTACTTTCGGGGAAACACGGTATTAGACATTATTGAGGATATGGTGGTGGGTGGACCCCAAGAATATCCTCTGATTGGCCCAAGGAAACCCAGTCTGACACCGTTTTGGGCCATTATGACTCTTCTCCAAGTGGCTCCACCTCCATGACTCTTGTGAAGTCATTTACATACAGCTCATGTGGCAATTACACTTCTTACTTTATACAATGCAGCTCCTAGTATTACATATAAGGACACTTTTAGAAAGCTAAGGAGCAACAGTAAAAGTAAGTGGTGGCGGGTTAGCAAAGAAAAATGTACTTACAGGTTCCCTTCACAATACACATATTTATAGATCCCTGTAGCAAGATTTCAAGTATAAAGACCTGGATACGGCCAAAGATAGTATAGTTTTGAATGGGTCCTTTTAGTTCAGGTATGACCACTCACCGGGATATGGTTAAAGGGGTTTTTCCGTAAGTGCAATATTGAGGACATATCCACAGGATTGGCCATCAATATCCGATGGGTGGGGGTCTGACTCCTGGGATCCCTATTGATGAGCTGTTTGAAAGGGTCACAGCCAGAGATGAGTGAACGTGCTCGAAACGAGCACTGTACCGCTCGGCTCCCCTGCGCTCGCATGGGCGAAGGCAGCCGCTTCCGTCCTCCTCAGGAGGACGGAAGCGGCTGCCTGCGCCCGTGCGAGCGCAGGGGAGCCAAGCGGTACAGTGCTTGTTTCGAGCACGTTCGCTCATCTCGAGTCACAGCGCTACGCCTTGGATGACCACTGTGGCCTCCTAACAGCATATCAAGCACAGTGCCATACATTGTATAGTGGCCGTGCTTGGTATTGCAGCCAAAGCGCATTCACTTGAATGGAACTGAGCTTCGCATAGGCCATGTGACCGATGAATGAGACAACAGTGACCTAGGAAGAGGCCGCAGCACTCAATGGAGCGCTGCAGCCTCTTCAAATAGCTGATCGCACGGGGGGGGGGGGGGAGTTGAAACCCTCAATGATCTGATATTGATGACCTATCCTTCAGTTTTATCTCAGTTGTAGACTAATCCACTAATACTCCACTAATTCCACTCAAAACTAAAAAAAAAAAGTTGTCTAATAAGTTGAAATAAATTGCGCCAAATGGTGTCAAATTCATGCCGTGGCGGGGAGGGGGTAGTCCCAGTTATACCTCAATTTCTCTATTATAAAGCAGGACGCGTGTAACACCAGATCACATCACTGACAGTAGGTGATGGTCAGAGCTAACCTCCTCCCCCTCCCTGCACAGTGATTTCTAAGGATATCACAGAGCATGCCCACAACATTCTTGGAACAGCTTATCAGTGGGGTTGCGAGATGTTGGACTCCCACCAATCGGATATTAATTACCCACCCTGAGTATATGTAAGTCATCAGTATCAGGAGCCTGAAAAATCTCTTTAAACATACCTGCACGATAAAGGGAACTTGTTACGTTAGACATGGTGTCTGATCTGTGGGCTGCATGCTATGGAGCAGGAGGAGCTGAGCTGATTGATAGACTGTTTTGTATATAAATTGTAAATTATTGCTCTAAATTTCTCCTCTTTCTCAGGAGTCCAGTGGGCGGTCCTACTCAGTGATTGATAGCCTTTCCTGTAGAAATATAGCTGTCTGTCACTGAGCAGGGCCACCCACTGGACTCCTAAGTATAGAAAGAGCAGAGATTGTGATTGACAATTTATACATTAAACTGTATATCAATCAGCTCAGCTCCTCCTGCTCTATACCATGCTGTCCACAGGTGGGACACATGACAGATTCCCTTTAAGGGCTCATTTACACAAACGTGCCGTGTTTTGCGGTCCGCAAAAAATACGGATGGCGTCCGTGTGCATTCCGTATATTGTGGAACGGAACAGCTGACTCCTAATAGAACAGTCCTATCCTTGTCCGTAATGCGGATAATAATAGGACATTTTCTATTTTTTTGCGGAACAGAAATACGGACATTCGGAAACAGAATGCACACGGAGTAACTTCCGGTACTTTGCGGACCCATTGAAAAGAATGGTTCCGCATTCGGTCCGCAAAAAAAAAAAACGGAATGGACACGGAAAAATAATACGTTCGTGTGCATGAGTTTGCGTTACATTTTCTGGCCTTCTGTTACTTTGTAGCAGTCCTGAAGCGACGGAATTGTTCTCGTACTGCTCGGAGTACATTCCCGTCCATTGTACGCTGCACCCATGCGTTTCCCTTTATTACGGCGCTGACTCGTTTATCACGTAGAAATGATTCCCCTGCTAATTGTGAATTATTCATTAGATGATTGGGATCAATTGAGCTGGCAGGTTTAGAGCTTCACGTAAGTACTTTATACCTTTCCCTGGTAAATTATGTAGACGTTTTTATGCCAACATTTTGTCACAATGAATATTATTCGGTGTCAGCCTCGGTAGTAATCACTTTTTTTTTTTTGCTAATTGCGGGCACCCGGTGGAACGTTTCGTCGTCCCTGGTAGATATACACTGCCGGTTACAAGTTAAATCTTTGTAATTTTCCAGCGGCTTCTAGTGGAAAACAAAATCTCGTTGGTGAACTTGGATTCTCATCGACTTGTAAACCAGGAGCTGATTTATAGTTTCATGTCTACAGGCAGCAGAACTGTAAATCTCCGGATCACAGCGAGTCTGATAGGCTGTAATGAGATGTGCCTACCAGTACATCCCTCTCCTTGACTAAGGCTTCTCTCACACTAGTGTTTCTATTTTCCGGTATTAAGATCTGTCATAGGGTCTCAATACCGGAAAAAAATGCTTCCGTTTTGTCCCCATTCATTGTCAATGGGGACAAAACGTAACTGAACAGAACAGAGCGCTCCAAAATGTATTCCGTTCTGTTCTCATACCGGGATGTGGAGCAAGACGGATCCGACATGACCCACAATGGAAGTCATTGGGGACGGATCCATTTTCTCTGACACAATAGAAAATGGATCCGTCCCCCATTGACTTTCAATGGAGTTCATGACGGACCCGTCTTGGCTATGTTAAAGATAATACAACCGGATCTGTTCATAACGGATGCAGACGGTTGTATTATCAGTAACTGAAGCCTTTTTGCTGAACCCTGCCGCATCCAGTAAAAACGCTAGTGTGAAAGTCTTACCACAACCCCTTCCATAGCGTCATCCATGCTCTGCTACATCTCTAAGGGACAGAAGGTTCCACAATTCCTGATCATTTGTGAAGCTGTCTGTTGTCTGCTATTTTTTGATTTGACCCGAACTTCCTTCTGATTTCTGCTTGCCATGACCTGTTTGCACAGGAAAGGGGATAGTTATCTGATCGTGAGGGTACAACCCGACCCCCCATGTGAATGGAGCAGCAGTTTAAAGGGGTTTTCCAAAAATTTTATACTAATGATCTATCCTCTAGATAGGTCATCAGTATCTGATCGGTGGGGGTCTGACACCCGGGACCTCCGCCGATCAGCTGTTTGAGAAGGCACCGCTGCTTGTATTAGAGCCACAGCCTTCTCTCAGCTCGCCAAGCACAGCACCATACATTGTACAGCAGCTGTGCTTGGTAGTCCCATAGACTGAGGATATGGGACTCATGCCCTTGGAATCAGTGGTGGTCCCGGCGTTTGGACCCAACTGATCATATTTCTCCTCTATCCCATGGACCTTAGATTTGTATGACTCAATTCTGGTACCTGGCTACGGAAATGCCATCTACAAGCTGTCGGCAGTTGCTATTGAAGACATCGCCGGGCATGTGACCCGGGAATTTCCAGCACAAAAAACACATGTAAAATTCCTTAGACTTTGCCTTCCAGTTAAACAATGAGAGGGTAATATGTTAAAGGGGTTGTCTGGGCTTTTTAGTATTGATTAGCTGTCCTCAGGTTAGGTAATCAATATCAGATCGGCGGGGGTTCGACACCCGACATTCCCACCAATCAGTAGATTTGTACCTATGAAACTGGCTGACCTGTTACATGTGCACTTGGCAGCTGAAGCAATCTGTGTTGGTCCCATGTTCATACGTATCTGCATTGCTGAGAAAAATTATGCTTTAATATATTCAAATGAGCCTCTAGGAGCAACGGGGGCGTTACCATTACACCTAGAGGCTCTGCTCTCTCTGCAACTGCTGCGCCCTCTCCACTTTGATTGACAGGACCAGATGTGATCACATTTACTCTGAAGCTAGGAAGCATTCAGTGCAGAGAGCCAAGGGCACTTAATATGAAGGAGCCAACTCCTGGGCACTTATAGTCTGATTCCAGGGGCGATTAAAAGATATACTTACACTGCTCTCCTGTTCACCTCAGTAGTTTTGAGGTGTCAAAACTACTGATCGACTCCCTTTAAAGAAATATTCGAAAGATTGTTGATACGTAAGAAATAGGCAAATGAAAGGATCTTCTACTCAAGTAGTATATATGTCCGTGTTTCGCGCAAACCTACTGGAATTCCGTGTTTCGCGCAAACCCCATAGAGGCAGATATTTGAATAGCTATGGTGCCTGTGTTAAAAGGGGCCTGGCACTAAATTGCTTCCACTGTTCCCTTTATGTGGAAATTTTGTTTGCCTGCAGCTGCCACTAGAGGGAGCTCACTGCATGATTTATACACCTCCGAATGAATTAAACCCCTTTTTTGGGGGTGTTTTCCATTCAGAGTTTTCCTTTGACCCTATCATTTGGTTGTACACCCCTCCTAGCGTAACCCCCCCCCAGTAAATATATATATAAATATACATATATATTGTATATTTTATTTTATTTTTTTCATTTGGAAATACCTTCAATGTCTTCCATCTTTTCTGGCAGTGACTATATTTAAAGGCTGAAATAAATAATTTTTCCATTGCAGGGGTATTATGCTGTGTGAATGTTCATCATATCGAGGTCACGCTAATTATGTGTCATTTGCCTGTAATTAATATTGTGTAATTTACTGTAATGACAGATTTTTTTTTCTATGGTTTAAACAGGAAAGTGATGAGACAGAAGTGGACAAAAACAAATGCTGCACCCTCTGCAACATGTTCTTCACGTCCGCAATCGTAGCCGAATCCCACTATCAGGGGAAGACTCATGCAAAAAGGGTTAAACTGGTGCTCGGAGAATCAGTGGACATTCCTGCCCGAGCAGGTAAGAGAAAGGGAACAGCAATAATGCAAAATACCTTATCATACCCTTAGTATATGAAATATACATGGATATCAATATAATATTCTATATATAGAGAGGAATAAACTCATATAATCAAAAATTGGCTGTTAGGCCGGGTACACATCACCGTTATGGATTCTGTTATTGTTTTCCATTATAACATGGTTATAACGGAAAATAACGGAATCCATAAGACGGAAGTCAAAACGGAAGCCTTTAAAGGGGTTATGCCATGACTAATGTTAACAATGAAAATCAGACATCATATAGGACATGACAATCTCTTTCTAACAAAGCTAGAACCAGCCCTGTACCTCACATGGATCCAGAGATCTCCCCATTCATTGCTCCGCTAGATTTATATCAAGCTGACAGCTCAAGGGGAGTGTCTTTTCTGCTGCAGCTAAGGGGGCGTGTCTCAGCTCTCCCTATCACAGCTCAGAGGGTGTGTCCATGCTCCACCTATCACAGCTCAGGAGGCAGTTGAAGGATGAAACTGAGCATGTGTGGCCTTCTGAGTAAGCAGGACAAAGAAATGAGAAAAGAACAAACAGCAGGTGGCGCTATACAGATACATTTTATTGAATAACTCACTGGCTATGCTACATTTTTAATTACATCCAATTACAAAAATATTCAGATCCAGATGCTGGTGAGAGAACTGTAGAATATTTTTTGTGGGACAACCCCTTTAAGAAACATTCCGTTTTCATCCTTCGTAATACAAGTCCTGCATAACGGAAACCAGGTCGGATCCGTTATGCTGCCCATAGACTTGTATTATGACGGAATGCAAAACGGAAACCTTTAAAAAGCATTCCGTTTTGCTTTCCGTCATAATACAAGTTTATGGGCAATTATAACGGATCCGTCTGGTTTCTTGTCGACAGGACTTTGCTTTCCCTCTTGCAGATCCAGACGGATCTGTTATAATTGCCCATAGACTTCTATTATGACGGATCAAAATGGAATGCCTTTTAAAGGCTTCCGTTTTGATTTCCGTCTTATGGATTCCATGTTGTATGGAACCATGTTATAACGGAAAACAGTAACGGAATCCATAACGGTGATGTGAACAAGCCCTTCGTCTGGCACCTGTCCGCTACAGGGTGCAGGATGTAAAACTGATTTTGTGAATTCGGCTGGCTGCACTTCCCTGCACAGCCAGGTGTCTGGGGTGGCACTGTGCTGGTAAAAATAATGACAGTGCTGCAGTGGTGGTTTGTTCTCAGCATCGGTGGGGGTCTCATCAATCATAAGGTGATCCTATCCTAGCGATATACTATCACTTTATAACATGTGAATACCCCTTAGACTAAACAGAGGATTATGTTGTATATGGCCCCCCGCAGGGGCGTAACTACCATAGCGGCAGACCATGTGACTGCTATGAGGCCCAAGGCAAGAGGGGGCCCAGTCTTAGTTGGGATTATCTCCTCTTCTACTGGAGGTGAAAACTTGGTCAGGACTCTACCCTCTAAAGGGACAACTTTTAGTAAATGAGGCAGTGGGAAAATGGCCCAAGGGTCACTGAAAGGGGTTTAGGTAGAAACCCTTCTGTCCTGTGTGGGGCCTGGTCTGATCCTTGCTATGGGGCCCTTACTTCTCTATGTACCCCAATAGATCACCTTGCTATATCTGCTCCCCCACAAAGTAGTCCAGTAATCCGAAATTCCTGATGAACCAGCAATGGAGAATGCTAGATTATCAGCTCTTTACGGAAGTGGATACATTGTATACAGTGTAAATGTAAATACAATGTTACAATGTATCTGTTTTTGCTCTTGCACTTCCTCCGCACTCACATATTACTTTATTCCCTGTAATGTAAAACCGACCTTGCGTTTTTGTATTCCGCCCCACGTCTCTACCTCTGGAGCACAGGACAGAAAGGTAAAGATTACTTGTTCACGTTTGGCAGGGAGAACGGCGCAGATTTGTCTCCGGGCCTTAACGTTAACAGGACTGCTATTGCAAGAAAGCCAAGATTGCACATGACTCTTGATTGCCGAAAGCTATCCTGCCTGCTAAGATGAGAGATGTGCCCGCTTGCCAAGTAGGGCATTTGGCCTGGACGCTGTATAATTCTGTGGTAGTAAATCAAGCCGCTTATCAATACCAATTTCAGACGGAGGCAACAAGAGTTCAGGGCAGCGTTTGCTTCATCGATCATTTATATTTCCCGTAGCATAAAAAGAAAAAGTCGCCAAAATCATGTT
The DNA here is from genome assembly GCA_900303285.1 of Rhinella marina. Lineage (NCBI taxonomy): Eukaryota > Metazoa > Chordata > Amphibia > Anura > Bufonidae > Rhinella > Rhinella marina. The sequence goes on from ONZH01010335.1 coordinate 137,592, forward strand.
ATTCTCATTAAGGAGCTATCTCAGGAGGCCTCCTAGGCCGCAGTCGCGGATTCATCCTTCATGATTGACAATAATGCTATATGTTACTCCTATGTATCCATTTACAGTCACTTTGTATCAGAGAGCCTCAGGCTACTTTTACAAAGCGTTGGCAGTGTACGTTGGCCATATGCTCCATGAAAGCTGCCGCCGTATACATCAAATGTGTCTATAAGCTCCGATTGAGTCCTTTTGGCCTCTGTTAGGCGGTAAACATCATAATTTTTTGCTTTATGGAGCAGGGTAGCAGACTGCACTATGCCATACAGAGACATCCAGTATAACATGGATACTGTGTGGTAGTTTTTTCCAATGGGAGTCTAAGGGTGATGGATGCCCATACAGTGCCTTCCATCTGAGGTGTAAGTTATAGGTATACATTAGGACAGGGATGCCCAACCTGCGGCCCTCCAGCTGTTGCAAAACTACAACTTAAAGTGGCCCTGGGAAAAATACTAAAAGTGGCCCCCCTTTGTAGTTGGGTCCAAATTGATGGAAGGCAGGGCCAGAAATACCATATTGCGGCACATTATACCGCCCCAACAGAGCCAAATACCACAGTCCATCACAAATTACATCCCCAAAAACTTCCACTGGCCGATCGTGAGGAAGGACCAGGCAGCCCCCGGGGGATCGGCCCACTGGGAAATTTCCCTGTAAGGTTTATGGCCAATCCACCCCTGCTCCCAGCATGCCTGGACAGCCTACTGCTATCGGTCTACAGCAGGGCATTGTGGGAGTGGTAGTTTTACAACAGCTGGAGGGCCGCAGGTTGGGCATCCCTGCATTAGGAGACTCCAGCTGTTGTGAAACTACAACTCCCAGCATGCTCCATTACCTTCTATGAAAGTTCAGAGAACAGTTGAGCAGCTTTGCATTATGGGAGTTGTAGTTTCACATCAGCTGGCATGCCGAAGGCTGCTGAACCCTGTCCTAGTGTATATGTCTGACAGACATTGTGAAATTAGCCGAATAATACCGTTCATCCTAATCTTCCTGGTTCATGAGTATATAGGCAGGAAGCTTTATCAATGCAAATGGATATGACATTTGGGCTGGGCAGTAACATTTATAGGGCCCTACAGTAAGTTTTGGATTGGTGGCAGAGCACCACTGTTCACCCATGGGCTCACATACTCACCTATACGGTTACATATGGATACTGCATGTCCCTGAAAAATAATACACTTGTATATGAAGATAGTTAGCAGTGAATATAGTGACCATATAGACGGTGCTTTCCATTGACCATATACAGAGGTACCGTGATTGTGCCACATCGTACCAATATAGTGCCTTATAGTGCCCAGGTTAAACATAGACTTAAAATGCCCAGAAAAATTCCACTATATAGCGCCACAATACACAGGTGGAATTTATCATTCCCCCTAGCCGTAAAACTTGTTTTTGCAAATTATTTTGGCTTTTTTTAGTCACAACTGAAATTTTTTTGCCGCCCTCGGCATGCCCCCTTTTTCAGCTGCTTCATATTTATCATTATTTATGCCAGAAACTGGGGATCTATGGCAGGTTTATAGATTTCAGTCTCACGTATAGACTGCCGGAAGAGTAGATTACATGACTCCTCCAGCAGCGCAGGCCCTATGAAGGCCGGGGTACAAATATCGATCCTGCTGAATCAGGGCCACAGCACCAAGATAAATACAGGGCCCAGATAAAGGCTCATGCACATGACAGTATGTATTTTGCGGACCGCAAAAAACGGATCTGCAAAAAATACAGATGACGTCCGTCTGCATTCCGTATTTTACGTAACACAACAGCTGACCCCTAATAGAACAGTCCTGTCCTTGTCCGTAATGCAGACAATAATAGGACATGTTCTATTTTTTTGCGGAACGGAAATACGGACATATGGAAACGGAATGAACGCAAAGTAACTTCCGTTTTTTTTTGCAGATCTATTGAAATGAATGGTTCCGCATACGGTCCGCAAAAAAAACTGAATGAAAACGGAAAGAAAATGCATTTGTGTGCATGAGCCCTTATGCTGGAACAGCCTGCTAGATTTCTTAATGCTAATGTGAACCTAGCTTAACAGTGTCCATATAAATAGTACTACATAGCACCCAGATACATAGGGGAGATTTATCATCTCCTTGTACCACTTTGTGGCGTATAGAAAAGCCGCAAATATTGTGTTTGTGACTTTTTTTAAACTCCACTTGCAACAAAATTTGACTCAGTGGCGTTTCTGCATCGCCCTCACAACTTTTTGAAAAGGGGGTGTGGCAGGGGTGGGGAGTGAATGTTACATTTATGTTTTATTTGCGCCTGTTTTCACAGCCTGTTTGCGCAAATGAAGACAGAAATTTACAGCAGCTCTGAGATGCTGTAGATTTTATTCTGGCGCACAGCCTGCCGGATGTTGTGTCTAAAATATGACGAGTGACGAGGCGCAGCGCGGGACGATGCGCCAAATATATGACGAGACCTGCGTCCTGTCATAAATTAGGTGCATTGTCCGGTGGCACAGAAGATTTGCGTATTTAATAAAGTAACATAGTTCATAAGGCCGAAAAAAGCCCTCCGTCCATCCAGTTCTCCCTGTTTTCCTACAAGTTGATCCAGAGGAAGGCAAAAAAAACCCCTGTGAGGTAGAAGCCAATATTCCTCACTTTAGGGGAAAAAATCCTTCCCGATTCCAATCAGACATCAGAATAACTCCCTGGATCAACGACCCCTCTCTAGTAACTATAACCTGTAATATTATTACCTCCAGAAATACATCCAGGCCTCTCCTGATCTCTTATAGTGAACTTACCATCACCACCTCCTCAGGGAGAGAGTTCCATAGTCTCACTGCTCTTACCGTAAAGAATCCTCTTCTATGTTTGTGTACAAACCTTCTTTCCTCCAGACGCAGAGGATGTCCCCTCGTCACAGTCACAGTCCTGGGGATAAATAGATGATGGGAGAGATCTCTGTACTGACCCCTGATATATTTATACATAGTTATTACATCTCCCCTCAGTCGTCTTTTTTCTAAAGTGAATAACCCCCATAGTTTTTATGCGTGATTTTTGGCCATGTGGCATGATACTGCACTGTGTGAACACAGCCGAAATATCCCCTGGGTTCATGGGAGAATAGTCAGCTTTGAATAAAGCCAGAGCATCAGCTGCGCTTCATGAGAACACAATGAATCAAACCGATCCACCGGGAATTAACAGCATATGGACCGCACTTAGCCAATTTGTCTCATGTGCTACTAAATACAATTCTCTTCTTAGTCCTTATGTAACCAGGACAATGGAAGAAGAAAAGAAGTTCAAAACGCGTGGAGAATAGACAAGTACAATACATGAGCTCTGAGAATCACCTGCTGAATCTGGTTGTTGTGACCTCATCAGTGACATCATTTTTTTAATTAGAGGGATTATCCCATGATTGATGTAAACAACGCAAACCAGACATCATACAGTACATGACAATCTCCTGCCCTATACTTCACATGGATCCAGAGATCTGCACATTCATTGTTCCAATCATTCTGCTAGATTTTCTTCAGCCTGGCAGCTCAGCGGATGTGTCATTTCTGATGCAGCTGCTCTTCATATCACAGTTCAGAGGGTGTGTCCTTTTTCAGGGAGCACATCCTTTGTGCTGCAGCTCTCCCTGTCACAGGTCAGGGGGAGTGTCCTTTCTGCTGCAGCTCTCCCTGTCACAGGTCAGGGGGAGTGTCCTTTCTGCTGCAGCTCTCCCTGTCACAGGTCAGGGGGAGTGTCCTTTCTGCTGCAGCTCTCCCTGTCACAGGTCAGGGGGAGTGTCCTTTTTGCTGCAGCTCTCCCTGTCACAGGTCAGGGGGAGTGTCCTTTCTGCTGCAGCTCTCCCTGTCACAGGTCAGGGGGAGTGTCCTTTCTGCTGCAGCTCTCCCTGTCACAGGTCAGGGGGAGTGTCCTTTTTGCTGCAGCTCTCCCTGTCACAGGTCAGGGGGAGTGTCCTTTCTGCTGCAGCTCTCCCTGTCACAGGTCAGGGGGAGTGTCCTTTCTGCTGCAGCTCTCCCTGTCACAGGTCAGGGGGAGTGTCCTTTCTGCTGCAGCTCTCCCTGTCACAGGTCAGGGGGAGTGTCCTTTCTGCTGCAGCTCTCCCTGTCACAGGTCAGGGGGAGTGTCCTTTCTGCTGCAGCTCTCCCTGTCACAGGTCAGGGGGAGTGTCCTTTCTGCTGCAGCTCTCCCTGTCACAGGTCAGGGGGAGTGTCCTTTCTGCTGCAGCTCTCCCTGTCACAGGTCAGGGGGAGTGTCCTTTTTGCTGCAGCTCTCCCTGTCACAGGTCAGGGGGAGTGTCCTTTCTGCTGCAGCTCTCCCTGTCACAGGTCAGGGGGAGTGTCCTTTCTGCTGCAGCTCTCCCTGTCACAGGTCAGGGGGAGTGTCCTTTTTGCTGCAGCTCTCTCCATGTAAATGTCACAGCCTTTAAGAATAGATATGGTTGGTGGCAGTTGAAGGATGAAACAATCTTACTGAGATGGATAAGGAAAATAAGAGGGGCATCTAATTTGCTAGGAAGCATGTTTTTTTCTGCTGCATCCCTCTCCCTATCATAGATCAGGGGCCATGACCTTTCTCACTATCACAGCTCAAGGGGGCATCTCCTTTCGCAGGGGCATGTCCTTTCTGCTGCATTTGATAAGGAAAACAAATAGCAGGTAGCGCTATACAAATACATTTTATTAATTAGCTCAATGACAATACTACATTTTTAATTACAGGCAATTACAAAATTATTCATATCTAGATGCTGGTTTGCAGATTTTTTTTCCAAGGGAGAACCCCTGCAACTACCTGGTGCTCATAGGCAACTCAGGGGTATAACTTTGTGGGCTTTCGTGTTCACACTGTCACGGTGCCATGGATTAGTATCATGAGTGCAAACAATTTTTTTAAGCACTTTTTTGGATCACCATGCTGTTTTTTTTTTTTTTTTTTTTAAAGCTTTTAATTGGAATTTTGCTTTATTCTCTTTGTATATTGATCAGTGACCAATAAGGATTATTAAAGGGGTTGTGCGGTGGGTAGATATTGGTAGCTTATCCTCAGGACAGGTCATCGTATCAGATCGGCAGGGGGTCCAAAGAGAAGGCAACACTCATACGACTGCTGCTTCCTCTGTCACTTGAATGGGATGAACAGCTGTAATTGCACTGGACCACAGTGTACGCACAAGTGCCGTCTCTTCAAACATCTGAAAGATGGGGCACCGGGTGTCGGACCCCTGCCGATCTGATATTGATGACCTATCCTGAAGACATCTACCCATTGCACAATCCTTTAAGGCTACTTTCACACTAGCGGCAGCACGGATCCGGCACCTAAAGGGTGCCGACGGATCCGTACTGCCGCTGACACATGTGTGGAGCTGGAGCAGCGCTCCGGCCCCACACATGTTGACACATACACAGAGAACATACATACACACATACACACAAACACATACACACTTACATACTCCAGCCCGGGACGCCGGCAGCACGTCTTCACGCGCCTCCTGCGCGCAGTGATGACGATTCCCCACAGCGCCCTCTGCTGGGCGCAGTGGGGAAACGTCATACCTGCGCGCTGGAGGCGCGTGAAGACATGCTGCCGGCGTCCCTGGCTGGAGTATGTGAGTATGTATGTGTACATGTACGGCGCGCTGATCGGGCGGGTGCAGGAGCTGCGCCCGCCCGCCCGATCAGCGGCGGGGGTCCGGCAGTGCCCAGGTGCCGGACCCCTGGGGAATGCGCCAGCATCGGTGAAAACACAGATGCCGGCGCATTAACCGTTCATGTGCCGTGGTCAGCGCTGACCACGGCACATGAGGTGTGCGCATATTCAGGATGGCGAGCGGGGCCATCGGGTCCCCGCGCTGCTGTGACGGGGACCCGATGGCTTGGATGGCAGCCCGATGCCTTCCTTAGGCATCGTGGCTGCCATCCCTGCGAGCCTGTGCGATCCAGCCCCCTGGATCGCACAGGAAGCAGGCTGTAAGTGTATTACTGTGAGTAATACACTTACAGCCAATGCATTACAATACAACAGTATTGTAATGCATTGTGCAGGGGATCAGACCCCCAAAAGTTGAAAAAAAGTTAAAAAATAAAGTTAAAAAAATTATAATAATAAAAGTTTCAAGTAAAAAAAAGAAAAACGCCATTTTCCCCCCAATAAAGTAAAAAAAATTGTTAAAAAAAGAAAAAAAAAAAAGAAAAAGTAGGCATATTAGGTATCGCCGCGTCCGTATCGACCGGCTCTATAAAAATATCACATAATCCATCCCGCCAGGTGAACACAGTAAAAAGTAAAAACAGTGCCAATTTTTTGGTCACCTTCCCCCACAAAAAGTGTAATACTACGCGATCAAAAAGGCGTATTTACCCCAAAATGGTACTAATAAAATCGTCATCTCGTCCCGCAAAAAATGATACTCTACCTAAGACAATCACCCAAAAAATAAATGGCTCTTAAAAAATGGCAACACAAAAAAAAGATTTTATTCTGTTCAAAAATAAATCTAATGTGTAAAACTTTCCAAAAATAAAAAAGTTAGACATATTGGGTATCGCCGCATCCGTAACAACCTGCTCTATAAAAATATTACATGAGATGGCCCCCCAGATGAATGCTGTAAAAAAATTGTTAAAAAAACTATGCCAAAACAACTTTTTTTCCCTCTTGCCTCACAAAAAGTGTAATAGCAGGCGATCAAAAAGGCGTATTTGACCCAAAATGGTACCAATCAAACTGTCATGTTGTCCTGCAAAAATGATACCCTACCTGAGACAATCGCCCGAAAAAAAAAAAAAAATATGGCTCTCTGAAAATGGCAACACAAAATAAAGATTTTATTCTGTTCAAAAATGCATGTAATGTGTAAAACTTTCTAAAAATAAAAATGTTAGACATATTGGGTACCGCCGCGTCCGTAACAACCTGCTCTATAAAAATATCACATGATTTGCCCTCTCTGGTGAATGCTGTAAAAAAAATAAAAAAAACCCCCAAAATTATGGGGTGCTTTTCTCCTGTTACCCCTTATGAAAATACAAAAAATTTGGGGCTAAAGCAACATTTTATTGGAAGAAATGAAATTTTTCATTTTCACAGCCAAGTGTTTCCAAATTCCGTAAAAAACACTTAGGGGGTCAAAGTGGCCAGTACCCCCCTTAATATATTCGTTGAAGGGTGTAGTTTCTAAAATGGGGTCACTCTATGAGGGTTTCCACTGTAGGGGTACGTCAGGGTCTCTCAATTACAAAATGGTGCCTAAAAACCATTCTAGCAAAATCTGCCTCCAAAATCCATATGGCGTTCCTTTCCTTCTGACCACTGCCACAAACCCATAGAGACGTTTACCACCACATATGGGGTATTTCTGTAAACTGCAGAATCAGAGTAATGTATATTGAGGTTTAGTTTGCTGTTAACCCTTGTTGTTTTGCAAGAAAAAAATTACCATGAATAATCTACCAATAAAGTGAAACTTTGAAATTTCACCTCCATTTTCCTTTAATTCTTGTGGAACACCTCAAGGGTTAACAAAGTTTGTAACAGCAGTTTTTTTTTATAATTTGAGGGGTGTAGTTTCTAAAATGGGGTAATTTATGGGTGGTTTCAATTACATGTGCCCCTCAAAATCACTTTATATCTGAATTGGTGCTTAAAAAAATGGTTTTGGAAAATTTGGTGAAAATTTGAAAAATGGCTTCTAAACTTCTAAGCCTTCTAACGTCCTAAAAAAGTAAAATGACATTTATAAAATGATGTCAAAGGAAAATACATAAATTTCAGCCGCACACCACTACCAGATAAAGCACAAAATGCCATAGTGATATAGTATTCCAAAGCTCATGCTATGCTTGTATAATAAATTAGAGACTCTTGGCAAATACATTTTGTACAAAATTATCTGAGCCCATTCACCACAGTCAAGGTGGTCTCTGCAGAATGGGAACCTAACATTATGTCCTACCTGTTACATGCCAGTCTTGGCTTCCATATAATCAGGGGATGTTTTGTTCCACATGCATGAAATGTCCACTTGCTTTCCGCCATTTCTGGTACTACAAAGGCCTCCCCTAGTTCAGGTGTGGCTACTCCATTTGGTCATGCACTCCTGACCAGCCCATTTGCCCCACAGGTGGTTTTTTTAATCAGTGCAACTATAAAGCCGAGTGATTCAGCATGCATGTTAGTGTCTGCACTCCTGAACTAGGGGAGGCCTTTGTAGTACCAGAAATGGCGGAAGGCAAGTGGACATTTCATGCATGTGGAACAAAACATCCCCTGATTATATGGAAGCCAAGACTGGCACATAACAGGTAGGACATAATGTTAGGTTCCCATTCTGCAGAGACCACCTTGACTGTGGTGAATGGGCTCAGATAATTTTGTACAAAATGTATTTGCCAAGAGTCTCTAATTTATTATACAAGCATAGCATGAGCTTTGGAATACTATATCACTATGGCATTTTGTGCTTTATCTGGTAGCGGTGTGCGGCTGCAATTTATGTATTTTCCTTTGACGTGTATTTAGCCATAGCAACCAGCACCTGCACTCTGGGATGTGCTGACTGAAATCCCTTTTTTTTTTTTCTTTGTAAATTTATAAAATGATGCCAACATAAAGTATACATATGGGGAATGTAAAATAATAACTATTTTTGGAGGTATTACTATGTATTTTGAAAGTAGAGAAATTGAAATTTGGAGATTTGGAAATTTTTCCAAATTTTTGGTAAATTTGATATTTTTTTTATAAATAAAAATGAAATATTTTGCCAAAAATTTACTACTGTCGTGAAGCACAATATGTGTGATGAGAAAACAATCTCAGAATGGCCTGGATAAGTAAAAGCGTTCCAAAGTTATTACCACATAAAGTGACACAATGGCCTGGGCCGAAAGGTGAAAACAGGCCCGGGGTTGAAGGGGTTAACCCTTTCACTCCCGGAGATTTTTTCGGTTATGCATTTTCGTTTTGCGCTCCCTGCCTTCAAACAGCCATAACTGTTTTATTTTTCTGTTCACATAGCTGTATGAGGGCTTGTTTTTTGCGGGACAAGTTGTACTTTCCAACGCCACCATTTAATATTGCATATGGTGTAGTGGGAAGCGGGAAAAAAAAAAATCCAAATCAGGTGAAATTGCAAAAAAAAACGCTATTCCGCTACAGTTCTACGGGTTTCTTATTTACAGCGTTCGATGTACATTCAAACTGACGAGTTACTTTCATTCTACTGGTCAGTATGAATCCGGCAATACTTAATATGTATAGTTTTTCCTGCGTTTTGATAGTGATAAAATAATTAGAAAGTTGCCCTTTTTTTTTTCCTTGTCATATCTTGACCTCTATAACTTTTTGGTATTTATGTGTACGGAGCTGTATGGGGCTCATTTTTTGCGGGGCGATCTGAAGTTTTTATTGATACCATTCTGGGGTGTGTATGACTTTTTGATCACTTTTTATTTAATTTTTTTTAGAAAAAAAAAGCGACAAAAAACGGTGAATCGCCATTTGGACGCTTTTTTCCGCCACACAATTCGCCGTATTGGAATTTTTTTTTTCGGTCACGGTGATACCCATGATGTCTATATTTATTGTTCTTTAGGTATTTATTTTTTAATTATACGGAAAGGGAGGTGATTTGAAATTTTATATATTTTTTATTTTTTATATATTTTTTAACATTTTTTTTTACTATTTTAAAGCTCAAATATGAGCTCATATATTGTGGCTTTTTTTTCCTTTATGAGCAATCAGGGATTTTCTAGACTGAGATAAAGCCAAGAATTGCTCCTTTCTTATCCTGGCCTGCCATCTAGTGGCCAGAATAAGAATTGCACGTTGAAAACTGTAATCCTCACCAGCGAGGATTACAGTTTTCATATGGTGTACAGACACCCCGATTGGCCACTCGGGGTGTCTGTACATCACCCGGAAGCGTACGCTTCCGGGTTCAGACGCAACTAGATGCCGTGATCACGTGTGATCACGGCATCTAAACGCCCAGCAAGACGCCGCCGATGAGGTAAGTAGCGGCAAGTCTCTGCAATTAGAAACAGCAGAGACTTGCTGGCCATGACTCCCGCCGCACTTGCGAGCGGGCGCCATGTGCCCGCATCGCCCCAGCGCTGTACATTGGTTTTGTGATTTCTCCCAATTTTGGGGTTTTTAAGTTAGTTAATTTGGATTATATTTTTTTCATGTATACATACTTAGTATGTAGGTTTAGAATGATTTGAAGGGGAATCCAGTATTCATTTGCCCTACAACGCCTCTGCAGGTCTGATGAAGCATTACACTGTGCTCATTAAAAGATGTCTGTCACCAGGAAATTCAGTGATAAACCAGGTGCCATGCCCTGTAGCGCTAACTCAACTGTATGTAATGAGACCTTTGACTTAGCTATCCGTTGCTTCATATTGGAGAAAAAAAAAGTAATTTTAATCTATATGCAAATGAACAGGTAAGTGCACCGAGGGCAGGCCCGATCCACTCTGTGCACTCTTGCTCCTTCTGCTTCCTCTGTCAGACCTTCACTCTTTTTCTTGGTTCCTCCATAGTCGTCAGGCCCTGTCGGTCAAAAAGTAGCGAAAGCTGTGGAGCAAGGGTGCACAGAGAGGCTTGGGCCCTCCCTCAGTGCTCATTTGCATATGGATTAAAAGTGCTCTTTCTTTTGAATGAAGTAACAGATCACTAAAGCATTGTGTCTGCTTTACCTGTGAATTTCTTGGGGATTTTTGCATTTTTTTTGTTGCAAATATATTTTCTTTTGAATTTTACAAACTATAGATGGTTGTTTTCTAGTGTTAGATAATGCACTTTGCAGGTTGAGAACCGTATAAATGACACTAGTTCATCGGAATGGCAAGTGATTTGGATTTTCATCAGTATACCTTGGTGATTTCAGGTACATTGCTCAGCTGTATTAATTTACAGAAATGACCCTGGAACAAAAAGTTGACTTGTTCTTTATTAAAACGACTTACATGGTTCCAGCAAAAGATTCATAGTTCACAATTATCGCTAAGAAGTTCTCGGCTTTAATCTGGGAAAGTGCAGACATTCGCTCAAGTCCTGTTTTTGTAATGAAAGTATTTTTGAGGTCCGCTCCTCTTTGCCATCGTATATTTTATGTGAAGCGACTGGTAATATGCTAAACAGTCCGAGGAACATTCTAAGGGTCAAGATCCATCAAACCTTTCTCTTAAATAAGGACTTTCCTTAGATTTTGCCATGAAACTTTTTTGGCTCCAGCTCCCGTTTCGAGTCTTTGTTCTGTTATTCCAGTTGAGGTTCTCATTAGGAATTCATTCTGCACACAGTGTAAAATGCCAGGCTGTGGGAGAGGATAGGAAATGTACAGTAGGTATGACAGTAAGAAAGAATATATGGATAATTTAAAGTGGTCAAGGTCATTTTAAGGTGAATTTTCACCAAAAAATAAAACTGTCCATATCTCCAGTAAATCAGAAGTTAGAGCGATCACCAAAGTTTGGTCAGTATATTTCTTTTACTTACAGAGATATTGGCATTTTTCTGTTTTTTTGTGGCAGCCATTTTTACAAGACAGCAAGTAATTTTCTTTTTTGGTGACTATTAATCAGGGGCGGATTGGCCATAAACCTTACAGGGAAATCTTCAGGTGGGCGATGCCCAGGGGGCCACCTGAGCCCTTCTCACGGCCGGCCAGTGGGAGTTTTTGGGGATGTATTTTGTGTTGCTGGCTGCAGTATATTGTGATGGACTGTGGTATTTGGCTCTGTTGGGGTGGTATAATGTGCCACCATATGGTATTGCTGGCCCTGCCTACCAACAATTTAGACCCAACCACAAAACAGGGCCACTTTTAGTATTTTTTCCAGGGCCACTTTAAGTTCCCAGTCTGCCCTGCTACTGATCATTTGTCATCTTGTCAGATTGCTCTATCAGTGGCAAAGTGTTCGTTTTAACTTCAGTAACCAAATTGGCTGCACTTCCTGGTGTTACTTTAAAAAAATGGCTTCTACAAGTAAGCTAGAAAAATGCTAATATCTAATGTAGTTGTAATGCTTATAAAGTAACTTGTATCTCTTCCTGAAAATCGCCTTTTAATGGGAATGGGTTCTCTGGGACTTTAACAGAGATTTTATCCACCTGTCTTACGGAGAGGTCATCAGTTTTTGATCATGGGGGTTCAGCCTCCTGAAACCCAGCTGGTCAGCACAATGAAGGGGCCGTTCATTGTTTCCTCTGTGGTTCTTAAATATACAAAGAGCTGTAATACCAGACCCAGTCACCCATGTGGACAAGCCGTTGGGTCTGCATCAATAATGAAGGGGACATGCTGCTTCATTGTGTTGATTGGTTTATGTCCCAGATCCCAGGAACGTTAAAGTCCAAGACACCATATTTTAGAAGTACTCAAAGTATAAAGCAAATGAGCATTAAAGGGGTTGTCCGGGTTCAGAGCTAAACCTAGGCATATGCCTATTGTCACCCAGGCAGCCCTTCTGATATGAGAATCGGAGCATGTCATGCTCCGATGCTCTCCCTTGCCCTCCGCTGGATCATGCAGGGCAAGGGCTGTTTGTTTATTTTTTTTTCCACTGCTAGGAGGAGGCTTCTGCCTAGCAATGTTGTTACCGACTCGGCGGGCTTTAGTGCTGCCCTAGTCATTTTACCGGCTAGAGCAGTGCTAAAGCCTGTCCATTAGTGCCGGTGACATCACCGGGGTCATTTCTAGGCAGAAGTCTCCGCCTAGCTTTCCCCATGGAGAGCCCGATACGTCACTGGATCTCCAGAAAAAGCCTTTGCCCCGCACAGGGCAAAGGAGAGCATCTGAGCATGGCATGCTCCAATGCTCATATAAGAGGGGCTGTCTAGGTGAAAATGGGGATATGTCCAGGTTGAGCTCTGAACCCCGACAACCCCTTTACATGGACTCTAATGTGCCAATGGGAGGAGACATCATGGTAAGCCTAAGTTCTGTAAATGAACTGTTTAGTATACGGAACTGCAAATGTCGCATTCTTGACGTTTTCCTATAGGAAGAAAATTGCAAGCAATCTTTAGTTATACTGAAACAATAAATGGTTAGATGTGACAGTCTCAAGGTTTCCTGAGACTTTATTTACTATAGTGATATACAGTAGTTTACATCTCATTGTTAATACAATCTGATCTGCAGGCAGCAGGTTATAGAGCAGGAGGAGCTGAGCAGATTGATATATAGTTTTGTAAGAAAAAGATTCAGTATACCTCGCATTTCATTGATCTAAATCTTGGGACATTCTGGGCTTAGGAGTCCAGTGGGCGGCCCTATTTAGTGATTGACAGCATGCTCATACAAGGATATCTGTCAGGTATTGACTAGGACAGCCCACTGGACTTTATAGGAATAAATTACAAGTTCTTCCCCATAAACCTATATATCAATCTGCTCCGTTCCTCCTGCTCTATAACAGACATGGTCAAAGTGAAAAGTTCCCTATGAAAGGTGATGCACTGATAATAGGGAAAACCTTCTCCTCTGTGGTCTCAATGTGTCGTGCCACGTATGGCTCCTGTGTGACTGTAATGGGTTTATAAATGTCACCACTCGCCTTGGCAGTCACTATTCATCATGGCTGCAGAAATGAATGGTGCGGCGCCTCAGTGTGCAGCCTCTGTGCGGTGATGTATCGCAGTAGGAGTATTTTCGGACAATAAGCTATGGTGTTTGACTGAGAGGCAGCTGAAGCTTTCTAGATCGCTGGTGCACGTCTCTGCATTACTTACATTAATTAACCGAAACTTGGGGTGAAGAACTTGTAAACTGCAAGTCACCCTGGTATCAGGCCAGCTATTAATACTGCTTTACTCAATCAGAAGAAACTCATAATTGTTTTATCCATGTACATTCTTCTGTACCCAGTCTCTGATTTTCTTACGAATGAGGGAATGCTGATATTTTTTTTTCTGTATGGTATCAGGTGTTTACTATTCTATACTGTGACATCACTGTGTTTATTATCTCTGTACTGTGACATCACTGTGTTTATTATCCCTGTACTGTGACATCACTGTGTTTATTATCTCTGTACTGGGACATCACTGTGTTTATTATCTCTGTACTGGGACATCACTGTGTTTATTATCCCTGTACTGTGACATCACAGTGTTTATTATCCCTGTACTGTGACATCACTGTGTTTATTATCTCTGTACAGTGACATCACTATGTTTATTATCCCTGTACTGTGACATCACTGTGTTTATTATCCCTGTACTGTGACATCACTGTGTTTATTATCCCTGTACTGTGACATCACTGTGTTTATTATCTCTGTACTGGGACATCACTGTTTATTATCTCTGTACTGGGACATCACTGTGTTTATTATCTCTGTACTGGGACATCACTGTGTTTATTATCTCTGTACTGTGACATCACTGTGTTTATTATCCCTGTACTGTGACATCACTGTGTTTATTATCCCTGTACTGTGACATCACTGTGTTTATTATCCCTGTACTGTGACATCACTGTGTTTATTATCCCTGTACTGTGACGTCACTGTGTTTATTCTCTCTGTACTGTGACATCACTGTTTATTATCTCTGTACTGTGACATCACTGTGCTTATTATCTCTGTACTGTGACGTCACTGTGTTTATTATCCCTGTACTGTGACATCACTGTGTTTATTATCCCTGTACTGTGACATCACTGTGTTTATTATCCCTGTACTGTGACGTCACTGTGTTTATTCTCTCTGTACTGTGACATCACTGTTTATTATCTCTGTACTGTGACATCACTGTGCTTATTATCTCTGTACTGTGACGTCACTGTGTTTATTATCCCTGTACTGTGACATCACTGTTTATTATCTCTGTACTGTGACATCACTGTGTTTATTATCTCTGTACTGTGACATCACTGTTTATTATCCCTGTACTGTGACATCACTTTGTTTATTATACCTGTACTGTGACATCACTGTGTTTATTATCCCTGTACTGTGACATCACTGTTTATTATCTCTGTACTGTGACATCACTGTATAAATTTGATTCGCTGTCAAGCCGAATTTCCTCGTGCTTCATGGTAGCAAAACGAAATAAACCAAAAAAAACTAAAAATATCATACTTACCTTATTCATTTTCTCATGACGGGCTGATCAAAACCATCTTGATTGACAATCTCGGCCAAAATCCAGTGCCCTGTCATACGTCAACACGGGCCACGCAAGATTTTGCGCCAGATCTTCAAGCAAGATGGCGGTGGTCGGCTCGTTGCAAGCAAATGGAGGCAGTTAGTATGATTTAATATTTTTATTTGTTTATTTTACACTGTATTATTACTCTCAGATGCCACGATCATGTATGAACGCGGTATTTGAGGGGTACAGTGATGGGAAGCGACAATGTCGCAGTTCCCTGTCATTGCACCCGCTGCTTACAAAAAAATGCGCTTCGAATTTTCCAAAACTTCGTTCATCTCTTTTCAAAATAAAAACTGCATGGGCTAAAATGTCCTATGTCCTAGCTGGCGCATTTCGGAACTGATTTCCCCACCTAAACCCAGCCTACATATGTCTATTTCTAAGGCATGAAGTCGGTTTCGGTGGCTCTGTGGTGAAGTAAACGTGAACAATGCACAGATTCCCAAATCATCCTGAATTGAAATGTAAAAGCGATGACTGCAGATGCTGCGTTCATAATGTTATTCTAATAGCCAAGACGTCGTTCACTTCGAAAAAAAGAAGAAAAAAAAAGCACCTCACCTCAATGTGAGAGTTTGTCGAGATGAAGTTCCGCTACGCAGAGCACATATAATGGGTATACAGTAATTGGAAAATCTTTACAACACCTTACTGGGGAAAGAAACGCCATCCAAAAAGACTTCAACAGTCTCAGTCCTTCCCTTGTCACAATTATGCCGCATTCAGCGAGTAAGTGAGCGTCTGCTCTGCAGAAAGAGAGGATTATGCAGTTGAAGAGCGGATTTTATGAGTTTAAAAAAAACAAAAAACAAAAACCTAGTTTTACGTTAATTAATTCTGCACTGCGCTAAAAGCTGCTTCATGTGCTGCCTTATAGCGCTAAGGCTACTTTCACCCTAGTGTTTCTATTTTCTGGTATTGAGATCCGTCATAGGGTCTCAATTAGAGATGAGCGAATCATCCAAAATTTGCTTTGCTGAATGTTCGTCGAATTTTTTAAAAGATTCGTACCTAATACGAAGCTATTCTGCGAAGCTGCGTACAAATCATTCATTATTCTGTCGTGTTCTGCGAACATTCGTGCACAAATAACAAACATACAGTTGTTAAAGGTACGCTACTTATGTGAACACGTAGACCTGAACGTACGAATCCCCAGCGTACTATTGTCTAGCGATTGCGTAATACGCAGGCACACATGACGCTAGGCCGCGGCGTGCACTCCTCAGAGGCAGAGCGAAGTTTTACAAATGGCATCCAGGCGTTAAATACATGATCTGGCTGATGGACAGGCAGGATTACGATGGCACACACCGACACCCAAACCAGCAGAAGAAGGAGATAGTGCAGAAGGTGATCCGAGGCTTATGAATTCTACCAGTAGAAGCTGTGGCTACATTTCCTTTGGCACTGCTGCCCTGTGCCACCTTCTTCTTTTTTTGGAGCTCGAGGTCTGGCTGGAACTAGAGACCCCTTTTGCTTTTCCATGCCAGACATTTTCACTTGACTGTGGCCCTGCAGCTGGTCTTTGTCTCTCTCCCTGTCTCTCTCCCTGCCTGATTAATTACTAGCCCTGCACTGGCCCTACAGTATCCCTGATATGTGTAATATGGATGCCCAGAACAATTACACCACAATTTTAACACAACAGTTCTCTGTCTTTCAGAACTTCACAGACAATGCTTCTGCTCGTCTCAGCAGTCACAGCACAACTGATGTGTCACTGGCTTACCGAGCCTATGAGCCAATCAGAGCAAGCCCTTCTCACTAGGTCAGGTGACTGCTTTCTTCCCGGGCTTTTTGCCACCTGGCCTTTTTGCATTTTCCGAACGAATAACGAACTTACAGTAAATGTTCGCTAACTTACTGAATTTGTACACAGCAGCATATAAATTAACTTATACGTAGCATTAGCGTACAATACATCGGACAAGTACATAGCGTATGCGTACAAAGGTTTAAGAACGTTTAAGATTTGAACGGAGCGAATCCAGATTCGCTTCGGAGTAGAAAATTTGTAAGATTCGATACGGATCTACGAAGCGGCAAATAGATTCGCTCATCTCTAGTCTCAATACTGGAGAAAAACGCATTGATTGTGTCAATGGGGACAAAATATAACTGAACAGAACGGAGCGCTCCAAAATGTATTCCGTTCCATTCTCACACCGGAGAGCAAACTGCAGCATGCTGTGGTTTTCTTTCCATCATGGGATGCGGAGCAAGACGGATCTGTCATGACCCACAATGCAAGTCAAGGGGAAGGATACGTTTATCTCTGACAGAATGGAAAACAGATCCGTCCCCCATTGACTTTCAATAGAGTTCATGACAGATCCGTCTTGGCTATGTTAAAGATTATACAACCGGATCCGTTCATAACAGATGCAGACGGTTGTATTATCAGTAATGGAAGCTTTTTTGCTGAACCCTGCCGGATCCAGCAAAAAGTGCTAGTGTGAAAGTAGCCTAAAACTTTTATAACTTTGTCTTTGGTGCTGTTGATCTTCACCTCTTGTGATGCTCTGCAGAGCTTGGTCCTGGAATCAGACCCCCTAGCTTTGCCGTCCTAGAAGGTGAAACATGGTGGAAATTAGTCAAATATAAAGGCAGTAACACGATGTGACAAATTTTTTCCTACTCGACGGCTTCTCCATTTCATTTTGCTTTTTGGCCTTTTTTTTTAAAGATCTTTTTAGTATTTCATTTGCTCTTTATCATCTCTCCTGTTAATCTCCTTCTGGAAGTGCTGACGAAGCTGGCATTAAAATTTGCTGCATTTCTGTTTTGAAAAAGTTTTAGCGTCTTGCGTTGAGCCAGGCATGCTGAGCAGTGTGATAATGAGGGTCGCTGGGTGCTACACGTGCACTGCCGGCGGTCTTACCTGAATTTGAGCTGAACGGGATTGATAGGCTTTAGATAGAATAATTCTGCTGGTTGTCGCTTGCAGCAAAACGGACACAAGCCTTTTAGGAATTGTTCATCATATTCTTGGTTGAAAGGGAGTCTTTCTGCAGGTTTTTGCATAATTGGACCATTCATAGTGGCTGGCAGGGCTCGAGTAGACTTTTAGTACTTTTGTTACATTAATCCATTGCTTCATTCTGTAGAAATAATTGCAGTTTTGAATATGCTAATAAGCTGTACAGTGCACTGAGGGCAGGCCCTAGCCCCTGGGTGCACCATCTGCCCCTCCCTGTGTTTGTGAAGCTCCTTCTTTCCTTAGGTGATTAACAGGACTTGGCATCTGAATCCTGCTCTTGTCTGGCCCCATAATCTTGTGCCTCTGCATTCTGTCACATTTTCGGTGCATGCGCAGTACTGCTTTTGGAAAGAATGTCCTGCGCATGTGCAAAATCCAAAATTGTGCTGCATGGCGCAAGTGTGAGAGTACAGGGCCAGGCTACAGCAGGATTGAAATGGCTAGTCCGGTCAATCAGGAAAAAAGGAGCTTCATGGCCACGGGACAGATGGTGCACTGAGAGACTTGGGTCCTTGGTGCACTGAAACTCATTAGCATATTTGAACCAACTACTTTTTTTTTACTGAACACATAAATGTATTAATGTTTGCTCAAGCCTTACCAGTCACTATGAATAGTCTGATATGTGAAACCTGCTGAGAGTACATAAGTCAGGTCTCTGACAATTCAGGATAGTGGGGGAAGAAACTCAGTTTGAGGATATATACTTTTCGATTTGTTTTAGTATTTTATGTAAAAGGAATCTGACAGAGACTCATAGAAAAAGCCTGTAAGTCCGGCATCCCCTAATACATAGAATCCTCACACATAGAACAATCCTAGTACAAGAGGGACAGCAGCACAACTAAAGAGTATATGCAACTGATGGGGTCGCGAAGTATCGCATACATACAACACATTGTAGGAAATCACAGCACTCTATGTATGAAGAAAATCAGGGTTTATTCACATTCAACCCCATAAGAGTCTTTGTGCAACAATTGCTTGAGAAAGATGCTTATGGGGTTGAAACATTGCCTGTACCTGTTTGTTTGAATAAACTCACAAATATAGAAAGAATGTGAGTCCTGTTTCACCCTTCATTTACAAAGAAAGCTTGTGTGTCTATTCATAGAGAAAGCCTAGGAGTCCTGCTTTCTCCAACAACTTGCAGGGAAAGTCTGTGGGTCCAGCTTCTCCTCACCCAGTCACAGAGTAAGCCTGAGAGACCTGCTTTCTCCATCCACTCACAGAAAAAGTTTGTGAGTCCTGATTCCACTGCCTATTCATTGATAAAGCCCATAAGTCCTGCTTTCATCATCCACTTATAGAGATAGGTTGTAAGTCCGGCTTCCATTTCCCCTCATAGCGGAAGCTTCAGAGCCTTACTTCCGCCATCTACTCATAGAGAAAGCCTGTGAGTCCTGCTTTCTCCATCTACTCATAGAGAAAGCCTGTGAGTCCTGCTTTCTCCATCTACTCATAGAGAAAGCCTGTGACTCCTGCTTCCCCTGCCCACTCATAGATAAAGCTTGTGAATCCTGCTTCTCTAACCTACTCAAAGATAAAGATTGCAAGTCCTCTCCTACTCATAACAAAAGCCTGTGAGTCCGGCTTCCCCTGCCCACTCATAGAGAAAGCATGTGACTTCTGCTTCTCCCTCCCACTCATAGATAAAGCCTGTGAGTCTGGCTTCTCTAACCTACTCAAAGATAAAGATTGCAAGTCCTCCCCTACTCATAAAGAAAGCCTGTGAGTCCTGCTTTCCCCGCCTACTCCTAGAGAAATCCATAGGGAAAGCCTTGCAGCTTGTATGCAGGGAACGCTAACAATAAATGTGTGTGCAGGGCAAGCAGGAGCTTGTGGAACTTCAAGGACTGAGAGTGGTGGGGCGAATTCTGAAAATACTGTAGGTACCAAATACAGTAATGTTCTGATCAACCAGTATAAATGTAACAGATCTGGGGTCAGCACTCCCTTCATATGAATACATTTGCTGGCACTGGTCTATTTTGCCTTGGAAGCTGATTCAGTTACATTTTTACATAACTCGATGTCTAGTAGGTGACCATCTTACAGGTGCCCTTTAAATAGTTGATCATGTAGGTGTATTGGAAACTAAAGTAACATTTTTGACCTCTTCGTGGATAACCCATATACATGGATTCAACACTTGAGACTGAAAGATACTGTATCTTACAAGTAAGATGCATTATTGTGTATCCCTCAGAAAGCTTGTATTTTACTCTGTGGCACCAGTACAGAAGGAGGACTCATGGCCAGTAAGTCAGCACTTGAGAAATTACCGGCGGACACCTTTGACCCACTATTGAGCAGTTTTCTACAGTTCAGCTTTACAAAGAGACACATTGATTTTCTTTCTGACAACCTTTTTTGTGTTTATCTCTGAGATCTCCCCAGTGAATTATAATAAATTCTACTTAATGTGGCTGAAGCTGTCACCATATTTACTGAGTGAAAGGTAGACGTGGGAACAATGAGACAATTCTCTAGTAACCTCAAAATGGAAATCTTCAGCTCTGCTAGACTTTGGCATCCAAAAAACAGTGTCATAATATTACATTTATCTCTGTACTGTGACATCACTGTGTTTATTATCCCTGTACTGTGACATCACTGTGTTTATTATCCCTGTACTGTGACATAACTGTGTTTATTATTTCTGTACTGTGACATCACTGTGTTTATTATTTCTGTACTGTGACATCACTGTGTTTATTATCCCTGTACTGTGACATCACTGTGTTTATTATCCCTGTACTGTGACATCACTGTGTTTATTATCTTGGTACTGTGACATAACTGTGTTTATTATTTCTGTACTGTGACATCACTGTGTTTATTATCCCTGTACTGTGACATCACTGTGTTTATTATCCCTGTACTGTGACATAACTGTGTTTATTATTTCTGTACTGTGACATAACTGTGTTTATTATTTCTGTACTGTGACATCACTGTGTTTATTATTTCTGTACTGTGACATCACTGTGTTTATTATTTCTGTACTGTGACATCACTGTGTTTATTATCCCTGTACTGTGACATCACTGTGTTTATTATTTCTGTACTGTGACATCACTGTGATTATTATCCCTGTACTGTGACATCACTGTGTTTATTATCCCTGTACTGTGACATCACTGTGTTTATTATTCCTGTACTGTGACATAACTGTGTTTATTATTAGTGTTGATCGAGCACCAAAGTGCTCGGGTGCTCTGGTAGAACACTTGGTGATGCTCGAGTGCTCTACAGAGCACCCGAGCGCATTGTAAGTCAATGGGAGAAGACCAGGCAACCCCTGCTCAGATGAGGGGAGGCTGCCGGGTTCATAGAAAAAGGTCAGAATCGCAAATTCTCCTTTCACTCGTTAAAGTTTGCTAATTAACTGAATTTGTACGCATTAGCGTACAATGCATAACATTAACATACAAATTCGTACGCATTAGCGTACAATGCGTAGCATTAGCATACAGATTAATACGCATTAGCATACTCGAGCATCGCACTTGAGCACACGCGGTGTTCGGCCAAACACCGAGCGGACCCGAGTGTAGGCATGCTCGGCCGAAAAGCGAGTTCGGCCGAGCATGCTCGCTCAACACTATTTATTATCCTTGCACTGTGACATCACTGTGTTTATTATCCGTATACTGTGACATCACTGTGTTTATTATCCCTATACTGTGACATCACTGTGTTTATTATCCCTGTACTGTGACATCACTATGTTTATTATCCCTGTACTGTGATATCACTGTGTGTATTATCCCTGTACTGTGACATCGCTGTGTTTAGTATTCCTGTACTTTGACATAATTGTGTTTATTATCTCTGTACTGTGACATCACTGTGTTTATTATCCCTGTACTGTGACATCACTGTATTTATTATTCCTGTACTGTGACATCACTGTGTCTATTATCCTTGTACTGTGACATCACTGTGTTTATTATTCCTGTACCGTAACATCACTGTTTAGTATCTTTGTACTGTGATATCGCTGTATTTTGTGAAATCGCTTTGAAAATATTTTCCTGTGGAGTGACACTTTGTACATTTTAGTTGGGTAAATATATAAGATATTTGGAGGCACAGAAAATGACATCTCTGTAAGCAAGGAAAGGAAAACAGTTGAGTTCACTTTTGGCCAACAGGCTTAGCATAGGTGATATGCCTTTACCTAAAATAATTGGAATCTTAATGAAATCCTAATAATTTCTAATCCTTGCCTACTTTGAAGTGTTAGCACTGACCTATTTTCTTCCGCGTGTTCATAGCACAGGGAGGTTGCATGGCATCTTCTAGATGTTTAGAAAAACAAGAATGTCCTAGTTTACAGGATTAAGGGGCTACTGAGTCAATTGACTCCAGTGAGTGAGCGTGTGATTGCCTGTATTTACTTCTGGCATTGACCATAATGATGAAAGTGAACAAGACTGCTACTTCTGTACCAGGGGCGTAGCTAAAGGCTTATGGGCCCTGGTGCAAGAGTTCAGCTTGGGCCCTCTTCCCTCAGTACTTTGTGTGTCTTCTTATGCGGCACAAGGGTCTTTGGGCCCCCTCAGGCTCCTGGGCCCGGTAGCGACTGCTACCTCTGCACCTATAGCTACGCCACTGTTCTGTACTAATAAGATTCTGATAAATCAAATATGCAAACCTTATACTGCTTTGGTAGACCTGACTTGTCCACGCAGTACATGGATTGCCGCTGCAAAGGAGAGGTGTAAACAAAAGCATCTCCTGTAACGGGGAGTCGGCGTCCTCGTATCCATGGCAACCCAGGGGAGGGGAGGACCCAGCTAAGCACGCTTTACAAGTGCGGCCAACATCCTCCTTCCCCTGGACAACGAGGAGCAGGGGAGCTGAGCACAGACGCCCATGAGTCGGCGCTCAGGTGTTTTGAGGTTTCTGATTTGGGTCACGTGACATGGCCAGCGTCACGTGACCCATCTGCTGGGCCTATTTAAACAGGCAGCCTGCTGGCCACAGATTGCCTGTGATTGGTCTTATTTCCAAGAACCTGCGATTGTGAACTGCTGTTACTTGTTTTTGACTTCGGCAAGTGATCCTCTTGGCTTCTGACCTCGGTTTGTGTTTTTGACTTTGCTCCTGTTTGTTCCTCTGGTTTTGAAGTGACTTCCTGGTTTGACCTTGGTATGGCAATTATTCTTATATTGTGTGTTCTGTCTTTGTTTATTGTTGTCTCCTGTTGTTTCCCCCTCCCTGTACGCCCCAGCGCGTACCTAGGCTAGGGACTGTCGACAAGTTGTACGCCGTTGCCTCGGATGGGCCGTGTAAGTAGGTAGGGTCAGTGGTGGGTTTTAGTTTAGGGCTGCACATACCCCTGAACTGTTACATCTCCCCTCCATCCCAAACAGCAGATCACCAGAGGCTAGAGGAGCCATATCCACCAAGATAACACTTGGATACATTTTGATACCTTTGTCAAAGCAGAGAAGAGTTTGCTACAATTATGAAATAATTGAGAATAATCTGAGTTTAAAGGGGTATTCCCAAGTTGGACATTTATGGAATATTGATCAGATATGCCATAATTGTCTGATAGGTGTGGGTCCCACACCTGAGGTCCACCCCTACCACGAGAATATGGCCCCGAAGTGAGTAGAAAGAAAACTATGCATGCACAGCAACCCTCCATTCACTACTATGGGACTTCTGAAAATATCCAGGCGCTGGCTTGGGTTTTCATCCCTTGCATCCTGACATGAAGCAGTGATTTTTAAAGATGAGCAATTATACAATAATTAAAGGGGTACTCTCTGAATAATTTTCATACAAAGATCCTGGAAACACTATTGAAAGTATTAAGAGAAAAAAAATTCGCTAGTTAAACCATTCCCTATTAAATGAAATTAAATTGCGACAGTCTTTTAGAACCCTGCCCCCGAGGAGCTTGAGCATTTTTACATAGGTTGGGCTGTACTCTCTTTTGCTACATCCAAAAGGGCTTGACATTGTGAGGAGTCACAATAAGTAAAAGGGACATAGAGTGAGTGAGGAGCCCAGAAAAATACTGATGTGATCTAACAGACTTTAAAAAAATACTGCAAGTCCAGACATGGTTTTAGAACTTTCCAGCAAATCACATTGGTTCTGAAAACATTTGATACTTTCTTAAGGTGGACAGAAGTCTGATTTGAGAGTCCATTGTCTGTTGCTCACTATATTGTAGAACTTTAAATGGGTATCCCATGGACCTTTGGGCTCTCTCAGCATGCCACTGTATTGGTGAAACTGCTATCCTGCAATCTTTTATAACCCCGCCCCTGAGGAGCTCGACTATTTTTACACAGTTTAGGCTGTAATCTATTTTGCTACTTCCAACGCAAAGAAAAAAGAGCTTGTAAATGTGAGAAGAGTCACAATAAGTAACAGGGCCATGAAGAGATAGAGGAGCCCAGGGAATATACTGATAAATGATCACACAGACATAAAAAAAGACTGCGTCCAGACTGCAGTCCCACATTTCTTGGTTTTAAGAACGTCCAAGAAATCACATAGCTTTGATTAGAGGGGTATGAAAACTTTTGATACTCTATTGGTTTCTGAAAGAGAGAGGTCAGATAAGAGAGTCCATTCTGTTGTAGAACTTTTAATGGATGGCCGTGTTTAGAGCCCTGTTCACATGAGCTGATAAATGTGCCTCTAGGAAACAAATCTCTTTCCATTAAAACGGCTTGTAACTTGGCCGCGTGTGCACTTTAAGGACTGGCGTGCCAGGATCACAAAGCTTTCCAATGTTCTGTCTTTGTAAGATATGGGAATTTTTGAGAACGGAGAAGAAATGTCTTTTCTCTTTTTTTTTTTTTTTTTTTTTTATTCTGTGCTTGGCAGCTTAGTACTGTAGAAGGGGACAGTGAGACAATCATTGCCGCGGCAGAAGAAAAAAGTGCCTCAGAGCCAAGATTTCCTAAACAGATTTGCTTGGCTGCTAGTCCTTACAAATAAAAGAAAAACCCAGTGAGGTCAGTGAACATCCTTTCCTATGATGGGAGATCAGACACATTATTACTGTCAGGGAGTCAATGCAATATTAGTCCGCTCCAGAATAGCAATTTATAAAGTTTCCCAGTTAAATTTTTTTTTTAAATACTTATTTTTACTTATTTTGTACCACTATTGAGTTGTATAATATTTTCTTCTCCATTCAGGTCTAAGGCTAAATTAGATAAACCCTCTGACCAGCTAGTATGTACTGTATTAGGGTCTCTCAACTCCCTTAATGGCAGATGTCGGGGAGATAAGGATTGGACAGTTGCATTTTAACTGCCGGATCCTTTTGTATTGGGGGGGGGGGGAGATGAGCTACTGTCTGACTAATCTCCCCTCTCCCCTGCTGGACACACGCATGCTTGGCCAAACCAAATATACATGTGTAAGGCCTCTTTCACACTAGCGTTAGCACGGATCCGGCACCTAAAGGGTGCCAACGGATCCGTGCTAACGCTATACATGTGTGGAGCCGGAGCAGCGCTCCGGCCCCACACATGACACACATTGAAACAAGACACAGACATACATACAAACAAACATACAGACATACATACAAACATACAGACATACTCACATACTCCAGGGACGCCGGCAGAACGTCTTCACGCGCCTCCTGCACGCAGTGATGACGATTCCCCACAGCGCCCTCTGCTGGGCGCAGTGGGGAAACGTCATAGCTGCGCGCAGGAGGCGCGTGAAGACATGCTGCCGGCGTCCCTGAAGTATGTGAGTATGTCTGTATGTATGTCTGTATGTATGTAGCCGGATCCGGAATGACCCCCCCCATTGCAAATCAATGGAGGACAGATCCGGATTACTGGTGTGTCCACACCAAACGGATCCGTCCCCATTGACTTGCATTGGGGGTCATTCCGGATCCGTCTTGGTGCGGATGCCTGGACCGGAGAGCAAACCGCAGCATGCTGCGGTTTGTTCTCCGGTCTGAAGATGGAACGGAATGCTTTCAGGAGCATTCCGTTGTCTTCAGTTCCGTTTTGTCCCCATTGACAATGAATGGGGACAAAACGGAAGCGTTTTTTTTCCGGTATTGAGCCCCTATAACGGAACTCAATACCGGAATTTAAAAACGCTAATGTGAAAGTAGCCTAAGGGAAGGTCGGGAGAAACAGGTGTCAGCTAAGGGAGCATTCCTCATATGTAAGGTCAGTATTACGTAGAGCTTAGCTGTTAGGACATATGACTGACTACAAGGTAGAGATAAACTGTAGTCTGTTTCCACGGGCAACCAGTAGAATTTAAAAACAGTTGTGTAGATGAAGATAAAAATATGCAACATTAAGGGGCAGAATTATGAGAACTATCTAAGGGCTCACACAACGGATTTTTGATGGGGGATTGCATTTTCTACGCCAAAATCCGGGTGTAAAAACTGCTTACATTATCATCCCATTAATATTAATAGGAATCCTCTCCATAGATCTACAGATGAAAAGAAAAAAATGACAGGCTCATTCTCTGTGAGGGTGAATAGGGCTCAATCCAGATCTGTAGCATGTACAGCTGAAAAACTGTAGCAGAAATCTGAGGGTCAGCCATGAAAAATTCGCCATGTGAACCCTAAAAGAAAAACTGCCTTCGCTGCCCAAAAACAACCAATCACAGAGCAGCTTTCATTGTTCAAGAACAGAATATGAAATGAAAGTTTTGCTCAGATTGGCTGCTATGAGTGATAAAGACGAGTTTCATAACTTTAAAGGGAGATGTTTGACCTGACAGGTTCCCTTTAGGTGTTTTATGGCTAAATTTGCCGCTTAGTTTTAATTATTGTATAAAATGAAGTTCTGCAACTTTGTAATATACTTTGTATTTCAAATCTTCACCATTATAACATCTTTGTTTGCTGCCACTGAATTGAAGCATTCTTCTTTACATCCAAAGGTTGACAATCCATACAGATATTACTCACACAGCTGTGGATCTGCTACAAATGTATCCAATTTGTTCAATCCAGTGAAATACGGATACGATGGTCCATGTGCTGTTTTTTTTTTTTTTGCCGACCCATTGACTTCAGTGGGTCGGTATTCCGCATTGTATTGAAATATTTTATCTTTTGCAGAAAGGACATTTGGATGCAGAACGCACTAGGGGAATCCTCTTGCTTTCTGCATGCGTATGTCCGTTCTGCACAGAGGTAGACCATTTTGGCACGGACCGGTTGATGAGTCAGCAAAAAATAGTAATGCAATAGGGATGGAATCCGTATTTTGCGGATCAGCAATTTGCAGACCGCAAAATACATACGGTGGTGTGCATGAGGCCTTTGTCCTGAGATGTGGGCGGAGGAGACTGTCAGTAATCATTTAGAGTCTCGTGTAACTTTGTGGTGTTCTCTGGAGCAGAGCTGTAAGTGATCCGTGACATTACATGTAGGACTTACCTCATCACACGGGGCTCGCCCGCACTGTGAAGTCCTTCTAGGGTGGCCTCATCTGCTCCATAGAAACAAATCAAAGTGACAGTGTAAATCCCCCAAAGGCGGCAGAGGGCTTTTTCTAGTGTTTTCCGAGGAAGGGCACAATGTAGCTTCACATCTGATTACCTTTTGTAGTGTCAGGCTAATGCGGGATGGCAGACGACCGAGTGAAATCAAATCTGATTAACACAGGCTCCGAACAATGATTGTGCCGCGCCCGCTGTGGACAGGCCCCGGCTCTTGAGACAGAATAGTGGGAATTCAGGGGAAAATGCAGGATATGCAGGCTTAGGGCTCACGCACATAGCCGTAGCCATGTTTGCGGTCAGCAAATCACAGATACCAGTGTATTTTGCCGGGTTCCGATCCGCATTTTTTGCTGATAAGATGCGGACCCATTCATTTCTATGGGTCCGCAAAAAATACTGACAGCACACTGTGTGCTGTCCGCATCCGTATGTCTGTTACGTAGACCCACAAAAAAAAAAAAAAAAACATGTCCTATTCTTGTCCGTTTTGCAGATAAGGATAGGCATAGTTACAATGGATCCGCAAAAAAAACGGATGCCATACGGACGACATCCGTTGTTTTTTTTTTTGCGGACCGCAAAACACAACATAGTAACATAGTTTGTAAGGCCGAAAAAAGACATCTGTCCATCCAGTTCAGCCTGTTTTCTTACAAGTTGATCCAGAGGAAGGCAAAAAAAACCCCTGTGAGGTAGAAGCCAGTTTTCCTCACTTTAGGGGGAAAAAATTCCTTCCCGACTCCAATCAGGCATCAGAATTACTCCCTGGATCAACGACCCCTCTCTAGTAACTATAACCTGTAATATTATTACCTCCAGAAATACATCCAGGCCCCTCCTGAACTATATTAGTGAACTTACTATCACCACCTCCTCAGGCAGAGAGTTCCATAGTCTCACTGCTCTTACCGTAAAGAATCCTCTTCTATGTTTGTGTACAAACCTTCTTTCCTCCAGACGCAGAGGATGTCCCCTCGTCACAGTCACAGTCCTGGGGATGAATAGATGATGGGAGAGATCTCTGTACTGACCTCTGATATATTTATACATAGTTATTACATCTCCCCTCAGTCGTCTTTTTTCTAAAGTGAATAACCCTAATTTTGATAATCTTTCTGGGTACTGTAGTCCACCCATTCCAGTTATTACTTTAGTTGCTCTCCTCTGAACCCTCTCCAGCTCTGCTATGTCTGCCTTGTTCACAGGAGCCCAGAACTGTACACAGTACTCCATGTGTGGTCTGACTAGTGATGTGTAAAGTGGCAGGACTATGTTCTCATCACGGGCATCTATGCCTCTTTTGATGCAACCCATTATCTTATTGGCCTTGGCAGCAGCTGTCTGGCACTGGCTTCTACAGCTTAGTTTGCTGTTCACTAAAATTCCTAGGTCCTTTTCCATGTCAGAGTTACCCAATGCTTTACCATTTAGTATGTACTGGTGACTTGCATTATTCCTTCCCATATGCATAACCTTACATTTGTCAGTGTTAAACCTCATCTGCCACTTTTCTGACCAAGCCTCCAGTCTATCCAGATCCATCTGTAGCAGTGCACTGTCCTCTTCTGTGTTAATTACTTTACACAGTTTAGTGTCATCTGCAAAAATTGATATTTTACTGTGCAAACCTTCTACAATATCATTAATAAATATATTGAAGAGAATAGGACCCAATACAGACCCCTGTGGTACCCCACTAGTGACAGTGACCCAATCTGAGTATCTACCGTTAATAACCACCCTCTGTTTTCTATCACTGAGCCAGTTACTTACCCACATACAGACATTTTCTCCCAGGCCAAGCATTCTCATTTTGTATAATAACCTTTTATGTGGTACCGTGTCAAACGCTTTGGAGAAGTCCAAATATACGACATCCATTGAGTCGCCGCGGTCAAGTCTAGAACTTACCTCCTCATAGAAACTGATTAAATTGGTTTGACATGACCGATCCCTCATGAAGCCATACTGATATGGAGTTATTTGCTTATTTTCATTGAGGTACTCCAAGATAGCATCTCTTAGAAAACCTTCAAATAGTTTACCCACAACAGAAGTTAAACTTACCAGCCTATAGTTTCTGGGCTCTGTTTTTGGACCCTTTTTGAATATTGGCACCACATTTGCTATGCGCCAATCCTGTGGAACACTCCCCATTCGTGTGAAACTAGCCTAAGTCAGGGATCCGCTTGCAGACTTAGCCCCATTGCATAGCTGCTTGCGGAAAAATCTGATTTTCCATTGACAACAATGAGAGGCGATTTCCAAGGGTGAGGCTGCAGAGAGCGCTAGACGATGTAAGAAGCAGAGTAGGCACACACTTTAAAGCCATGCACTTTGTATGGATGGGGTCTAAGGAGCCACGTAATCTGTGCCTACGTGTCCTGAGATGTAAATCCGATACTGTTCATGACATGTGCAGAGTATGCTTTAGGCTACTTTCACATTAGCGGCAGGCTTCTCCGTGCTGCCGCTAGTCCACGCGTGCCGCCAGAGGTCCTGTAGTTTTATTCCGGCCGCCTCTCGGCATGTTTGCCGTGCTGCTGCAGGACCTCCGGCCCGCCCTCATTATAGTCAATCGGGCCGGAGCAGACCTCCGGCAGCACGCCTGCACTAGTGGCAGCACGGATCCGGCAGGCTGTTCACCCACCGGAACAGCCTGCCAGAGAAGGCTGCCGCTAATGTGAAAGTTGCCTTAGAGAGAGAGGGGGAGGAGGAGCCGTCCCCATCATCTGTTGTCCATGGTGCAGTGCCTTAATTTTAACTCTGCCATCTGATGCCATGACTGCGGACCCCAGTGTATACAGCACAAGCTGAAAAGCAATAAAAAGTGCCAGTTTATTATGGGGACTTTATAAAAAAATATATATATTTTTAAAGAAAAACTTTCACCATGAAATTTACTGATCAGTCTTGTAGGATTAGCTCTGCTGAATGTAATGACACTTTTCACTTAGTGATCCATTTCTTCATTCTGGAGAAAACAGTACTTTTAATCCATATGCAAATCAGCAGTTAAGTGCACCAAGGGCGTGTCCAAGCCACATTATGCACCTTTGCTTTACCAGCTCCTCCCTCTCCTTCCTATTAGGAGTTATACTCATCACTTGTAGTCCCTTCAATGAAGAAGGAAGGGCTGGCAGAGGAACCACGAGGAGCAAGGATGCACAGAGTGGCTTGGACCCGCCCTTAGTGCTCTTAACTGCTCATTTGCACATGGATCAGTAGCCCTTTTTATCCAGTATGAAGCAACGGATCGCTAAGTGAAAGGTATGATTACATTCAGCTGAGCTAGCCCTACAAGGCATTGTGCCTGGTATATCAATGAATTTCATGGTGACAGGATCCCTTTAACATAAAATTAGGACTTAAACTGTACGTCCCTTTAAGAAATAATGTGCACTTTGAGGACGTCATTTCTTTCAATGCAGTTTTGGAAAAATATTATAACATATCCCATAACGCATCTATAGGAAATGCATTTTTGAAAAATTATTCTCTTCTTGCTAAACTTTCTATTCTGTCATTTGGACACAAATACGTAATTGTCTCTCAGTCTTAGCTAAATATCACGCGGCGTCGACTTCGGCCTCGCCAGGGAGCTGTTTCCTTGATTTATACGCTGCCAGACCTGGAGCCAATTGCACTGCCAGCTGAGACGGTGTAACATACGCCCGGTTATACGAGCGGCCTAAATACTCCAGATATATAATTTAAGATGTTTGCAGCCTTATAGTTGACAGGTGTACGCAGCAATCAATATATCAAATGGTGTACATCCCTAAAAACTGACCTGATGAGCCATCAATCTCCAGCATCTGGCCTGCTCCACGCTGTAAAAGATGCCTTCAGTAACGATGTGCGAGAGCTGCGGCTCATGAAACAATACTGAGCTTCACTGTGGGTTTTACGCCGGTACAGGGACGATATGGCGGAATTTTCGGTATCCCACCATTCCTCATCTGTCTTATTATTTTTCGCTTCCTACAAGGCAATATACAGTACACTGTTATGATACATGGGCAAAGCTAATGGAACAGGAGGGGTGTAGGTCAGATTTGGGACAGAGTGCCCGAGAGCCCCTCTGCTTCATAAGAAGACAGTAGTATTATAGATACTGCTGTTTGGTGGGGGGCCCTGTTACATAGTAACATAGTTTATAAGGCCGAAAAAAGCCCTCTGTCCATCCAGTTCTCCCTGTTATCCTGCAAGTTGATCCAGAGGAAGACAAAAAAACCCTGTGAGGTAGAAGCCAATTTTCCCCACTTTAGGGGGAAAAAAATTCCTTCCTTCCCAAATCAGGCATCAGAATAACTCCCTGGATCAACGACCCCTCTCTAGTAACTATAACCTGTAATATTACCTCCAGAAATACATCCAGGCCCCTCCTGATCTCTTATAGTGAACTTACCATCACCACCTCCTCAGGGAGAGAGTTCCATAGTCTCACTGCTCTTACCGTAAAGAATCCTCTTCTATGTTTGTGTACAAACCTTCTTTCCTCCAGACGCAGAGGATGTCCCCTCGTCACAGTCACAGTCCTGGGGAAAAATAGATGATGGGAGAGATCTCTGTACTGACTTTGCATTGGGGTCTGGGGTCTTCAAGTTGTGGCCTTAACCCCTACAAATAATATCAGTGTAAATTGATGATTCTGGATGTTTTTGTTCTTCCTCTATAACATGGATGGCCAACCTGTGGCTCTCCAGCTGTTGCAAAACTACAACTCCCAGCATGCCTAGACAGTCTTCAGCTATCAGCCTACAGCAGGGCATGCTGGGAGTTATAGTTTAACAGCTGGAGAGCCACAGGTTGGCCATCCCTGCTCTATAAGTTCAATTATAATGGAATGCAAAAATTTGTGAGCCCTTTTATATTATTGTCCACAGAGGGCAATATTCTAGTAGTTTAAAAGTCATAGATTCATCTTACTTTTGTGACCAAAACTGGACATCACAATGGATCTTTTCACTTTAAAGGGGTATTTCATGTTTTTAATATTTTAATAAAATATTATTTTATTATAAAAATGTAGGGGGACATTTACCAAGATTTAGACGCTTTGTCTGCTCTCACTTCTACCTGCCTCTACATAACTTAGGCGCTTTATCGGGGCCGTTTGACCTGCTTAAATCTACGTCAGCCCCCTTGCTGGTGTACATTTAGTAATTTTTTTATGCCAAAAACAGTAGTATAAAATGACGAATCAAACGGGCCTGCAGGCCTGCCTATGTCACGCTCCCTTTTTCTGCCACCTCGGAAAAGTGCCGTGAGCGGGGAAAATCCCCTTTGCGACCAAATCTGCGACAAAAATACGCCAAAAAGTGGCGTACTTCCCATAATAAATGACCCTCGTAATTTTTTAACGATTTTTTTTTGAACTACCAGCCAAAATAAAATCAACTAAAAATGTGATTAAGGCGATTGTCCATCCCTTTACAAGTGATGACCCCCATGTTTTCTGCAAGATTTCTACAAAATTATTTCAGATATAGTACATGTAGAAAATTCAGCAGACTGCCACATATTGCCGGCAAATTCACCTCCTTTTTAGGTTTATCATTATTTCTTTAAGGGCACCAACGTTATGCATTATCCCACCTCTGCACAAAGGTACGGCTATTGGTTTGCTCAAGAGCACTGAATATGGATCCATCAGTGCTACATAGTAATGGTACTGATTGAAATTAGCATGCGGCTAGTCAATATAGGCTACCCTGGAAGTCACAGGCCATGAAATGGCCTCCTTCATCGGCAGATGGCACAGCATGGAGGACAGTGTGCACCGTGATACTAAAGGGGTCATTACCCTGGTATCTTAAAGTCGTCAGAGGGGACAGGGTGTGTAAAAGTTATCAGATAGCACATTTCAACAGGAAGAAGGTGCAAATACATAAATGGCAGTTCCAGTAGTGTAAAGAGGAAGGTGAGGAGCATCTACCAGTTTTCAGACATGTTTCTAGTAAATGGTTTCCGATCATGATATCTGACAACCTTCCATTTCCTTGATGTGAATATACTTGGATTGGGATTCTGAGATTGAGGTCAGGTCGGGAGATGCAGTCATGCTACTGTGCTCAAGGTCACTCTTCCATTTTCACCTGCAATTTCACATTAGCACTTTTCCTTACTCCCCTTCGTGTGTTCACATCAAGGTTTGGTAATGTAGCTAGGTATCTGGTCTAAAATTTGCAGGGACACAAGTTCCCATGGACTGACCTAATAGTCCAGTGTAATTTCTTTTTATTTCCTGATTTCTTTATTGAAAACCCACAAAAGTCTGAAACAGAGGAGAAAATAAAAAATCAAGCACGATGAATCAGGTCAGTCTTAAGTCTGATATATAATATGGTATCTAAAGTGATTTCAAGGGCTGACTGGAAAATATTAGCCTGGGAGGCAAACACACAGTAATGGCCCATGGGTAGCATACCATCCGTAACCTGGGGATCAGCTCTAGGTCTTTGTGCACCCCTTTTATTGCATATAACTTTATGCAGTGGTCCGCCCTTTCTGTCCCAGTCTCGTTCTTGAAGTACATGTATGAGGTTTGTAAAGGAGTGGAATTTGCCCTTCTAATTGTGCTGTGCTCCCCCCATGTCATAACATAAATACAGCAACAGAACCCAACTCAGTAAATAGAGAACCAAAACCAAACTCAGTACATAAATAAAGCACCATAACCATGTTCAGAACATAAATACAGCATTATGGCCCCGCTCATAACATAAATACAGACCTAGAACCAAACTCAGTAAATAAGTACAGCACCAGAACCAAGCTCATAACATAAATACAGCACCAGAACCAAGCTCATAACATAAATACAGCACCAGAACCAAGCTCATAACATAAATACAGCACCAGAACCAAGCTCATAACATAAATACAGCACCAGAACCAAGCTCATAACATAAATACAGCACCAGAACCAAGCTCATAACATAAATACAGCACCAGAACCAAGCTCATAACATAAATACAGCACCAGAACCAAGCTCATAACATAAATACAGCACCAGAACCAAGCTCATAACATAAATACAGCACCAGAACCAAGCTCATAACATAAAAACCAGAACCAAGATCAGTACATAAATACAGCACCAGAACCAAGCTCATAACATAAATACAGCACCAGAACCAAGCTCAGTACATAAATACAGCACCAGAACCAAGCTCAGTACATAAATACAGCACCAGAACCAAGCTCATAACATAAATACAGCACCAGAACTAAGTTCTCAACATAAATACAGCACCAGAACCAAGCTCATTACATAAATACAGCACCAGAACCAAGCTCATAGTGTAAATACAGCACCAGAACCAAGCTCTCAACATAAATACAACAACAGAACCAAGATCAGTACATAAATACAGCACCAGAACCAGAGAATATATTTCATCAGTGTCATAAGTCCACTATTGGTCCGTATATCATCGGATTGGATATATTCGAGTAAATTTTGTATCTGTGTACAGCTTTCCTTCCCCCTTACCCCTTGTAAGTGAATTGCACAAGTTCCTAATAAAAGTTGAATTATTTTAACGTCCACTATTTCAGTGAAACACATTATTATACAAGTGACGTATACCTGTTATCCCTCATTTTTGATATCCGTGACAGCACCAGAACACATCTCATAACATAAATACAGCATCACGACCCAATTCATAACATAAATACAGACCTAGAACCAAACTCAGTAAATAAGTACAGCACCAGAACCAATGTCATAACATACATACAGCACCAGTACCAAGCTCATTACATAAATACAGCACCAGAACTGAGCTAATAACATAGATACAGCACCAGTACCGAGCTCATTACATAAATACATCACCAGAACCAAGCCCATAAAATAAATACAGCACCAGAACCAATCTCATTACTCAAATACAGCACCAGAACTGAGCTAATAACATAGATACAGCACCAAAATTAAGTTTATAACATAAATACAGCACCAGAACAAAGCTCAGTACATAAATCTTATTCACACTGTACTATAACTATTCACCTCCAGCACTCCCACCTGTTGAGAAAATATGGCCCTCTTCTCTTCAGTTCACACTCCAGAAAGTCTGTCTCTCACCATTTTAGTTCATATCAGTTGCTGAAAGAGTGTTTCACTATTCCCGTAAACTACATGAAGATAGCCCCCTTTCTTGGGTGCCACATATGGATCAAAAGACCCCTATTATACCAATAAATGTGGGTTACATAGATTGCCACACAATACTCTAAGTGGCAGCCACCAGGCACAAACTAGCATGTCTGTGGCTTGATGATTTAGGGCTGGACACGATGGCTTTGTGGACTACATGTGACTCCTGGGCTGCAGGTTGTGCACCCCTGGTCTAATATGTATGAGGGCCTTCAAAATGCATATGGCTGCTTCCATGGCTGCCTTTAGAAATTTGTATATAACACTCGAAAAAGGTACAAATATCTACATAGTTCCATAGTTAGTAAAGTTGAGTACAGAAACAAGTCTATCAAGTCCAACCTATAGTCTTACTGTGTGGCTCCAGGCAAAAAAGAAAACCCTATGAGGCGGATGCCAATTGTCCAATATTAAGGGCAAAAAATTTCTACCAAACTCCCATCTCCAGAAAGCTAGTGCCCATAAACCTGTAATTTTTTTTACATTCAAGAAAGCCATCCAGACCCTTCTTGAACTTGACTCAACATCATATGGGAGATACTTCCATATTCATAATGCTCTTACAGTAAAGAACGCACATCTGTGATGATGATGAATTGATGATGAAACCTTCTTTCCGTCAGATGCAGAGGATGGCCTCTTGTCCTGGTTACAGGCCTTGGTATAAAAAGATCATTAGAAGCTGGGTGTGATAGGGGGAGGAGGAGTTGGGTAATGCATGAGGTTTCTCCCATAGGATGGATCCTCTACTGTTCTCTGATGTTTATTGGATCACCACAGGAAGTTTTACCTTATAATATTAATACTAAAAGTAGTGCAGCTGCTAAAAAAGAAATAAGAAGTCCAGGACATCTAGGGATTTCTCTACTGAGGAGAAGAAAGAGGCAATTTTCTGTAGTCAGTCTGACTGTGTTCAGGAGACACTCCTGGCAGCTTCACTTTTAGGTCCATGACTAGGCATCAAATCATAAATAATCAAGGCTATCCTCCGAGAGCCAGATGAAAGAGATTTACTTAATGGAAATCTCTGAACTTGAGATGAGAGGTATTCTAAGATTTCCCGGCCCGAATGCATTAATAACACATTTATCTAGGAATATTTCGGAAAAAAGGAGTCATTAATTTCTCCGAAAGATAAATGCCTCATGTCCGAGTTGCATTTACCGGTGAATATTTTGCTAACAGTCGACCTGTCAAAGGATTTGGCATCGCGAGGCACGATGTCACATGAATTATTTCATCACACCGGATGGATTTTGCTGCTCTGCAATGCAGCACGCCGTACTGTACGGTCATGACCGGTGTCTTCACGTGCGTCAGGCTGCGCTCGCTGTTAAATTCTCGGATTACGGAAGGTTTTGTTAAAACGCGGGATTTTGTACTAACCTTGCGAGTCGGGAACAAGCCGTTTACCATGTAAATGATCATAGAACGGAACGAGTTGGCAGCGGAATAGCTACAGTACTTAAAAAAGCATTTACAAAAAGTTGGCAAAGAGCTGCGGATATTATTCGTCTATTGGTCTGGCAGAGTCTCCAGAGGTTTTCAGTAATGGAGATAGCTGGCATAGAGATCACTTTGTTGCACAAATCTACAATATGACATTCAAACAGGGAACAATTAAATTCAACTGCATCTAGACCGAGGATAGCGGTGGGTTTTTTAGAGTGGGATTCTTCATATCGGCCATGTTGATCAGCCGAGAACCACGTCTCAAATTTGCACTGGTCTACTGCAGTGTCTCAGTAAGTACAGGTGAAGCTTACGTGCTCCACCTGTGCGTGCTGTGCAGTTCACGGTTTCAGCAGCTTGCACGCCTCTTCCCGTTGACTACACAAGCGGTCTTGGCAAACCCACTTTGCAGGTGTATGGGGGAAGTACAGGACGAATTAGTTTAGATTTAGTTTATTGAAACTTCTAATCTACATACAGTACGACCAATGATCTTGGCTCTAACTTCTTGTGTTTTTTTTTCTGTTGAAGAACCCGTGCAAGATAACCCAGAACCCACGGAAGTCACCATCCAGGAAGAAGACACTTTATGGAGCATCAACATTGGGAGTGAGTCTCGGAAATTCTGCGACCTCTGTCGAGCTTGGTTTAACAACCCCATGATGGCTCAGCAACATTACGAAGGGAAAAAACACAAGAAAAATGCGGCGCGGGCAAAACTTCTACAAAGGCTTGGTGAAACCTTGGATTCCGAGGCACTGGAAGGTTAGTCCGCACATTGTATATTATACTCTACTAAAGTGTTAGAGAAGTTTTTTATTGCTGGTCATAATGGTTAGTGCCATCAAGTTGATGATGTCTCCATATGAATAGAGGCCATATGGATTGTGTTTCTCCTAAGTGTCTTTGTCTTATCTTTGGGTCTACAGGCTTCATTAGAGCATACCATGATTGATGTGATTGTACAGTATACTATACATCCTTTGTGTAGTTGGTTGTCTTGGTTTTTCTTTTCTTACTTCAGAGCAAAATTGACTTTGATTTAGACCTTAACATACAGAAGCGTCTGCACTTTGGTGAAGGACTCCAATTCATCACAATATAAATTCAATACATTCTCGTGATATACTAGAAGAATGCTCACAATTTAGCTACTAGGTGACCATATACAGACACATATAGCAACTTAAAGAACTCCTGCAAAAAAATTTATTCCATGTCCTGCTAGAAACATGTACATGATGTAATCTGTAGTGAATGTCATTTTCTTACCAGTGGCTGAATTTTTGAGTTATATCATCCTGAAGTTTCTTATCTGTGTCATGTGACCAGCAATTAGACCCACCAACTCACACAGCACCTTATGTGTGGACAGGAAGTCTATTTCTCTAGGCATTCCTATGGGAACCTCACTTTCAGTCTCATAGGAATGAATAGAGAAGTAACTGGCTTTCTGTCCTGGGTCAGCTGGAGGTCAGAGTTTGTCACATGACCCAGCTACAATAAGAAGAGAGGTTATTACTCACAATTACATTCTCTGATGAGAAGATGACATTCACTACAGATTATATCATGCACCTTTCTAACAGGTCAGAGAATAAACATTTTGTGGGAGTTCTTCTTTAAGACTCAGACGAACCTGAGCCATCCTTGTATCTCAACAGTAGCCCTTCATTTGAATGCCGGCAAATACTAGATCATGCAAAATTACTGACTGGCTGCTGGCTTAGCCAGCAAAACCAGCTGTTTTCTGATGGTGTTATCAGTGGGACCTGGACCAATCAGCTGATTACCCTAGTGGATGAAGTTTAAAACTGGTTGTCTCTGATGGGACGACCCCTTTAAGACAGCTCTTGCTTTAAACTGAATGTTGACTTTAAGTCCAAATTTATTTCTATATTATATCTTTATATCAGTCAGGGCTCCATATCCCTTTGCACAGATTAAAAAAAACCCTGAGTTTAAAAGTTAACATGCCTGCAATCACCACTAGATGGAGCTAAGGAGCTTACTGCATACTTTTTATACACTGAACTCTATAGTAGTACTGTCTACAGTAAGCTCCTAAGCCCCATCTACTGGTGGCTTGCGTGTAGTGCATATGTTATCTTTTAAGTTTGTTAATGCAAGGGATTGGGATATTGTTCCTGAAAAGATAAGCTCCAAACCTATAAAGGCATACTAAGACATTAATCAGCATTGAATTTTGAAGATATTTAGAGGAAAAAAATTAAACATTCCCTTTAAAGAAGCTTCCTCCCTATTGAATTTGTATGATTCTACTTAGCGCCCCTTTAAATTTGACTTTCTGATACTGGATTCATGTAGACGTGTTTTGTAACACATAAATCTATGAGCCTTTCTTTTCTTTGTACGTCCTTTGTCTATAGGCACCATGTGTACAGACCATTCATGTATAATTGATGTCCATGCTGTTGCCTTCTTATATGATTCATAACCAGGTTTTTGTTCAGATATCGAGGTATTTAAAGTTTAAAGCGCCATTGTATGCTGCGGGTCTCCTGGTACAGGGATAGCACGGAGTGAATACAATCCTCTTGTGCCCCTGAGGTTGGTCTTGTTAAAATGTTAAAGACACAAGAGCAGCCATTGTCCCTCAGCGTATTCATCTGCTGACTTTATGGATCTGATTTACTAGGGTCAAAGGGCCTATTTTTGGTTAAATAATGTGTTCTTTCCAACAATAATACAGTATGTATACCACTGTATGTACTTGTTACCTTATTCTTCCGAAATGATATAGTTAATGTCAATGGTAATGATGGTACCTGAGCCATAATTCTTATAGGGCTTTAAAAAAGTATATGCTCCCCTTTAACTCAATGGTTTCTTATCCAAAAACAAAAAGAAAGATTAAAGGATTTGTCTGGTATTATATCAGATTGGTGGTGGTCCTCCACCCCCTCCACCCACCGATCAGCTAGCTGTACACTTGTACAATAAAGAGCCACCCCATAGAAGTGAATAGGGCGGCTTCTTGTAGTTACACCTGCTCACTGCTGCTGTTGCGCCAGCGAGCAGGTAAACAATGCCATGCGCCTTCTCTTCAACCAGCTGATCGGCGGGGGTTCCGGGTGTTGGATCACTGCCAATTTGATATTTATAACTGGTGAGAGAATTGTGAAGTTTGATCGGAATTTCAGGAAAAATTCAATTTGCCACGTGCTTCGTGGTAACTAATCATTTTTTTCTGAAATGGCGGTAAAAAAAAATAAAAAAAATTAAAGATTAAAGCCTGACAGCCCTTAATAGTCATCTCAGATGCTGCGATCAGTGATGAACGCGGCATGTGAGGGGCGCAATGATGAGGGCTGGAGCAATTGCTGTTCTCCGTCATTGCGCCCGCTGCTCACAGAGCAGTGCGCTTCATGACAAAGCAAATTTATTTGCGAAATTCGGCAAAGCAGCAGAACCGAAGTTTTGAGAACATCGCTCATCTCTATCTCTAGGCTTTTCGTTTTGATCCTTCATAATTGAGGTCTATGGGCAAACATAATGGAAATTCCCTATTTATTGCGTAGTTATACTTTTCATGGGATAACCCCTTTAAAGAAGAACTGCCGCAAAAATTTTATTCCATGACCTGCTAGAAATGTACATGATATATTCTGTAGTGAATGTCATTTTCTTACCAGTGTCCGTATTTTTGACTTATATAATACTGAAGTTTCTTATCTGTGTTATGTGACTAGGAATCAGACCCACCAACTCACACAGCATCTTATGTGTGGACAGGAAGTCTATTTCTCTATGCATTCCTATGGGAGCCTCACTTTCAGTCTCATAGGAATGAATAGAGCAGTAACTGGCTTCCTGTCCTGGGTCAGTTGGAGGTCAGGGAGTTGGTCACATGACCCAGCTACAATAAGAAGAGAGGTTATTACTCACAGAAACAGTCACTAATAAGAAAATGACAATCACTACAGATTATATCATGCACCTTTCTAACAGGTCAGAGAATAAAAATTTTTGCGGGAGTTCTTCTTTAAGTTATGGTTTAGTTCAGATAGTGGTGGATGGGGCACGGAAAGGAGTTTCAAGAAATTGGTGCAGCACGAGAGAAAACCGTCAGAACTAAACACATAAAAGTAACACCCAGGAACTTCAGCAAAAATGCAAGTGAGCTTTTAAGTTTTGCAGGGTCTGAACGATAGATTTCAAAGAGCAGCTTTACCCGATACGCAAAATTCCATTTAGGGGGTGATACGAACATAAGTTAAAAATAAATAGAATGTAATATCTCCAGTAACACTCACTTCCTTGCACAGCAGAAAAAGAACATCCCTCATCTCAAGTAAATATATTAAATGTGAATTGACAATATCATCTGCAGCATCCTCGAGTTACAACGTGACAAACGATGCTGAATTACGCTCAGACGATTCCACGTCTTTTCCGTTCATCGTTATCTAATGCAATTTTACTAGAACTTTCAATCTTGGGCTGAAGCAGCACTTTATTAAGATGGTGTGGTGACATTATATGGGAGATCATTAACCAGGATAGCGGGAGACAGGCGCAGTGCGCTAATCACGTTGTGCAGGATCCATTTTGTTGGGATATGAAGGATAATAATGGATGACTATCATTTCATTCAATTAGGTTTCATATATATGACTGACTGTATGTGTTATGTGGTCCGTAAACTTGCAGATTAGCAAAACATAGGATACCGGACACCATTTTCTTTCTCCCTTCTGTAGAAATGTCCTATCCTTGTCCTCAAAACGGGTAAGTACAGGGATAATGTACACAGTGATGTCACAGTACAGGGATAATAAACACAGTGATGTCACAGTACAGGGATAATAAACACAGTGATGTCACAGTACAGGGATAATAAACACAGTGATGTCACAGTCCAGGGATAATAAACACAGTGATGTCACAGGACAGGGATGATAAACACGGTGATGTCACAGGACAGGGATAATAAACACGGTGATGTCACAGGACAGGGATAATAAACACGGTGATGTCACAGGACAGGGATAATAAACACGGTGATGTCACAGTACAGGGATAATAAACACGGTGATGTCACAGTACAGGGATAATAAACACAGCGATGTCACTGTACAGGGATAATAAACACAGCGATGTCACAGTACAGGGATAATAAACACAGTGATGTCACAGTACAGGGATACTAAACACAGTGATGTCACAGTACAGGGATAATAAACACAGTGATGTCACAGTACAGGGATAATAAACACAGCGATGTCACAGTACAGGGATAATAAACACAGCGATGTCACAGTACAGGGATAATAAACACAGCGATGTCACAGTACAGGGATAATAAACACAGTGATGTCACAGTACAGAGATAATAAACACAGTGATGTCACTGTACAGAGATAATAAACACAGTGATGTCACAGTACAGGGATAATAAACACAGTGATGTCACAGTACAGGGATAATAAACACAGTGATGTCACAGTACAGGGATAATAAACACAGTGATGTCACAGTACAGGGATAATAAACACAGTGATGTCACAGTACAGGGATAATAAACACAATTATGTCACAGTACAGGGATATTAAACAGTGATGTCACACTACAGGGATAATAAAACACAGTGTTGTCACAGTACAGAGATAATAAACACAGTGATATCACAGTGCAGAGATAATAAACACAGTGATGTCACAGTACAGAGATAATAAACACAGTGATGTCACAGTACAGAGATAATAAACACAGTGATGTCACAGTACAGGGATAATAAACACAATTATGTCACAGTACAGGAATAATAAACAGTGATGTCACAGTACAGGGATAATAAAACAGTGTTGTCACAGTACAGAGATAATAACCACAGTGATGTCACAGTACAGGGATAATAACCACAGTGAAGTCGCAGACCAAACATAATCTACTCAGTGATGTTGCAATGCAGGGACAATCCACACCTTGATATCATATTATAGCCCTGGAATAATGCACGCAAAAAATTATGTACACTGTGACGTCACATTGCATTATCTCGGGTACGAATATGAGAATCGGGAATCCTGTCGAAGATGCACTTACTGTTAGAAGCTTTGCCAGAGTCCTCAACACTGGCTATGACTGTGTTCATACTGCCGGAGCTATCAGGTTTAGGCCTCATGCACATATCCATTGAACAAGGTCCGTGAAAATCCTGCCGTCCTGCTGAGTGCTCAAAGCACACGGCGTCATAGCAACCAATGACACTGTGTTTGAGCACTCAGCAGGACAGGTTTTCACGGTCCGTGCTCCACTGATGTGTGCTTGAGGCCTTAAAGAGAAGAACAGCATTGAGTTGGGCACGGTTTTTCCCATCAAAATGACATACATCTTAACTCGACCTGGTGACCTGACTGCGCCATTGGTATTTGTCTAAAGTTGGATCCATTTCTTCATATGTACTGTGACTGGAGGATCCATTTTTTTCTGATGCAGCAGAGCTTTATATCTTCATCTCATACTCATAAGCTACTAAAGGACCTTTAAAATGATAAAATTCTGACTGCCTGCAGCCACCACTAGGGGGAGCTTACAAGCTTATTCCATCATTAAATTCAATGTATAAACTGTATACAGTAAGCTCCTGAGCTCCCCCTAGTGTTGGCTGCAGTAAGATATTTTCAGAAATTATTCAGCACAGAATTTTAGATGTAAAATTACTTG
The DNA here is from genome assembly GCA_900303285.1 of Rhinella marina. Taxonomy (NCBI): domain Eukaryota; kingdom Metazoa; phylum Chordata; class Amphibia; order Anura; family Bufonidae; genus Rhinella; species Rhinella marina. The sequence goes on from ONZH01010335.1 coordinate 181,608, forward strand.
GTACTAAAATTGTACACTTACTTTTGCGGGGGTTAAGCGACGTTGCTGGGGGCATGTGGGTATTATAATTAATCTTGGGAGATATTTTTCTATTGTCATTTATGTGTAGCAGATTGATGGCAGCTTTGCTTACTAGCCGAGGCGGATGTAGAAGCTAGATGTTATTTCCATTATGGCATTAAAATCTCAATCTAGATTGGTTCATGGAGGTGAAATCACCTCTGGTCATGTTGGGTCTCGAGGTTCCAGTTTGGCACCAGTGGAATTAATCACATGTGACTTTAGTGCTGCATTTGACCCTAATGTCCTAAATCACATCCATATCTTTAAGTGACTCCCCCTCTCACCTTGTTTTCTATGGTGTCACCCTTTTTTGAGCTTTCTGTATACCAGGTGCACTTAGGATGAACACAACGATTTTACCCTTGGATAAATTGAACGTTATAAAGCTGGAAGGTTGAGGTCCCGAACTCTGCCACGATGATTTATTGCCTTCCCGTATTTTGCAATCATCTTGTTCTTTATTTGTACTTGGCCAATGTCAGCGCAGTCACAGAGTACAATGTATGATGGCTGTGCTGTGTTACTTAACAGGACGGGGTCAGTGGCCATTATGGAGTCGTCTCTGGAAAGACGTTCCGTTTCTCTAATGTCGTTGCAGATGAGCGGGGCACGGTCACAGAAATTACTGGAAATTAGTAAGTTACCATACTTATAAGTAGTCCTTTATTATAGCGCCTTTCTGAGCTCACTGGTCACACATCACATCTTTGGATTCTACTGCGCAGATCCAGGAACCTCTGTTCAGAAGATGTGCTCAAAGCTGTGCCTATTTTGTTTCTGTTGCCCAAGCACTTATTTCCCTTTCCAGCGTTGTTTTTTTTTGCGTACCGTATGCGGAACCATTCATTTCAATGGGTCTGGAAAAAAAAACGGAGAATGCATTCCATTTCTGTATGTCCGTTCCGCAAAAAAATGTCCTATTATTGTCCACATTACTGACAAGGATAAGATTGTTCTATTAGGGGCCAGCTGTTCCGTTCCGCAAAATACGTAATGCACACAGACATAATCTGTATTTTATGCAGATCCGTGTTTTGCGAACAGCAAAATACATAAGGTCATGTGCATGAGCCCTTAAAGGAGTTGTCCCACAAAAAATATTCTACAGCTTTCAAACCAGCACCTGGATCTGAATACTTTTGTAATTGCATGTCATTACAAATGTAGTATCGCTACTGAGTTATTCAATAAAATGTATCTGTATAGCGCCAACTGTCGCTTGCTTTTTTGTTATTTCTTTGTCCTGCTCACTGAGATGGCCGCACATGCTCGGTCAGTTTCATCCTTCAATTGCCTCCTGAGCTGTGATGGGTAGAGCATGGACACGCCCCCTGAGCTGTGATGGGTAGAGCATGGACACGCCCCCTGAGCTGCAGCAGAAAAGACACTCCCCTTGAGCTGTCAGCTTGATATAAATCTAGAAGAGCAATGAATGAGGAGATCTCTCGATCCATGTGAGGTTCAGGGCTGGTTCTAGCTTTGTTAGAAAGAGATTGTAATGTAGTATATGATGTCTGATTTTCAATTTTTACAATAATCATGGGAGAACCCTTTTAAAACGGACACAAAAACAACAGTGACGGGTGACTCTGAGCCCACCATCTCTAGTGACTTACATTTCCTATGATTATTCTCCAGTCCCGGCCTGTATTTTACCGCAGATAATCCTGGACTAGGCTAACATCTCAGTTAATCACTTCTATGGACGTTTCCTTGGCCGTTCATTCAGCCAGAAAGATTCCTTGTCAGCTAAAAACTTTTCAGCCTGATAAGCAAGTGGGTTCTCCGAGACGTTGCCGAAAAACTGGAAATAGACTGCAGCCGACTGTTCAATCAGAACGAAAGATCAAGGGGTAAAAACAAGATCTCAACAGAAGTCAGTGGGTGAATGAGAGAAGTCGGCTCAATCGGTCAAGAACTGCAGAAGAGAATAATCATTGAAAGACCTGACAACCTCGTATCCCTATACGTATCTTTAGTTTGGATCAGTTTCGGACGAGTGTTTGATCTACAGGATGTTCTTTACATGATGTGTGGACAAGGTTCTCCTCATCCAGCACAGTGGAGCTCTGAAATCTCTTCAACTTTGTGTCAATCTGCAAACTTTAGAATAAGGTAAAAATGAGAGAAAGAAGACAGAGGAATTAAAATTTGCCTTGAAGTAAAATGCTTGGCGCATGTAATCCTTTGAAGAACATCTGTCAGCAGTTTTGTACCTATGACACTGGATGACCTGTTACATGTGCGCTTGGCAGCTGAAGGCATCTATTTTGGTCCCATGTTCATATGTGTCCACATTGCTGAGAAAAATGATGTTTTAATATATGCAAATGAGTGTCTAGGAGCAATGGGGGCGTTACTGTTACATCTAGAGGCTCTGCTCTTTCTGCAACTGCCGCGCCGCCTGCATTTTTATTTACAGGGTCATGCAGTGAAAACATCATCACGCCTGGGCATGTCAATCAAAGTTCAGAGGGCGCGGCAGTTGGTCTTTATTAAAAATTTGGAGCCCTTTTCTCTGTACATAGCTGAGATTCTTTACTAGCAGAATCTGAATTTTCTCTCTTCTCAGTCAACTAGGGGCCCTTATCTCTGCTCTCTGACCTTATAAACACTGATTACAGCTCAGTTCTTATCTTACTGAATAGAATATGGCTTAACTAAGTGTTTATGACCTCTTAGTAATTTAGAGATAAGGTTTATTAGATGATCACAAAGTGAAAGTAGGATGCACACAGCTAGGAAAACAGTTAACCCTTTGTAACAGAACAGCTCAATATTTTTTATTAAAGAATAATTGAAGAAAAATCATTTTTATCCCCAAATGAGTAAAATGCAATTATAAAAACATTTCCCCGGAAAAGGAGTACATAGCCTTTAAGATTACCTGGTGAACATGAGGGTTGTTTTGCACATGATAAATATTACTTACTGCACAAGGGATGTATTTATTTTACCTTCTAAGTGTCCATATTTCCCTTCAGACTGCTCTAGCTGCACCGGAATGGGATAATGCATTCATAACCGGCCTTTGGATTAATGTGTGCATCAAGTATTACCCTAAGGAGCAGCAGGGTCTATTGAGTTAATAGACATTTCATCATCACATACTGATAAAATTGCCAGTTATACGAGCAAGAGATGGAAACAAAATGAGTTTTTTCCCGGTTGATCTTGAGATGTTTGTGGGTCCTCCAGGAGGATCTAAAGTCGCTTAGAGCCAGTAAGGTATTCTGGAATATGTGAGCAGACGGTGCAAGATCCTCCAGGCGGGACTATTTGAATTAGCCGTACATTTCCTAGATATCATTATGTCCTCGGGGACTTGCAGATGTTAATGTGCCGAGAGTATGGCTTATTCTGCAGCGCTTCTTGCCTGGATATGAATGCTGATCATTTCATGGCCTCTTTATTGGAAAGAACCCCTTCTGGAATCACATGGGCATATTTACTGTAAATTCACAAAAATGGTATAAGGATGGTGCTAAAGATTAGTGCGTGTCCTGCAAAAATCAGTCATTGAAACACAAGACATTGCATCACAGGGAAACCCTTAGACACTGTCATTCTGTTTATCTGGAGACTGTCATGCTATTTAGGCTACTTTCACACCAGCATTTCTGCTGGATCCGTCATGGATCAGCAAAAACGCTTCCGTCATGATAATACAACCGTCTGCATCAGTTCTGAACGGATCCAGTTGTATTATCTTTTAAATAGCCAAGACGGATCCGTCAAGAACTCCATTGAAAGTCAAAGGGGGGCGGATCCGTTTTCTATTGTGTCTGAGAAAACGGATCCATCCCCATTGACTTACATTGTGGGTCATGACAGATCAGTTTGGATCAGTTTCTTCATGCGGGTAAGCAGCGTTTTAGTGTTCGCCTCCAAAACGGAATGCAGACTGAACTAAAGCAAAACTAATGCATTCTGAACGGATCCTTTTCCATTCAGAATGCATTAGGAAAAATCTGATCAGTTTTGGACCATTTATGAGAGCCTGTGATGGATCCTTACAACACAAGTGTGAAAGTAGCCTTACCTGGATACTGATGTACTATACAGTATATCTAGATACTGTCATTCTGTTTATCTGGATACTGATGTACTATATATCTAGACACTGTCATACTATTTATCTGTAGACTGTCAAACTGTTTTTCAGGACACTATCATACTATATATCTGGACAGTGTCATACTATTTATCTGGGTATTGTAATGCTATTTATCTGGACACTGTGACACTGCCATACAATTTATCTGGACACTGTCATCTTATTTATCTGTATGCTGTCATGCTATTTATTTGAACATTGTCATACTATTTATCTGGATTTTATCATGCTATTTACCTGGACATGGTGATGATATTTATTTGGGCACTGTCATACTAGTTATCTGGACACATACTATTTATCTTGACACTGTCATGATATTTTTCTGGATGATGTCATGCTATTTACCTGGACACAGCACTGTTATGCATCTGGACAATGTCATGCTATTTATCTGTACACATACTATTTATCTGGACACTGTCATATTGTTTATCTTAACTGTCATGCTGAACACTATCATACTATATCTCTGGACACTGTCATGCAATTTATCTGGACACTGTCATACTGTTTATCTGGAGACGTTCACACTATTTGTCTGGACACTATTATGATATTTATCTGGACACTGTCATACAGTATCTCTGGACATTGCAATGCTATTTATCTGTATACAGTCATGCTATTTATCTGGACACTATCATACTGTATCTCTGAGCACTATCATGCTATTTTTCTAGACACTGTCATGCTATCTATTCGGACTCTGTCCTCTTATTTATCTGTATGCTGCCATGCTAGTTATCTGGACACTAAAAAAAACTTAGCGATAAGACAGCACTCCTTAAAGTAGCCTTACTTTTTCCATTCAGCGGCGGTGCCTGCAGTGTTAGGCTCCAGTCTGTTGAGCCCCCGGGTACATGATAAAAGTGAAGAAACCGCGGAACTGTTCGATTCCAAACTTTTAATCCATCAAATCAAAGCGACGTTTCAACCAGTATTGGTCTTTTTCAAGCAAGGTGTAACAGTATACAGTGAAGTATTTATACATGTAGCAACACCCCTCGGTTACCTGAGCACCTCCCCTTATGGGTGGTCCCCCGCCTCATTCATTAAATTATCACATTGTGCACAGTAACAAGGTTGATAAATAAAAAATACCACGTACCACATCCAAAATATCCCCAATACTGTGAGAACGTACGGCCGCTGCAGGTAATCCACGTGTGGCGTCTGTCTCGATACCACTGCGACTGCGCAGTTACTCCCGCCCAGAAGTGACATCCCGCACTACCGAATAGGAGGTCACATGTCCTCCAATCCGACCATACACTCTAGACCTGCAGCTACCGGACGTCAGTGTCTACAAGCGTTGTCTAGCAACCTCCGCTCTATATACCCCATACTTTCACTAGATTGTATCTATGTGCCTTATCGCACGCAATAGAATGTAAGGCCAGCATATATGTTCCTAGCCTATATTACACCCTAGGCATATGACACCCTTACCTTAATCAACAGGTTGTCTGGCACTCATTATGACATTCTGCCATTCCATCGCTATCATTATCTTTCCAATAGCCAAACACATATAGATTAGCTGGGTGAATATATTACATGATTCAACATGCCTATTAAGAGTATGTAAACGGCCCAGAGATAGTATAGCAAATATATTATAGAGATAGTAGATCTCACACTAGTAGTCTGCCTAGCAACCAAAAGACAACTATCATGTTCAGAAAAAAATCTCATATGGACTAGCTATATTCCAAAGGAAATTATATGTAAGGACTGCCTCTCACAAGGCCCCAGTGCCTGTATGATTAAAGATAGGACTATAACCCTCAATTGCCAGGAAAGCCAGAGTCCTGTACTTTAGTACAGCTTTAGCACATCATTACTATATTCTATACCTCCAAAAAAGGAAGAACACCCACAGTTAAAAAGGCAAGTGACAAATAGGTCATTATTTCAACATACCCAGTTAGAACGCTACCCAACACCCATTCATACCCTAATGGGACAGGAAAGGCCCCTTAGACCAAGACTTCCATCCTTGGCAAAACGAACCACCTGTATCCAACATACTATGGGGAGGGAGTCCATTACCCATTGGATATCCCACACCATTTGTGGGGAGGATCTCCTAAACTGGGTATTGTCTCCCTCTGAAATAATCTCACACTTCATTGGGCACGTTCCAATCAAACCGGGTTTCCATATGTAAAGTAAATCCTTTAAGGTATGACCGCCTTATATTAATGGGGAAATTTATCCCCTAAGCCATTAAGCTGCATTTGTGTTCAACTTCAAAAGGAGACAATCTAATAAAGACCCTATGCATCCGGCCAATAGAAGGTATCAGTTATTATTTTACCAGATCCCTCAAGCACCGGTGCCCTGTGCAGAGGCAGTCCTTCCAAGGAAAATGAAGTCCAGAGTAGCCTTTAGTTCTCACTGTTGAGGAAAAACAAAAGTATATGTGAAAAGTGAACCTTACTGTAAAACCCTATAAAAAAATCTATAAATATCACGGCGATGCCGGGTACCTACTTAATAACAGCGTACATACACGTATTCAAAAATTCACAGATAACACAGGAATGGAATAGAAAGCAGTTAAATCAGATACTTTAAAACAAAGAACCCACTTTAAATTCCCTATTGAGTCCTTTTGGCTCCAATGTGTCAAGCTCAAAAATCCATTTAAGTTCCAGTCTCTTCAATAAACGTTCCCGATCTCCACCCCTCCTCAGGGGGGGGGGGGATTCCATCGAATATTCGAAATCTGAGCTGTGACACATTATGTTTGAATTTTACAAAATGTTCTGGAACTGGTTGATCGGGTTCCTGTGGGGGCTTCTCCCCTTGTCTCCTATTCTGTAATTTGCGGATAGAGTACTTATGCTGATTAAGTCTGTTTTTGAAGGGCTGGGTGGTTTCTCCCACGTAGAGTAAACTACATGGACACTGAAGTACATAAATTATGTAATCTGAGTTACAGGTAAAAAACTCATTGATTTTGTATTTCCTCCCAGTTCTAGGATGTGAAAAGGTGTTGCCCCTGATGATGCTGCTGCAATTGCAGCAACTCAAACAAGGGAAATATCCCGTCTTCAAAACTGGTTGTCTGGGCGGCTGTGTAACATCTGTACGGACCAATCGGTCACCTAAATTCCTGGACCTTCTGTAGGACATAAGTGGTGGCGAATGAAATTCTTCTATATTAGGAAATGATTAGACCAAAATGTGCCAAATGCTCTTCAGCACATTCCCAATCTGCCTGCTCATTCCTGTATATACCGACACAAAAGGTATTCTCTTTTTCTCTTTTTTTGTCCTATTAATGGACAGTAAATCAGATCTTGTTTAGGATCTAGCCCTTTCCTTATGTCTACCAACAAGATTTTTTGGATATCGTCTCTCAATGAATCTATTTCCCATAGTATCTAGTCTCTCATTAACTAAGTTCTCATCTGACACTATACGTCTGTTTCTTAGTAGCTGACTGTATGGGAGGGATTCCAACATTTTCCTAGGGTGTGCACTATCAAACCTCAGCATATTATTGCGGTCAGTTGGTTTTATATATAAGTCCGTCCGCAATACCCCATTTTCTTCATAGACCAGCACATCTAAGAACTGCAGTGAGTGGTTCGAGGGTACCACCATGAACTTCAAGTCTCGGGGTACACTGTTTAAGGAGTCATGAAATTCCTCAAGGGCCTCCTTGGTCCCCTTTCAAATAAAAAATGTCATCAATGTATCTCATCCACCCTCTCACATTTCGGAAGAGGGTGGATGGATACACATGTGACTCTTCAAAACATGCCATATATATATTGGCATACGTCGGGGCCACATTCGACCCCATTGCGGTCCCCCGACGCTGCACGTAATAAGTATTCTCAAACAAAAAATAATTGCATGTTAGAAGAACTTTAAGAAGGTCCAATACAAAATCTCTGATTTCTGTGGAGAATTCAGATTGTCTCAATGTCCATTTGACTGCCTCAAGTCCCCGCTCGTGGTCAATGCTGGTGTACAAGCTGGTTACATCAAAAGAAACCAGCCAGTCCCCCTTAGCGTAGTCTATCTTATCCAACTTCAAAAAGAAGTCCATAGAATCCCTAACATAGTAGTATCCCTTCCTTTTTTGGAGGTATAGACTATAGTAATGATGTGCTAAAGCTGTACTAAAGTACAGGACTCTGGCTTTCCTGGCAATTGAGGGTTATAGTCCTATCTTTAATCATACAGGCACTGGGGCCTTGTGAGAGGCAGTCCTTACATATAATTTCCTTTGGAATATAGCTAGTCCATATGAGATTTTTTTCTGAACATGATAGTTGTCTTTTGGTTGCTAGGCATACTACTAGTGTGAGATCTACTATCTCTATAATATATTTGCTATACTATCTCTGGGCCGTTTACATACTCTTAATAGGCATGTTGAATCATGTAATATATTCACCCAGCTAATCTATATGTGTTTGGCTATTGGAAAGATAAGGATAGCAATGGAATGGCAGAATGTCATAATGAGTGCCAGACAACCTGTTGATTAAGGTAAGGGTGTCATATGCCTAGGGTGTAATATAGGCTAGGAACATATATGCTGGCCTTACATTCTATTGCGTGCGATAAGGCACATAGATACGATCTAGTGAAAGTATGGGGTATATAGAACGGAGGTTGCTAGACAACGCTTGTAGACACTGACGTCCGGTAGCTGCAGGTCTAGAGTGTATGGTCAAATTGGAGGACATGTGACCTCCTATTCGGTAGTGCGGGATGTCACTTCTGGGCGGGAGTAACTGCGCAGTCGCAGTGGTATCGAGACAGACGCCACACGTGGATTACCTGCAGCAGCGTGGATTACCTGGGGATATTTTGGATGTGGTACGTGGTATTTTTTATTTATCAACCTTGTTACTGTGCACAATGTGATAATTTAATGAATGAGGCGGGGGACCACCCATAAGGGGAGGTGTTCAGGTAACCGAGGGGTGTTGCTACATGTATAAATACTTCACTGTATACTGTTACACCTTGCTTGAAAAAGACCAATACGGGTCGAAACGTCACTTTGATTTGATGGATTAAAAGTTTGGAATTTGGAATCGAAGAGTGCCACGGTTTCTTCACTTTTATCAGTTATCTGGACACTGTCATCCTATTTATCTGGACACTGTCATGCTTTTTATCTGGAAACTGTCATATTGCTTATTTAGACATTGTCATGCAATTTATCTGGACACTGTCATACTGTTTATCTGGACACTGTCATACTGTTTATCTGGACACTGTCATACTGTTTATCTGGACACTGTCATACTGTTTATCTGGACACTGCCATACTGTTTATCTGGACACTGTCATGCTATTTTTCTGGACACTGTCCTCTTATTTATCTCTATGCTGTAATGCTATTTATCTGGACACTTCCATGCTATTTATCTGGACACTGTCATGCTGTTTATCTGGACACTTCCATGCTATTTATCTGGACACACATGCTTTTTAATTGGATGCTGTATGCACTATGTATCTAGATGCTAAATGCAGTAGTTTTCTGGATGCTCTGTGACACTAACTGTCTTGCTTTTTATCTGGGCGCTGTATGACTCTATTCATCTGCGTGGCTGTATATATTATTTATCTGGGATTCTTTGTGCATTATTTATTTGGACGGTGTGTGACTATTTATCTAGATGCTGTGTAATACATTGTATTTGGGTGCTGTATGACACTTTATCAGAACTCTTTGAGACACTTACTGTAATCTGACTATTTGACACCAGTTAACAGAACTGTATTTATGTGCTGGTTTTCTGGTTCTTTATGCACCATTTATCTCAATACTGTATGACACCTATGTGGCTAGTGCCTGGTATTCTGTATCTGTCTCTTGTAAGGCCAATTACGGTATGTGGGTCCAGTATGATAATAGTAATTTCATTGGTTTTGGTTCACATAGCTTATAGGGAATGGTTGCCTGTTGTAATATGAAGCACTGGCTGCATCAGTCTGTGCCATTTTCATCCACACATACTATATATATATATATATATATATATATATATATATATATATATATATATATTGTGGTAATGTGTACAGTAAAGTGCATCTCACCCGTTTTTGTTTTTAGCTGGGTGAGAACTGAAATCCAGAATTGGTATTGATTCAGCAAGGCAGAGTTGCTAGAGCTGTTTGTTATTTAAAGTTGCCTGGGCTGGTTTTCTTTGGACTGGGAGACAAGTTGGTTGTCGAAGTCTTCCAGTCTACACTCCTAGCCCATTACAGGTTCCCTGGCCCCAGGTGAGGCCAGCTGGGTTAATCAAAGTGGGATAAATCAACCCTCTGTGTATTAGTCTGGAGGAGAGAATTGGGACTTGGAAGGAAGGCTGCAGAGGCTCTGTGTGGTCTCAGCCAGGAGGACTTAGGGGCCACAAAGCTGAGGAAGACTGAATTTTGGGGGGCTCAGCGATGCCTACGGAAAGAGGGTCGCACGGTCAGAGTTGGGAGGACTGCTGGACCATTTCCCCCCAAAGGTACTGGTGAGGTCACAGCCAAGAGGCTGCTGGACCGTATGGCTGAGGAAGCCGGATCGTGTTCTGTGTGTGAACTTCGCTCTATAGGTGAGGTAGAGACGACCTATGTATTAGGTAGTGCCTAGACGGACAGGTGTTTATTTTTGATGTTTATATGTGTGTTGGTGCTGAAGTGCCAAAATAAAGCACCATTTGGACTTGAGCCCTGTTGTTGTAGAGGAGTCTGTGATTGCGACCCTCTGAGAGAGAGTGATCCCTTACAATATATATAAAATCAATATCCTCCCTCCTGTTTGGCTTATGGGCAAGCGCACGGCCAGGGCTCCCCCAGGGCCATGTGATTCTCCATCTTCATCTTCCCTTCCCTGTTTCCCTTACTAGTGTACTTGAACTTGATATCTAAAATTGCTTTGTTTGGAAGTAGAATTTTTGCAAAATTCGTAATAAATCAGTTTTGTTCCGTCAATTCACTTATCTCTAGTCACACAGTGTCAGGACAAAGTGCCCCTAGGAATCCTGAAATACTCAGACCTGGGATATACGGTAGTTTTCTTTCTTCATAAATGCTTGAGTTTGCCTTACGTGAATGAGTCCAAAAGTGGACTAAGTTACTGCAGTAAAATTGAAGGGTTTTGTACAAGTCAGCGCTGTCATAAAACAGTTCTTAGAGATTAGCTATAATGGCCGCCATTCCGAGTGGATAATATTGCACTGTTAGAGCTAATTCAGTCGTAAATGAGCTGAGTGCACAGAGAAAAGTACTTCAGATATCAGAGGATTGCCTTTCAGAGCTTGGAAAATCTAGATGAAACTGCTGTGCATTAAAAGCAAATGATTAAACTTACTAGTATATTTTATTTAAGTCCCAAAGAATAGGACATATGTCTTGGCTATGTTTCTAAATTTGCACGCTCACGCACAAACCCTCATCTAGATCTATACCGAATGTCAATTTCATGGAAGAAAAGCTACATAAGTCCCATCAGGGGTTGACATCCGGTTTTAGGAATCTGAAGGTGAAGTAGAGTCAACATTTTTTTTACAACTTCATTTGTTTAGACATTGTCATTGGCAGGTGGGGTCAAGCTCAGAGGCTGGGGACATCAACTGGGATATCAATTGGGGCAGGGGATCATTTTTGGTCATGTAGCTCCTCTGAAGGTCATAGTGGTTGCCAACCATTATCCTCAGTCTATCTAGTCACAGAAGCCATGCCTTTTATCTACTGGGCTCTCTGTGAACTTCTGATGCACACTCTTCGACCTCCATGGGTTCTCACAGTTGCTGAACTCCAACCTCACGTGGAACAATTACTCTTGGCCTCAACGATCCATTCTGTGGTCCTGGTATTTGAGAGAGGCCAAAGACCAGGCTGACTGATCAGAAGATTTCCGTATAAACGGCACGTCGTGGGTGGAGGCCACAGATAGCTCATCCATTGCATCCATTGATTTCAGAGTGTTTATTCAGACATCCTTGTTTTTCCACCAATTCTGCGCCAGTGGAAGACCAATGGATACATGCATTAATATGGTCCATGTTATTGATCAAACATGCCCATAGAAGTCTGCGAGTTCATGAAAGCCGTATCTAGATATTGATGACCTATCCTCAAGACGGGTCATTAATATCAGATCAGTGGAGGTCTAAAACCTGGCACCTCCAACTGTGATCAACTGTTTCCATAGGTTGCAGGTGACAGAAACAACACAGTAGACGGACAGATTGTGAATGTTCCTGGTTGTTTTTTTTGTCTGCACAGTGTTTTACTTTTTAGAGCTGCAGTTTGTACTCCAGAGCTGCACTTTCTACTCTAATTGGAGAAGGAATATCCCAGCCTTACTCCATTATTTTTTTTGGAGCTTATGAAAGAGAGTCAGGGGCAGGGGCGTAACTACCATAGCTGCAGACCATGCAACTACTATGGGGCCTGGGGCAAGAGGGGGCCCAGTCTTAGTTGGGATCATCTCCTCTTCTACTGGAGGTGAAAACTTGGTCAGGACTCTACCCTCTAAAGGAACACGGTTCCCCATAAAGAGCTGATGGAGAAGTTATCAAAAATTGGACTTAACCCCTGGATAATTCAGTGGAACTGCAGTTGGCTGAAGGACAGATACCAGAGGGTTGTTGTTAATGGAGTGTATTCTGAGCAGAGGCTGGTTACAAGTGGGTTACCACAAGGATCTGTTCTGGGTCCTGCTCTGTTTAACATGTTTGTAAGTGACATAAGGGAAGGCTTGGTAGGGAAGGTTTGCTTGTTTGCTGATGACACAAAAGTGTGTAATAGGGTTGATGTTCCAGGAGGTGTCGATAATATGGAGAATGATTTATCTTTATTAGATAAGTGGTCAAAACAATGGAAACTTCAGTTCAATGTTTCCAAATGTAAAATAATGCACTTGGGGAGAAGAAATCCTCTATCTGAGTATCATATTGGCAGTTCTGTGCTAACAAAGACCTCAGAAGAGAAGGATTTGGGGGTAGTCATCTCTGACAGCCTCAAAATGAGTAACCAATGCAGCAAGGCGGTAGGGAAAGCAAATCGTATGCTTGGCTGCATAGCTAGAGGTATAACGAGCAGAAAGAGGGAGATTGTGATCCCTCTGTATAGAGCTCTAGTGAGACCACATCTGGAATACTGTGTTCAATTCTGGAGACCTCACCTGCAAAAGGATATTGCTAAAATAGAACGGGTCCAAAGAAGAGCTACAAAAATGGTGGAAGGTCTAAAGCATAGAACTTATCAAGAAAGACTCCGAGTTCTTAATATGTATAGTCTGGAGGAAAGAAGAGAAAGGGGGGACATGATTGAAACCTTTAAATATGTTAAAGGACTGAATAAAGTTCAGGAGGGAAGGGTTATTAATAAGAAACTGAACACAAGAACAAGGGGGCACAATCTGAGGTTAGTTGGGGGAAAAATCAAGAACAACATTAGAAAATATTATTTCACTGAAAGAGTAGTAGAAGCTTGGAACAAACTTCCAGCAGAGGTGGTTGATAAATCCACAGTAACTGAATTTAAACATGTATCTATCCTAAGATAACAATAAAAGGATAATAAAAGGGCAGACTAGATGGACCAGGTGGTCTTTTTCTGCCGTCAATCTTCTATCAATCTTCTATGTAACAACTTTTAGCAAATGAAGGAGTGGAAAAATGGCCCAAGGGTCATTGAAAGGGATTTAGAGGAAACCTTTCTGTTCTGTGTGGTTTGATCCTTGCTATGGGACCCTTACTTCTCTATGTACGCCACTGACTGTAGGTATCTGTAACGAGGCCCCAACATCCAGCTTTTCCCAGTTCTATTCATCCAAGCATAAATCATAACAGAACTATAGTGAGGCGATACAGGTGACCATAATACGGTCCCTAAAATTCGTCTGTAGTAGTCCTAATGCACACGGCCGTTGCTCAGCCATGGCCATATTACGGGCCGAAAACAACGGGTCCCTAATACACAGGCACTGGCCCTGTGCACCCCGCACCATGGATGCGGACCCCTTTCACTTGAATGGGTCTACAATCCGGAAGGTTGGTGCGGAACGGAGGTACGGAGCCGCATGGAAACACCACGGAGTGCTTTCATGGGGTAGCAAAAATGTAGTGCATGCACTACTTTTTTGAGGGCGAGATGTGGATCGCGGACCCCATTCAAGTGGATGGGTCCATATCTGCATGTGGCGGCCCCTACGGTTGGTGCTCGAGCATTTTCATGATGTGCGGATGAAATAAATTTAAAAGAAAAAAAAATCATCTACTTTGTATATGCTGCGTATTTTCTGCAGGGGATTGTTTTCCCTTATAGTCCCATCCTTGTGAGTTCTCTGCCTTCTTGTTAAGTCTACAAGGGTAACAAATTCGTTCATTGAGGTAGAAATGGTGCACGCACTTTCCGAGAGCAAGCGACGAGCATCCCTTCGGGTTTTCAATTATTTTAATGGAGACTAGCCGACAGGCAGAAAACAGCTGCGGTAATATGCTAGGATGGACAATTTTTTAAATTGAATCATATAGCATTTTAATAGTGCACCCTGACCCACGCCTCTATGAAAGAATTGGAGATGTTCTTCAAGGTCAGTTAAAGAAGAGCTGCCACCTACCTTGACGTGTCTTTTTAGTAACTACTGACATCCCTCATGGAATAACAATTTTGCAGCATGTATTCTTAAGACTCTGTGGTATAGCATTCCTTTATTGCTCCTTCTAGAAGTTATGAACGAATTACTAGCAGTTTGCAATAAAGGTCCAGCTGGGTGTTACCAGTTGGGATTGTGTCCCTGCACAGTCTGACACTGGCAGCACTGATTAGATAGTGTCAGGCCCCAACTGGTGACATCCAGATGGACCTTCATTGACGACTGCTGGCACATTTTGCTACTATGCAACTTCCTACTTTACAAAACTTCCTACTTTATTGTACTTTGAAGGTTTAACTTGCACTGTGACTTATGCTGTTGTGTGCACTTATACTGTTTCATGTTGTTGAACTGCATTTTATATGTTTACTGTAATATATCTTGTTCATTTGCACTGATACTACACTATAGCTGCACTCAGTGTCATAGCTATAGGGGTCGCAGCTGCGACCGGGCCCCTAAGCCAGGGGAGCCCAGAGGCCCCCCCTTGCCACTTGCAGGGCTGCACTGGTTACAGTTGGGGGGCGGCGGCGGAGCAGAGGGAGGTGAGCGCTTCCATAGTGGAAGCGCTCATCTCCATTGTCATCTGTATCGCCGTCCTCAGGACAGCGATACAGATAGATGCTGCAGGGCAGGGGAGGGAGAGGCGTCTCCCTTCCCCATTCATCTGATAGGCTGCAGGCCTGTATTAGGCTACATTTACACGAACGTTGTGTTTTGCGTTCTGCAAATTGCGGATCCGCCAAAAAAAAACGGATGATGTTCCGTATGGCATCCGTTTTTTTTGCGGATCCACTGTAACAATGCCTATTCTTGTCCACAAAATGGACAAAAATAGGACATGTTCTATTTTTTTTTGCGGGGCTACGGAACGGACATACGGATGCGGACAGCACACAGTGTTCATTGAAGTGAATGGGTCCGCATCTGAGCCACAAAGTATGCAGATCGGAGGCCGCAAAAGCAACTGTTGTGTGAATGTAGCCTTACCCTGTATGTTCTGTAGTGATACACGTAATATTAGGAGGGAAAGGGTTAGGGTGAGAATTTGGCATGGGGGGAGGGGTTCAATTTTTGACTTGGCCAGCAGAAAAGCTAGGTGCACCAGCACTGAGGGAAGGGAGGGGGGGCAAGCTGAACTCTTGTACCAGGGCCCAGTGGCAAGGGTTAATGCACAGACAGCTAATACTGAGACTTTATGACTTTGTACTATGCAAAGTTTTGGAGGGAAAAAACAGACGCACTGACCATCTGACTGTCTGGTTTAGCTCTGTTGTTTATGTCTGGAAAAGCTGTTTAGTCCTTCCTATATACTTGCATTGAAACTCTATACAAGTCTATGAAGGACCAAAGTTGCAACATTCTATCTGTTTAGACTGTGCTTCTCCGCTCCACCCCTGTAACTAGAGTGTTCTAGTTTATCAAGAAACTGTTCATAAGGAGAGAAGTCAGAGTCTCTAGTTGTCGGTAGATAGGGACCACTGCTTAGTAAGAGAGACTCTGCCAGACTGCATGAGTGACCAGCAGTAGACGCTGATACAGGGATGCTCTGCCACAGATCCTGGGTCACCAGCCTTGTGACCAGGTAACCAGCCGGATGACTTAGCCACAGACCCTGGGTCACCAGTCTTTGGCCAGGGAGCCAGCCTAGAGAGAGAGAGAGGGACAGTTAGCTCAGGCCTTTTCTCAGCACAGAGCCTTCTTCTGCCCAGGAGGAGACTGGAGAAGCAAGCTCAGTGCACTGCCTGTATTGTTTTGCACTTGAGTTTCTCCAGTAAAGAAACACACTGGTTTACTACAAACCTTGACTTCTCTGGAGTTGTTTCCCATTGGGGCGCACTACGTTTTACCATCCCTTCCGGAGAGCACCAACACATGGTGACACCTCGGCAGTGTCTGGAGGACCCAGTGTAGCTTTTGGGCCACCCCAAACCCACACACTGTACAGTACATAAGAATAGATGCTTCAAAATTGTAATTAAACAGGGAATAAAAGTAGTGGCTAAAACAGAGAGGCGACAGGTCCAGGGATTATCTGGAACTACAAAACTGATGGCCTTAGGAAAATGATGGGCAATGCAATATCAGGCAAAGTCACTACCAAAGTACAAACCTGTGCCATGTAAACAATGAAGTGGACCACCAAGCTCCACGGCCCCTTTAGGCAGTTAATTATTGGTGATGCCGGTAGTCGGACCCCCAGCAATCTCATATTTATGGTCTATCCTAAGCCTTGGGAAAACCAATAGCGCATGAATCCAGCATCGTTCTGCACGTATTTGCAAATATGATAACAGTTTTTGCAGTCAGTAAGCGAACGCAGAAGCAAATATTATCCTGCCCTAATCATTACTGTGAGTTCTTATAGCAAACATGACAGCAACGGAAGGAATTCATTACTCAGTCAAGGATCCCGCCATTCAGTTTGGTTTCCTCTATATTTAGATCGTTGAGGGAGAATCAATGCCCTGAGTCAATATGTACATTATCTTCCATAGCAAGACGGTTTCAGGATGGCACGTAAATCCAAAAAATATTAACTATAGATCCTCATGTCTAAAAAGTAGTGCAGACAAAACGTGGAGGGGGTGTTCAAGAGACCCATTATCCTGCATAGTATGTCCTGTGTGTGCAGTGCGTTAAAGGAGGAATGTACCTGGTACATATAGTGGCTGGGGAAATATACTTTCCTCTGGTCTCCCAAAAAACTGTCAGTGACATACATGGAGGATTGTGATCACTCTACCTCAACCCATCCACTGGCTATACATAGTATTGCATGACTAGCTAAGCAGTAATAAGAGTAGCAATTCAACTAACTGAACAGCTCTGCATAACATAACGTCCCCGAAACAGAGGTAGATCTCTCACCAGATATGCTTCTACACGGATGGTGGAGTTTCAGAAGGAGACCTGCAGAGGACAAGTCTGTTGTGTGTCCTGGAGACTGAAGATTGGAGACTTCTCTTTCCCAGGATGTCTTGCAATAACCCACAATGCATTGCACTACCCACAATGCAGTTGTCTTTGTAACAGAAAAACAAGGTGTAATACAATTTATCACCACTAGATGGTGCTATAACCCCACTAAAGACTTCAGAGATACAATGACTGAAACAGAAGGTAAACTGTAATGATTTTCTAACCCTGCTGGGTTATTTTTAGTTAAAGGCATTTTCCAGCATTGGAAGTAAAGGCCTGCTTTTTTCCCCCAGAAGCAACATCACTCTTGTCCGTTTGAGTTTTTATTTCTTAGCCCCATCAACTTGGTCCATTTTCTGTCTCATATTGCAATTAAAACTTTGGTAATACAAAAACAAAATTCAGATCTGACCTATCTCTGGCTGTAAGGAAACGGGCTGAAGCAGAAGCCCTGCCCCACGGCTGTATCTGGGCTCACACTGCAGAATGGAGCTGCTGTGGTGGTGTGAGCCTCCTCCTTTTGTGAACCTTCTGAACAACCGTAAACCATCTAGCAGCTTTAAAAGGAAAAGGTGAAGAAGACAATTAACACCTGTGATCTCTGCAAGAATTTTACAAGATGTTTCAAATGCAGAAAGTCTTACAGAATGAGAAACGCCATGAGCTCATTTTATTTCTGTTTACTGTGAATGTTCCTTTCTAGATTTACTGTTCCTTTCAGGCTCCATTCAGACGGGCGATGGTCTTGTCTGTCTCCTGCATAGACTAGACTTGGTCTGAACGCAGACTGCATTGTAATCAATGGGGTCATTCACATAGTTGTTTTTTTTTTTTATGTGGATTGTGGGTTTGTGTAAAAAAACTTTGTGCATGATCTATTCTCATTCGAGTCTTGGATAAGAAGAGCTTATGCTTTGGTGTGGCCCAAAAAAATTCTCATTTTTGATAGTATTGTATTAGCAGGTCCATTATTGGGTTAGGTTAAAGCCGTGATGGCTAACCTCCAGCATTCCAGCTGTGGTGAAATTACGACTCCCAGCATACATTCATTTCTATGGAGTTTAGAGAACAGCCAAGCAAGTGTACATCTTGGGAGTCGTAGTTTTACCACAGTTGGAGTGCCGGAGGTTAACCATCACAGGGTTAGAGCCTTGGCCCACCTGGGGATCCTCTGGTGCAGACTGCCTTCATGTACCGTATTTTTCGCTTTTTAAGATGCACTTTTTTTCCTTATAAAGCGAATGTGCCTTATAAAGCGAATACTAGTGAGCGCTTCCATTATGGAAGAGCTCACTAGTATGCATTAGGTGCCGGAAAGTTCTTCAGATACTCACCCTCCTGCACCATGGCTCCGCTCCGGATCCAGTGTTCCCTTGTCTTCTGCTGGCGCTGCTCTGTCCTGACTCCATACAGTGCCAGGACGTAGTGCGCACACTATGACCTGACGCTGCACGCAGTCAGGTGACAGTGCAGCGCCAACAGGAGAAGACAAGGGAGTGCCAGAGAGGTTTTTTATTTTAGTCTTATGGGGCTGTGGGCTGATCTGAGGTCTGATGGGGGTCTGAAAGGGCTGATCTGAGGTCTGATGGGGGGTCTGAAAGGGCTGATCTGAGATCTTATGAGGGTCTGAAAGGGCTGATCTGAGGTCTGATGGGGGTCTGAAAGGGCTGATCTGAGGTCTGATGGGGGTCTGAAAGGGCTGATCTGAGGTCTGATGGGGGTCTGAAAGGGCTGATCTGAGGTCTGATGGGGGGTCTGAAAGGGCTGATCTGAGATCTTATGAGGGTCTGAAAGGGCTGATCTGAGGTCTGATGGGGGTCTGAAAGGGCTGATCTGAGGTCTGATGGGGGTCTGAAAGGGATGATCTGAGATCTTATGGGGGTCTGAAAGGGCTGATCTGAGGTCTGATGGGGTTCTGACATGGAGGGCTGATATGGGGGTCTGATGTGATGTCCTGATATTTTTGGGGTGTCTGATATGAGGTCTGATGAAAAATATATATTTTTTTTATTTTCCTACTTTAAAATCTGGGGTGCGTCTTATCATCGGGTGTGTCTTATAAATACAGTAATTTATAACCAAGCTTGTCTAGCAGTAGTTTTATGTTCTAGAACAATAGCATATAAAACCAAATATGCATGAGTAAATATATGGATTAAAGAATAGAGGCTAAAGCTTATATCAGACAGGCAGATAATCGTGCAGATCATCGCTGACAAACGTTTACAGGAACACTTGTTAGCTATGATCTGGCAGTGTAATACTGCCGTGTTTGCTCGTTCATTGGACAGTTGGAATCTTTCAGCAGCTTTAAAAATTATTGTTTGCCGTAGTGTCTAATCACTATCTGCTGCTGGCAAACAATGATTCAGTATGGGGACGAACGATGGCATTAGCGATCATTCCTCCCCATACTGTGGAGGAGATCACTGCATGTAATAGTTGTCTCCTTTACTGATGAGCAGACGATTGCCAGGAAGGAAAGCTTTCCTCCCGACAATCTTCTGTGTGATCTGCCCGTCTAATATAAACCTAACTGGTAGATGTGAAGACTGACTGGTAGGCATGGAGGCTAACTGATAGTGATGGAGACTAATTGGTACCGATGGTCTAACTTGTAACAATGGAGGTTAAATGGTAGTGATGGAGACTAAGTAGTAGTGCTGAACTAACTAGCACTGATGTAGGCTAACTAGTAGAGACATAAACTAACTGTCAGGGATAGAGACTAATTGGTAGTGATGGAGACTAACCAGTAGAGTTAGAGACTAGCTAGTAGCAATAGAGGCTAACTGGTAGGGATAGAGACTAACTGGTAGCCATAGAAGCTAGCTGGTAGGCATGAAGACTAACTGATAGTGATAGGGACTAACTGGTAATGATGGAGACTAACTGGTAGTGATGGAGACTAACTAGTAGTAATGGAGACTAACTGGTAGTATTGGAGAGTAGCTGGTAGCTATGGAAGCTAACTGGTAGTGATGGAGACTAACTGGTAGTGATGGAGAGTAGCTGGTAGCTATGGAAGCTAACTGGTAGTGATGGAGACTAACTGGTACTGATGGAGACTGGTAGTATTGGAACCTATCTGGTAGCAATGAAGGCTAACTGGTAGCGATGATGACTAACTAGTAGTATTGGGGACTAACTGGTAGTATTGGAGACTAGCTGGTAGCAATGGAAGCTAACTGGTAGTGATGGAGACTAACTAGTAGTATTCGAGACTAACTGGTAGTATTGGAGAGCAGCTGGTAGCTATGGAAGCTAACTGGTAGTGATGGAGACTAACTGGTAGTGATGGAGACTGGTAGTATTGGAAACTAGCTGGTAGCAATGAAGGCTAACTGGTAGCGATGGAGACTAACTAGTAGTATTGGAGACTAACTAGTAGTATTGGAGACTAGCTGGTAGCAATAGAGGCTAACTGGTAGTAATGGAGACTAACTGGCAGTATAGGAGACTAGCTGGTAGCAATAGAAGCTAACTGGTAGTGATGGAGACTAACTAGTAGTACTGGAGACTAACTGTAGTATTGGAGACTAGCTGCTAGCAATGGAGGCTAACTGGTAGTGATGGAGACTAACTGGTAGAGGCTAACTGGTAGTGATGGAGAAAAGCTGGTAGCAATAGAGGCTAATTGGTAGTGATGGAGACTAACTTGTCGTATTGGAGACTAGCTGGTAGCAAT
The DNA here is from genome assembly GCA_900303285.1 of Rhinella marina. Taxonomy (NCBI): domain Eukaryota; kingdom Metazoa; phylum Chordata; class Amphibia; order Anura; family Bufonidae; genus Rhinella; species Rhinella marina. The sequence goes on from ONZH01010335.1 coordinate 203,040, forward strand.
GGAAGCTAATTGGTAGTGATAGAGACTGGTAGTATTGTAGACTAGCTGCTAGCAATAGAGGTTGACTAGTAGTGATGGAGACTAACTAGTAGTATTGGAGACTAACTTGTAGTATTGGAGACTAGCTGCTAGCAATGGAGGCTAACTGGTAGTGATGGAGACTAACTGGTAGAGGCTAACTGGTAGTGTATTAAAGACTAACTGGAGGGGTGGAAAACGGATAGCTATAGACTAAACTGCAGTTATAAAGGCTAACTGGTAGTGATGGAGACTAACTGGTAGCATCAGAGACTAGTCAGTAGTGATGGACACTAACCAGTAGGCACATTGACTAACTGGAGGGGTTGGGGGCCGACCAAATGGCGTCTAATAAAGTGTTGAGTATAAATGAGAAAAGCCTTGGTCTATAATGGAGATAAAGTTAACACCTGTCCAGAAATGACACAATCGGTTGATAAAGTCTTCACTTTGTATCCACCTCTCAATAATTTTCCATGTAGCATGTAGAAGCCAATCACGGTGAGCAGAATGACATGTCCATTAGAAGCTTATAAAACATGACTTATCGTCGCCAGCAGCAGTATTGATTATACATAAAGAAAATGAAAATGCCATTAAATAGAGGTAACCAGCTCAATGATATAACGATAGATTTTTTTTTCTCTCTAGTTTCCTTTTTCATTTCATTTTTCTCCCTCGCCCCTCAGAGTGAGAAATTGCTTTAATTTTCATCCTCTCACTTTCCGTTTTGCTTAGGTCCCTGCTGTTCTTTAATTAAATATGGACTCCGGGGGCTGTGGGACATGTGACAGATACAAGGTTATTGATGAGGTCTAGCTGGGGCTGAGATGATGTAATAGACTATGTGCACACATGAAAAGAAACATATTTAGAGCCCAAAATATATTAATGGGTGTATCGGTGGCAGATCAGCAGGGGGGAGTCAGTGTCGGAGTAAGGGGAACTTTTAATGAAATTGTACTGCTGAGATCGTAATGGATGTGTGGAACCACAGCAGTATCTGCACACATCTATCAATTCCTGAATGTTCTTTGATAAACCTTTTATTTATTTCCTAGAAATCGGGAGCCCAAAGGTCAGATAACATTGGTGCTATATTTTCTTGAAAATTGAGCGTATTCATTTTATGTTGAAAGCAACTTTTACATTCACGTAGGTTAATCCAGGGGAGTACTGGGAATTCAAAGTGGCCCTGGAAAAAATACTAAAAGAGGCCCTGTTTTGTAGTCGGGTCCAAATTGATGGAAGGCGGGGCCAGCAATACCATATTGTGGCACATTATACCACCTCAACAGAGCCAAATACCACAGTCCATCACATAATACTGCCATCAGCACAAAATACATCCCCAAAAACTTCCACTGGCCGGTCGTGAGGAGGGTTCAGACGGCCCCCTGGGCATCGGCCCACCGGGAAATTTTCCTGTAAGGTCTATGGCCAATCTTCCCCTGGGTCGTATGTTTGCTGTTTCTCACAGTGAGGCATACAGTCGGTTTAAAGGGGTCATCCAAACGAATAACATTTAAAAAAAATGTGAGTGATGTAAAATAATAAAATACCTGACTGATCCCCCATCGCTCCTGCTCTTCTGTCTTCTCATCGCTCACCAGTCTCTACTCCCTGTGTCCCTGGACAGCCAGTCATTGGCTGAGGTGGGTCTCCTGTATAGAACTTAAAAGGTAGGTGAACAGGAAGTGGTGAAACAGTGACAATGAGGGATTGGTAAAATGAATATGACTTATTTTATAAATGTTTTTGTTATATTGGCCAGCCAACCCCTTTACCAAATTGTCTATGAAGATTCTGATTCATTCAGGTCATGACATGTCATCCAACTGGCTTTCTCGATTAGAATGACTTGTACAAGGCATCTCCAGCATTAAATACTGGTGACTCATGCCTCAGTCAGCAGGCAGTTGAATCACATGAGGCACTTTATTCATACCTAATAGCTTCAGTCATGCAAATACAATCAACATCTTACCTTCATGAGGTCCTTGACCTCATGTTAATGATAAACAGATTATGCTGACTGAAGCATGAGTTACCGTTACCAAATTCTTTTATTCTTTCCTGCACATTCCCTGAAAAAAATTCTAAAAGGAACACCTTATTCAAAACTCTTACACTATCTTATGCCTAGAGCAGGGTCTGAAGGGGCAGGCATGACTTTTCTATTTAGTGTTGTTTAATTCCTGTATCATGCCCTGCCCGCTCAGGCCCTGTACTGAGCTTAACAAAATATACTAATTTTGCTTGGATTGTTCCTTTAAATGGGTTGTACCACAAAGGACAATTATATGCAAACCCTCAGCAATCAGACATTTATTGCCTGCTCTGTGGGTGGGTGATAAATGTCCCCTGTGGCACATCCCCTTTAAATTCCCCTGGCCAGCACAAGGGACTGTCCCATAAAATGTCCTGGCTAAAGATTTGCCGAAGGAATCATCACTGCAATAACTGTCAACAGTCTCACAAATCGGACAGGAAAGGGGTAAAAATGTACAGTACATAAAAATATGTATTTCTTTGCTAGAAGGTTTAGAATAAAAGGGGTTATCCAATGTGTAAAACATTCCCCCAATGCCCAGGCCCCTCATATAGATTATACTTACCCTGCTCCCCGGCACCCGCATAGCTCCTGCTCCCTGCACGGCTGCCACTGCATCTCCCAGTCTCTTAGATCAAAACATGTGACTGGGGGAATTGGGATGTAGCAGCCAATAGCAGGCCACGACGGGGATGAGATCCTCCATAGCATCGCGGGTGACACAAGGGAGGCTTGTCCCCATCATGACCCGCTATTGGCTGACCACCCCCCTCCTCCCCATCGCCAGATGTTTTGATCCATGCGATGGGGAGATGCAGCTGTGGTCGTTCGGGGAGCAGGAGCTATGCAGGTACCGAGAAGCAGGGTAAGTATAATCTATATGATTTCTTTTTCTTTTTAGAGGACAGGATCACGTGCACCACTGCAGCCAATGACTGACCTCAGTGGTGATGTGAGCCCATGCGACACTACATTTATGTCACAATGGCTGAGGACAGTCATTGGTGCATGTGATCCTCCCTTAGAGGAGACGGGTGACCTGCTGATACCCACACCCATCATGAGATCATGGGTCCCTGAGTCCCCTGTGTGACTGTAGTGGTAGTAACATGCGTGGCCACAGCTCCATTCACTTCTATGGGATAGCGCTGCACTTGGCAGTCCCATAGACAATGAATAAAGCTGTGGTCACGTATACGCACTCCCAGCTCCACTCACAGAGGGGACTCCTGCACTCTCCTTCTTGTGATCTGTTGGGGATCCCAGCAGTCATACCCCCACCGACCATACATTTTATGGTAGGGCTTGTATTATTCATGGGTCAACCCCTTCAAGTGCAATAAATCCACAATATATCTAGAATATACCATACAGTTGCAGAAAGGTTCAGGTGAATGTCGTCTTCTTACCAATGTGGAGCATACTTTTAATTTAATTTTGCAAAAACAATTGAGCCTCTAATAGTACAGGGGTTTCCTAACCCCAACAGCTCCAATAAATGGGTGCATTTCCCTAAATGATGGGTCTCCTCTCTCTATCTATAGGTGTGGATGTTACAGAACTCTAGACTTGAGCAGATGACAGTAATTCTCTTCTACTTCTGCTTTCATTTTCTACTTCAGTTAATAAACCTTAGACATTACAACCCTTGAGTAAATGTTGACGGGACGTCTGTGACTCTGCATTGTTAATGGTGAAGTCATGCAGGGAAGCACTGGATAATTCGTTGCTGCCAAAACTGCTTGTTCAGCAGCAGTATACTCCAGTAATTGTCCACACGAGACTGAATCGATCAGTTGGGCAATGCCTGAGCCCCTTCTCTTTCCTAAATGCTGAACCGTTGGAGCAAGTAATCTTCTGCACTGCTGATGCCCATGGCTGAATAAAGTGAATATCCGCCTTTAAAATGGTGAGATTATTAGGTCCAATAGTCGTGCTGATTAATTTCTTAATATATTTCTCTAGAGCTCCAAATGTCCTGCATAATGAAATTCTAATTGCCTGAAGCCACCACTAGGGGGAGCTTAGAAGCTCACTGTGTACTGTTTTATCAGTGAGTCCAATCTACAGATGTAGCACACATTAACCTTACACTTAACAGATTAAATGCACATTTGCAGCAAACTTTAATATCACAAAAACCATTGAAAGAGTCAAGTTTTCCGCTTAATGGATTAAGCTCTAAAGTGGTTATCCGGGATACTGTGTGGTGTCCACTTCCAGGATCACATGCTGTACATTGGGCACCCGGCGTTAGCACCTGCAGCGCATGCGTGAGTCTGAATCTTTCACTAACATTGTGGCAAGAGATTTAGACTCATGCATGAGCTGCGGGTTTTAAACCCAGGCTAGGATCACGTGTCCAATGTACAACATGTAATCCCAGAACTGGTCACTGCACAGGATCCCGGATAACCACTTTAATGCTTAATTTATTAAGGGCGCAGTTGAGGAAAACTTTAACCTGACTCTTTCAATGGCTTTTGTTGTATTAAAGGTTGCTGAAAATGTGCATTTAATCTGTTAAGTGTAAGGTTAATGGGTGCTACATCTGTAGATTGAACTCACTGATAAAACAGTACACAGTGAGCTTCTAAGCTCCCCCTAGTGGTGGCTTCAGGCAATCAGAATTTTATCATGTTACTCATTTTATCATGTTAGCTCAGTGTGCACTGGGTTCTTCGTGTGCTTGTGGTGGGCCTGTGTTTATACATAGTAGCCAATCTGAAGAGGCCTAGCAGCAGTGAAGAGGGAGTGAGCCAGTAACGAGAAAGGAGGTGTATTTCAGACTCCCTGTATACACTGTAGCTAAGCTTTACTCTTAGATGTCCTGAGGAAGTACTGATGAGAATCAATAGCGGGTAAACATCATCTATAAATACCGACATATACTTTTTAAGATCAACATTTAACAGTTCACATGGTGGCTTTTTAAGCAAACGTTTAGCCAAAATGTTGCCAAAAACCAGACGGTGGCCACATCCTATCTGGCTCCCATACATCTCAATTGGAGGCAGCTCTGATGATCACAGAGCAGCAGCTTAAAGCCAAGGCAGCGCAAGGAAAGGACATGTTCCATGTTGGTGTGGCCTCGGCTTTAAACTGTCACTATGCGAACCTGAAATGCATGGGAGGCAGAGAGGACGCAGCCACCAGTGAGCTTTCAGTGACAGCCATGCCAAAATTCCATTTAAAAAGCCATGTCACCTTAAAGTGCTAAGAAGCACTAAAAGGGCATGTCCACCATTGCCCCCCCAAAAAATGTTACTCCATTGTATCTAGAATAAAAGAAGCAACTTTGCAAATAGTCTTAATTAAACAATATCCTTCAGTTTTATATATGCAACTCCTATGCAAACTTGTCTCTCTATAATCTCTGTAGCCAAATCCTGCAGTCATGTGACACTCTTTTTACCCTGTCTGTTAATTATAAAGAAGATGGGGTATTGGGAGTAAGATATTACTATGGTATCAGACTACACATGATTCTTTTGTAGTCTGTAACCATGGAGACAAAAATTTCAAATAGGAGCTGTATTCACACACATGATTATAGCATCAGACTACACAGGATTCTTTTGTAGTCTGTAACCATGGAGACAAGAAGCGCTCAATAGAAGCTGTATCTACACACATGACTATAGTATCAGACTACACAGGATTCTTTTGTAGTCTGTAACCATGGAGACAAGAAGCGCTCAATAGAAGCTGTATCTACACACATGACTATAGTATCAGACTACACAGGATTCTTTTGTAGTATGTAACCATGGAGACAAGAAGAGCTCAATAGAAGCTGTATCTACACACATGACTATAGCGTCAGACTACACAGGATTCTTTTGTAGTCTGTAACCATGGAGACAAAAAGAGCTCAATAGAAGCTGTATCCGCTAACACAACTACAGTATCAGACTACACAGGATTCTTTTGTAGTATGTAACCATGGAGACACAAATTGTTCAATAGAAGCTGTATCCACACACAACTATAGTATCAGACTACACAAGATTCTTTTGTAGTCTGTAACCATGGAGACAAAAAGAGCTCAATAGAAGCTTGTATCTACACACATGGCTATAGTATCAGACTACACAGGATTGTTTTGTAGTCTGTAACCATGGAGACATAAATGACTAATAGAAGCTGTATCTACAGTACACACATGGCTATAGTATCAGACTACACAAGATTCTTTTGCAGTCTGTAACCATGGAGACAAAAAGTTCCCAATAAGAACTGTATTCACAAAATGATAGGACATTTTTAATCAAGACTATTTGTGAAGGTGCTTCATTTTTTTTTATTTTAGATGCATCGGTGCAATGAAAGATTTTCTCCCCAGACCGATACATGAGACCAAATAACTTCTAGAACGAATAAAAACACATTTATGCTGATCGATTGTTTTACTTTTACATTTTCTTCGGATTTATTCACATTTGTATCCTCGGCTTTAGGTCATTAGTGTTAGATTTTTCATTTATGTTGTAGATTAACATTTTATATTTCCAGCGATCGCTCTTTGAACAGAAAAGGCATTTATGTTCGGAATGTTATTGTAAGAGATGGATGTTGACATTGGGTTCGGGCGTTTATTATGTCCTCCTACGCCCTTGTACGCTGCTGTCTTATGTAATGAGAAATCAGACAGAAATGTGGATAATGCGGACAGTTTTTCACTGCGTGGTGCACAACCTCTCGAATTGTAAGCGACCGATCTTCATGTGACCTTGGATTGTTCTGTGCCGTTACATATCGGAGGGGAGGGGGGTGGGTTACCTATGAATGGGACCTTGAATGTTTTTGTCATGCGTCTAATTACAAGATATTAAAAACTGACTTATAGCTGAAAAAAGTAATAATTTCATCTGCAATATCCCATTCCCCTCATGTCATATGAACAGAGGTCAAGGGAGCTAAGATATAAGGAGCTGTTTGTTGGGGTCTTCAAATTGCAGCTGGTTGCAGCTCGCGTGCTAAAATAAAAAGTATGCCCTTGTAGCGGCAGGAAATCTAGGCATATCTGTTATATTAGTCCATAAGCAGCTGTCCCTTTAAGGACAAATGCAGCAAGCCCCTGAGGAGCCGGTGCAGAAGATAAGATGTAATGGCCCTGATGAGGTGTTGTTTCACGGTGTACTACCTCAAACCGTCTCTCTCTGGGGTTCAGTGCAGTGTATTAATGTTATGAAGGAACCAGGCGGAGATTATAGAATAAGGCCTCAAGCACATGGCCGTTGATCGGCTGTTCCGTGGAGTTCTTTGCCTCTGTTCTGCACCAGACCTTCTGGATTGCGAACCCATTCAAGTTTGCGGGCCACAATATGGGCACAGCTGGGCGAAGGCCGTGTGCATGAGGCCTAAAGCATGTCTTTATTTGCTGAGTGCAATAAACAAATAGCGGCACATCCAGCAGCACTTTGTACAAAGTGCAATCTCTCCTCCTAGATAATGGTGTATGGTGGCTGGCAACTTGGCAGAAAATGACCCTCAAAAGTTTGTTAGCTGACAATATCTCTCTGGATTCCCTTCCCTATGGCTGTACTCTGGCACCTGTGGCTGTAGGTGTCCACTGTATAATGCAAGCTTCTAGCTATGCCTGCGGTGGTGATGTCTTCGTGTTTCCCCTCACTTTGCAGTGGAGTCTGTATAGCTTGATTGCTTGATCACTCTGCTGACAAATACTATGCCATATTTTACAAATTTTCTGTAGCCTGGGACCCTGCAGACTCTCTGGAGTAGTGGCCCTCCCAAATGAGCTGACTGCATTCCTCATGGCCTGGAGGAGCGGGAGCTAGATCGCAGGCTCACTCCTCATTCTCTTCCAACTAGCACTGCCCATCCTTTGGCACGAAGTTGGACCAGCCCACTCCTACCGAAAGAGGATGAATGGGATGCTAAGTACCTTTCCTTTTGCCAACCACTGCCAACTGTATTCCATCTGCTGGTGAATAAGGTACATAACATGAAGTGTGACATACTGCAACATAAACATTACAAAAGTATTGCAATAGAAACCAAGAGTAGATGACAGATGACGAGAAGTATGACTTCAAGACCAGACTACACACCAGGTATGTTTGTAGTCTGTAACCGTGGAGACACAAAGTCTTAATAGGAGCTGTGTATACAACATAGTAGGAAATTTTACTCTTTGCAAGGGTGCTGCTGTAGGTGCAGTAGAAAAAAATGGACTAAGTAAGTACGGATTAATTGTGTACTGATAACCAGTCTACCCAAGTGCCCTATATACAGTATGTGTAGATCTTAGGTTGGATTTTTGTACATCCCCCCCCTTACATTTCTTTCTAGTATAACATACTATCGAGTATATTGCATGTCCGCCCCTTTCCTTCCGTGACCTCCTCATCTATTGCAGCACATACAGAATGTTCTCTCGCTGCAATCACACATGAATAGATTCAGCAGCTGTGCTGGGATCGCTCTCTTTACTAGTGGGATTTCCATCCCAGACTCTGCTGACATTGACTTTTATGATGTTCTGTTGCTCTTCATTTTACCCTTTCAGAGCTTGTTCAACAGAAGCTTCTGTTATGGAACATCCATGGGGGCAGCTCTTGCAATATGACAGGGTAGCTAATGCTCTGGGCAGACCATGTTTAAGTCTTATGTCGCCATATCTGCTCCTGGAGTATATGTCAAATGTATCCATAGGGTTCCATTTATCTGATGGAGGCCAAAAGAGCTTCCTTTTGACCTCTGGTGGGGTTATATGTGCCCTCATCCCTGTTTTTCTACTCTATAGAAAATCGCAGCAGACTACACTTTGAAAATATACCATATGTTCTCCCCCAAGTGAGATTTCTGACTCATTTTTTAAAAATCTTAAAAAAATCCCACTTTGCCTCACCTGCTTTGCCTGACCTTAGTATTGGAAAAAACAGAACAGATGCTTCATAAACATGACGCTCGTTCTGAATACTGTATTTCTCACTCTACTGTATATACACCAGACAATTGTCATAAATCCGTAGATCTGTGGCCCCCATGCAGCTATATATTTTCTGCTTCCCTTCACATGGTATATTTACAGTATAAAACTTCCTGGCTGAAGCCACCACTAGGGGGAGCTCAGAGCATAGGAATGTATACAGTTACCATTGAAATTAGTGGAAGCTGTAAAATCTCTTTGCACTGAGCTCCCCATAGTAGTAGCTGCCAGAAAATACTGTATAAACCTGTTGGCAAGGCTTGAATGCTGTGTGCACAGAGCATAGCATCCAACTGTAAGTTACCGTAACTCCTGTTCTTGAAATTAGGACACCTCTCTATGACCTCCATTTTCCCTCAATAGGCTGTTTTAAGCAGTCTGCGTTCTCATCAGAGTCATCTTGATGCTCTGAGGAACATTATGGAGGAGCACGGTGGTTAGCACTGGTGCCTTGCAGTGCTGGGGTCCTAGGTTTAAACCCGTCCCTGCTTCCCATCCGTGCCTCCGCAACACAAAAAGATAGAACGTGTTCTATCTTTGGACGTATTTTCGGACGTGGTTCGCGGACCTATTCAAGTCAATAGGTCTGCAAACGGAGTTCACACAACCAGTGCCAGAGCATAGACCGCACTTTGGGGCACAGGTATGGGGCCCTTACACTTGTGGGCATGAGCCCTTAGATGGTGAGCTCCATTGGGGACCGCAAGTGATGCTAATGTCTGTGAAGCGTTGTGGAATATGTCAGTGCTAGTGATGATCGAGTACTAAGGTGCTCGTATGCTCGGGTGCTCTGGCCGAGCACTCAGGGGTGCTCGAGTGCTCGGCCGAGCACCCGAGCATAATTGAAGTCTATGGGAGCTCCCGACCTGCTCCAGCAGGAAGACGGCGTGCAGAGTGGTAATTTTTACCACAGCGCCACCTGCTGGATGGGAGGAGGGAGCTGCAAGGAAAGGTAAGGATGGATCCGTCATGACCCCAATGCAAGTCAATGGGGACGGATCCGTCCCCATTGACTTGCATTGGGGTCATGACAGATCCATCTAGGGGACTCGAGCTTTGCGCTTGAGTACACTCGGTGTTCGGCCGAACACCAAGTGCACCCAAGCATAGGCATGCTCGGCCAAACAGCGCGTTCGGCCGAGCATGCTCGCTCAACACTAGTCGGTGCTATAAAAGTGAGTAAAATGAATAAACTGTCGTTTTACACAAAGTCTGCTGGAGTAAGATTTGCTAAGAGGGACATCTTTATAGGTTTGGCATATCTTCTGGCTGTTGACATGCCAGAAAAACAACTCTGTGCCAGCTAGCTGTCTATGAATGAAGTATGAGGAGCTCTTCTGGAGGATACAAGATACTCATCTAGTAATATGTCATTAAGTACCTAGGATAGACATTTGTTTGCTCATCGATTCCGTCAGCGCCTGTAAGTAAGTGTCCACATGTAAGATGCCACGTGCTTTATGGAACAAGTCTTTCAGGGCCATCACAGATCAATGCTTTGTCTTTTTTTGAAAAATGTTCTTGATCAATACTCTAATGTATTTTCCAAGGAGGAAATTATATCAAGAACCAAAGGGTGGACAGTGGTGGTGGAAGGGGCAGTGGAAGGGTTTTGCTTGGGACCTCCTGGTGTCTAAGTGGAATTGGTGACTCCAGGCTTGGTGAGACCTTAAAGAAGAACTCCCGCAAAAAAAAAAATTATTCTCTGATCTGCTAGAAATATACATGATGTAATCTGTAGTGAATGTCATTTTCTTACCAGTGGCTGTATTTGTGAGGTATACCTTCCTCATCTGTGTCATGTGAACAGCAATCAGACTCACCAACTCACACAGCATCTTATGTGTGGACAGGAAGTCTATTTCTCTATGCATTCCTATGGGAGCCTCACTTTCAGTCTCATAGGAATGAATAGAGCAGTAACTGGCTTCCTGTCCTGGGTCAGTTGGAGGTCAGGGAGTTGGTCACATGGCACAGCTACAATTAGAAGAGAGGGGATAAATCACAAATACAGTCTCTGATAAGAAGATTGCATTCACTACAGATTATATCATGCACCTTTCTAACAGGTCAGAGAATAAAAAAATTTGCGGGAGTTCTTCTTTAATGGAGTTTTCCAGGAATAACTAACTTTTCAGTGCCTGCAGCCTGCCTCCACTATTGAAAGATTCATAGTTACCTGCTCCCACCACTTCAGTCCTGTACGTTGGCTCCCATGTTACCATCTTCTGGTCTGCGACTTGTTTGCTTCTGGCTGGGTATGGTCACATGTTCCACTGAAGCCAGCCACTGCCTTCAACAGTGGCGTGGTGCTTGTGGACACATCACAGCTGAAGCCAATTGTTGGCTGCAGTGCAGCAGGTGACCATGCCCATTCAATCTTCTTCTATAAAATTCAGACTTTTATTAAACTGTTTATACTTTAAATATGCTTCTGGGAAAGCTGGGTGGCAACAAGAATGTGCCTTCACAGCTTCCACAGCAGTTTTCATTCACTCTTAAAGTTTTGTATATTGCTGTAAACCTTAGTAGAGTTGCCATTGTGGACTTTAGGAGAAATAAGTGACAACCCCTGCGTATACATGAGTAATAACACTGTGTGTGACTATTATATGCCTTGTATCCAGCATTTTTAGCAGTTTTTCTCCTTCTGCCTCTGAGCTGGTGGGTGGAAATTAGCTGCAATAATGTCTGCCGATAGACTACACATGGAGACAGGAGATCCTGCTTCTTAGCTCCTTCTCACTCAGAATCCCCCAGAAGCACCATATAGGATATTATAGAAAAATACTGATGAGTATAGATGTGAATAAAGCACTTGGGGTGAAATATAACACTTACTATCAGCTGCTGAATCATGTCTGTGTCTCTAGAGGCCGGCGACGCCCTCCCTCCGCGCAGCGCCGCCAGACCTCTCCGCCCCCCTAGCGACGAGCAGTAGGGGATTGAAGTGCTGGTCTGGTCAGCCAGCACTTCATCAGTTAATTATCTTTTGGGTTTTTAGCCATGTGGTGCTGATCACACCACATGGCTACTTTGCATATTGTTTTGGCAGCAATTCTCCGCCTCAGGTCATGTGATGCTGGCCACATCACATGATCCTGGGAGGGCTATTTAAAGATGGCAACTGCCTAGACAAGTTGCCTGTTATTGAAGTTCCTTCCTTGCAGTGCTGTGCGTATTTCTACTTGTGACCTGCCGAATTACCTGACCTATTGCTTGTGACCTCGACCTTGCTTTTGCCTCATCCTCGGATCCTGACGTACATTCCTGGTTTGACCTTTGTTTGCCTGACTATTCGACTATTGTGTCTGTTTGTTGTTCTCCCTTCCCTGCACCCTCACGTAGCAGAGTAGGGTTTGCCGTCCAGTTGCTCCCCCTGGACCTTTAGTCTTGGGTGTGGCAAATAGGCAGGGACAGAGGTGGGATTTAGTCAGGCTGCACTTCTCCCCCTTGTTCCTGTCGTGACAGTCTGCTTGTTTCTCTCTTCACTTCCTTCTAGCTCACCCCATCCCCTCTCCATAGACTTTTATGGCACGATGTAATCTGATCCCTCAGTGAGCAGGCAGCTTGTCTTGATCTCCCAAGACAGATTTATGACTAATTTTATAGAGAAAGTTAGTTGAGGAAGGAGAACTGATAACTGGAGAACACAGCACTTTTCTTAAGATATATTACAAAATTTTCTTATGTTTTGCTTTTACTGTTGATTTATACAATGTTTTGTGAAACAACCATGACCATTTAAAATATATATATATATATCTACCAGACTGCCAAACAAATCCTGTATATTCTTTCCTAAGGCTACATGCACACGACAGTGAGAAAAAAAGTCGGTTAAAAATGGACACACTGTCAGTTTTTCATGCCCATTTTTCATCCATTTGTGCATCCATTTTCTGTCTGTCTGTCCGTTCTTAATGACCATTTTGCATCTGTTAAAAATGGCCATGAAAAACGGATGAATTTCATTGGCTTATTTTTTTTAATAAAGATCCCAACCCCTGCAGTTCCCACAGTCCACATAATGTTCCCCATAATGGACCCCATCTGTAATAATGTCCCCCATAGTGGTCCCCATGTGTAATAATGTCCCCATCTGTAATAATGTCCACCATAGTGGCCCCCATCTGTAATAATGTCCCCAACTGTAATAATGTCCTCCATAGTGGCCCCATCTGTAATAATGTCCACCATAGTGGCCCCATCTGTAATAATGTCCACCATAGTGTCCTCCATCTGTAATAATGCATCCAATAATGGCTCAATCTGTAATAATGTCCCCCATAGTGGCCCCCATTTGTAATAATGTCTCCAATTGCATCCTCCATCTATAATAATACCCTACACAGTGGCCCCCATCTGTAATACTGTCCCCCATAGTGGTCCCATCTGTAATAATGCCCGCCATAGTGGTCCCATCTGTAATAATGCCCGCCATAGTGGCCCCCATCTGTAATAATGCCTCCAATAGTGGTCTCATCTGTAATAATGTCCCCCATAGTGCTCCCCATCTGTAATAATGTCCCCCATAGTGCTCCCCATCTGTAATAATGCTCCCATAGCGGCCCCATCTGTAATAATGCCTCCCATAGCGGCCCCATCTGTAATAATGCCTCCCATAGCGGCCCCATCTGTAATAATGTTCCCCATAGTGCTCCCCATCTGTAATAATGCCCCCCATAGTCATAGTGGGCCCCTCTGTAATAATGCCCCCATAGTGGCCCCATCTGTAATAATGCCTCCAATAGTGGTCCCATCTGTAATAATGTTCCCCATAGTGGTCCCATCTGTAATAATGCCCGCCATAGTGGCCCCCATCTGTAATAATGTCCTCCATAGCGGCCCCATCTGTAATAATGCCCCCCATAGTGGCTCCATCTGTAATAATGCCCCCCATAGTGGCTCCATCTGTAATAATGCCCCCCATAGTCATAGTGGGCCCCTCTGTAATAATGCCCCCCATAGTGGCCCCATCTGTAATAATGCCCCCCATAGTGGCTCCATCTGTAATAATGCCCCCCATAGTCATAGTGGGCCCCTCTGTAATAATGCCCCCTATAGTGGCCCCATCTGTAATAATGCCCCCCATAGTGGCCCTCAGATATAATGTTTCGTTTTAAAAATAAATAAAAAAAATACTCACCTCATCCACTATCACGCGCTGAGGCAATTACTCCTCTCTTCACTGAAAAGATGAGTGCAGGTCCTTCGTCAGGTCCTTTTCAATGAAGAGGGGTGACTGGCTCTGCTTGTGCAGGTGGATGAGTTGAGTATTTTTTTATTTTATTTTTCAACCGCTAAAAGGCCACATTGTCCTAGTGTACCCATTTCATAAAGAAAGTAGTTTCAAAAGTGGATAGCTTGCAAAGGGTACAGAAGATTAGAGACTTCCGACTAAAAATCCAGCTTCTGCCGACATTTTGTCCTTTACCAGTTTTCTGGCCTGAGGGATGGACGGGACATCACTTCCGCTGTGGACACGGCTAGAACTAATCTTCAGCATGGGCAAACTACTGAATCTACCTGCATCTGCGTATGCACCAGGGAGAGGAACAGTTCTGGCCACGTCCGTGTGATGCCCCGTCCATAGCCCAGGCCAGAAACCTGGTAAAGAACATGTCGATGGCAGAAGCTGGATTTTGAGAACAGGAGCGTTCAGGTTCATGGGAGCCTGGTCCACACAATTTCGGAATGGTCAATACATTACAAACTCTTTCCTACTAGCGACTTATGTGTAATCAAGTTGAGTTTGAGGGACTTACTGGGTCCTAGAAATCCCCTTTGATTGTGCTCAGAGGGTTACTGCCTTCTTCTGCTATGGTAAGTGCCTGGATTCCGATGAATGCGCTGAGAAGACAGCTGATTGCTCTCCTGCTTTGTTACCGGCACCGCATCCACGTGTAATTACAGTTACAGACACTCCAGGGAATCGTGGATATTGTACTTCAATGATATAATGTTTACGCTGTCACCGAGACTGGAGCTCATCTTCAATAAAAAGTTTACAATCCCTTTAACAATGGTGCAATGAATATATTTTATTAGGGCGCCTTTGAAGAACAGACTCAAGAACTTCTGACTGACACTTCAACCGAGTATTTTGTGCATCACGTACACGTAAAGCCGTTGCTCTGTGAAATGACACTTCCATCACAGGCGCCTTCTATGATGCATTTTCTCCGCAGGACATGCTGTTCGGAGGCGCCGATGACGCTTTGCCTCTGGGAACGTGCTTGATGTAGAAATGGTTTCTTCAGGGGGAGATCAGGCTTAGATTGCTCCTGTCATCCAGCGTCTTGTGAATATTGTGCAGGGACCCATGTAACGTAGAGAACTACAAATGATCCGTTACTATGTGAGTCATTGAAGGCAGCCCCTGATCCTAGGAGAAGCGGCGGTAGATCAGCTTCATGTGCCTGGAACGCACGCGCTGTCTTCAACACACATTGGGAGGATGTAACTGTGTAATTCACTTCCTCGCCAGCTGTCCCCTTATGCTTACTGCATGCTTTTTGTACTTTCTGTATCTCGTATGGCGTCTTATTGTGTTATTTGGCGTGTTATGTTATTTAAAGGGCATCTGTCAGCAGTTTTGTACCCGTGACACTGGCTGACCTGTTACATGTGCACTTGGCAGCTGAAGGCATCTGTGTTGGTCCTATGTTCATATGTGCCCGCATTGCTGAGAAAAATGATGTTTTCATATATGCAAATGAGCCTCTAGGAGCAACGGGGGCGTTACCATTACACCTAGAGGCTCTGCTCTCTCTTCAACTGCTGCACCCTCTGCACTTTCATTGACAGGTCCAGGCAGTGAAAACATCATCACACCTGTCAATCAAAGAGCAGAGGTTGCATCAGTTACAGAGAGAGCAGAGCCTCTAGGTGTTAGGGCAATGCCCTAGGAGCCATTATTATGGGGCCACTGTGTAGTTGGCTCTAGTATGGGGCCACTGTGTGGTTGGTACTATTATGGTATTCCACTGTTTGTTTGGACTGCAGGAAGAGACCCAATATCACCGAATTAACCATCCAGGCTTAAACCATCACACTTTTTTGTGCAGAATTGTGGGGTGGCCTCAGCTTTATTTAACCTTAACAATGTGAGCCCTGAAAACACATTTTAACACAACCCAACTTGTTTTCCAAAGACACATAACCTCCTGTTATGCCGACCGCTGTAGGCAGCGACGCATGTAGGATTTTCCACCTGTTTCAGGGCTACCTTCCGCCAGCTGTGACAATTCTGAAAGAAATAAAAAAAAACAACACCACGAAACCAAAAAAAAAACAAGTTATCAACAAAGGAAGTTGCAACAACAACCAGGAATGTTCCCTGTAATGCATTGCTATTTGGCGTGGTCAGTGTGTTGTCCCTGGTGCTGAACACAGAACTTTGAATTTTAAACAACAGATATTGCAAATCTGATTGCAATTGATTTCTGGGAAAATTTTGGTGTTCTTTGATATGCTACGTACATCAGATGGGCTTTAGCCCAAAAATGACCCCCACTATGGGTTCCAATGTTGTCATAAAAATTAACCTTTAATTTATTACTCTCTAAAAAAACTGACACCAAATCTTAAAATTCTCAACAGAAGGTAGTCTCTCATGTATGACCATTTATTGTGGGTGTTGTGCCCATATTGTGAGGCGCACTGTGTCCACTAGGATGTATATAGCATTTGTTTGGCACTTATAGCATGTGTGAAGGAGGGGGGGATGAGGAGGGGAAATCTACACCTGAAGGAAGGTAAGTAGCCGCCCTCGGGAGGGCGCGGCATTCACCTTTGGCTGACACCTATTGGTGGCCACATGAGGAGGAGTTGAAGGAGAGGGTTTAAAAGGACCCCAAGACTACGGGCGCACGCCAGTACCTTTTCTTTCCCTTGACAAAGCTGCATAGCGGCGAAACATGTCGGGAGTGGGTGCGCAGTGATTTTAGACACGGGTGGTGTCTCTCTAATTACAATGGTGGAGTGTGAATGAGTGCTTGGTAGCTGTGTGTGCCATTAGCTAGCAATAGTGCAGCCATCCTAAGGCCTGCACAGTTCAGAATGATACAGCATGGTTGTGTGACAATACAATTTAAGCTTTAGTGCAGCCCATCAAGGCCTGCACAGGGAGAAATAGGTGTGCGTCCCCCTTTCATAGGGGGTGATTGCAAGTTCTCCTATTTACCGATGTTCTATAAGGTAGCAAGAATAAAGTATCCTACCAGATATATGTAATCAAGCAGGAGCTATCAATAGGTGGCCTTGATCATATTTAGCAATACAATTAAATAGGATCTTATCAACGTATGCCTAACTTACTCACCCCTTAGTGTTGAGAATACGTCATAGCGGGCTTGAGGACAGGGGCTGCATTCTCCGTGGCCCCCCCTCCCCCTCCTTCACACATGCTATAAGTGCCAAACAAATGCTATATACATCCTAGTGGACACAGTGCGCCTCACAATATGGGCACAACACCCACAATAAATGGTCATACATGAGAGACTACCTTCTGTTGAGAATTTTAAGATTTGGTGTCAGTTTTTTTAGAGAGTAATAAATTAAAGGTTAATTTTTATGACAACATTGGAACCCATAGTGGGGGTCATTTTTGGGCTAAAGCCCATCTGATGTACGTACCTAGTAAACCCCTGAGGTTCCAGTGATGGGGAATTGTTGTTGTAGTTTACTTTGATATGCTACACGCCCCCCCCTTCCCATTGGAAAAATTTGCCATTGATCCAATATGACAGCTTTCAAGATGGTGGCCATGTTCCAGACATAGCCTACTTGTTGGAGTGTTCATATATTTCATTTTCCCTTTTGTTTCTGAAATAAAAGGATGTCCTGAGACTTTTGACCTGTATTGTGAATGTCCATATTGCCTCCTTGTTCATTTTTCCATCACATCACTGCTCGTTTCCAAGGATTACGACCACCCTGTAATCCAGCAGTGGTGGCCGTAACCGTTGGATTCGAACAGTGTATAATGTGATGGACTGGGCTGACCGTCTATATAGTATTTGCCAAGATTAATGATAAATTAACGGGGGTTGCCGGCGCTTTGATTATGCTAATTATGCTGTTTATACCTCCTCTTGGCAAACAGGAAATAACTGCTCAGCCAATCACTGGCCTCAGAGGTAATCCGCCTCCATCAGTGATTAGCTGAGTGGTCATTTCCTGTGTTCCGAGAGGGACCAGGGAGTAGACACGAGCGAGGACTCGGTAAGCAGAACTTCACACACAGTGCTTCTGCTCGTCTCAGCAGTCGCAGCAGAAGTGATGCGTCACTGGCTTACCGAGCCTGAGCCAATCAGAGCAAGCCCTGCCCACTAGGTCAGGTGACCGCTTTCTTCCCGGGCTTTTGCGCACGATAAATGAACTAAAAGTAAAATTTTGCTAATGAATTGAATTTGTACGCAACAGTAACTTATATGTAGCAATGGCGTATAATTTATAGGACAACTACGTAGCGAATGCTTACAAAGCCGAAGCGAATCACCTAATATTTGGATTCGCTTCGATACAAATTGACGAATAGATTCGCTCATTTCTATTTATGACAGATCCGTCTTGGCTATGTTAAAGATAATACAACCGGATCCATTCATGACAGATGCAGACGGTTGTATTATCAGTAATGGAAGTGTTATTGCTGAACCCTTCCGGATCCAGCAAAAACGCTAGTGTGAAAGTAGCCTAAAATAAATATTTTGCTTCGCTGTGCTCCTTTCTCCTACGTATTTTATGGGAACATCTCACAAAGCTGACACCTACGCCTCCGCCGCTATTAAGGTACAATATAGACGGTGCCACCTGGCTTTAGAAAACTTTTCTCTTGCCGTCGTCTTCGTAGCACAAGTTTTATGCCTCTATAGTTACTCCCCCAAACAAAAAAAACATAAGGTAACAGTTTCATCAAAGTACAAACTCATTGTTTCTTCCCGCAATGGCGCATATTTAGACAGAACAGGCGAGAACTATAGCCGCTTTTATCACTGCAACGAACTAAATATCCCCAAAGTGATCGTCAGGCCCGCCAGTCCTCGTATCTTACCTTCATTTTATAAGATTTTTCTGCATGCTAATTGGGACAGGTAGCACTGGCAGTAACATAGCAGGAGGGTTTTATGGCCGCCCCTGAAGTCCTTTTAAAATGTCAGTGAACAGAAGACGCTGTCACTGCAGAGGAGCCGGCAGGCGCCTTCCCCGTGACGGCAGGACAGTGAAGGAGGCTTTGTTTGTCATCGTCTTCTTTTGTCCTCTTCTATTGCTTGGCTCACAGGTTACCAGATGGGAGATCTCTGCAGGGCACTTACCGTCCTGCTGTACTTGTCACCATTCATTAAGGATAGGAGGGGAGAAGCTACATAATTCTCGCACAGCATGCTAAGTAATCTGCGAAACAGAGGAAGACGCAACTTATTCTGCTTCTCTGAGCAGTTCACTTCCCTTAATCCTACTTGACTTTTCCATGCTCCTCATCCTTTTCCTTTAAAGGGGTTTTCCGGGATTTTACTACTGATGACCTATCCTCAGGATAGGTCATCAGTATCTGATCGGTGGGGGTCTGACACCCGGGACCCCCGCCAATCAACTGTTTGAGAAAGCACCAGCGCTCCCGTGAGTGCCGCGGCCTTCTCTCAACTTTTCCTAGGCCAGTGATGTCACGTTCATCGGTCACGTGGCCTAGGAGCGGCTCAGCCCCATTCAAGTGAATGGGGATGAGCGCGATACCAAGCACAGCCGCTATATAATGTACGGCACTGTGCTTGGTGAGCTGTGAGAAGGTAGTGGGGCTCACAGGAGCGCCGGGTACCTTCTCAAACAGCTGATTGGCGGGGGTGCAGAGTGTCGGACCCCCACTGATTAGTAGTTAAATCCTGGAAAACTCCTTTAAAGGTGCACAGGATCATACCATCAATGTCAGATAGATGCTGGTCCTACATCTGAGACCCACTCCTATCTAAAGAACAAGGCCTCCGAAGAGAAGGTGAGCACACTGCACCTGCACAGCATACTCCCCATTCATCACTATGGGAGTTCTGAACATTGTCCTGTGAGCGTGCTTGGCTATTTTCAGAAGTGGAAATGGAGAGAGCACTGCCTGAGTACAACCAACTCTCCATTAAGCTAGTTTTGGAACTCCCAAGGAGGGTGGTCACACTTGCATGGCTGTTCTGAGTTCACTTCAAGTTCTGGATATAGGAGGTGCTCCCAGACATGGGACCAGCACCTATCTGACATTGATGGTATATCCTAGCAATAGGCTATCAATGTCCCAGATGGGAATACCCCTTTAAGGCATACAAGATATTAGTGAGGGATAGTAGAACATGAAGTTGTCTTCTGCTGCCTTCTGGGAAAGGAAGAATCTATCTGTGGCTGGCGTTGTCAGCGCTAATTTCTCTGTCTTATTGAATGTTGCGCCCTCTGAAAACTTTAACATCTGCTGCTCTCCGTCAATTCACAAGGGCAGTAGTTTTGCTTCTGCCTTGCATCAGTTTCACCCACCTTTATCCCACAGTCATGCGTGTTGAGATCATTCCTCTCCTCCTGATGTCTTGTACTCACGTTGCTGAATGCCTCTTCTTTGGTGTCAGCAATTCTGCAGGATAACCCCTTAAAGGGGTTGTCACACTTCAGAAATTGGCATTTATCATGTAGAGAAAGTTATTAAAAGGCACTTACTAATGTACAGGGTGAGTCAAAAGTCACTGGGCACCCTTTTATTTCATAAACAAAAGGGAATACCCCAGCAAGTAATGGGTGAGAGGGCCTATCTTTTAGGCTATGTCCAGAACATCCATCTTGAAAGCCACTCTATTGGATCAAGGGCGAATTTTTCCAATGGAAAGGGGATCATGAAACATATCAAGACCTGAATTTTCTCAGAAATCGATTGCCGCAATCAGATTTGTAATATCTCTTGTGGTTCAAACGTTATCAACAAAGAAAGTTGCACCAACAACTAGGAACGTTCCCTGTGATGCACAGCTATTTGACCTGGTCAATGTGCTGTCCCTGCTACTGAACACAGAACTTTAAAGTTTTGAAATTTCTGTGCTGATAACTTTTGAACCACAACAGATATTGCAAATCTGATTGTGGCAATCGATATCTGGGAAAATTCTGGTCTTCTCTGATATACTACATGACCCCCTTCCCATTGGAAAAATTTGGCCTTGATCCAATATGGTAGCTAAAAGTTAGCCCCCCCTCACCTATTACTTGCTGGGTTGTTCAGATATTTCATTTTCCCTTTTGTTTCTGAAAAAAAAAGCAGCGGTGGCTGTGCTTGCACACTATAGGAAAAGGCGTGGCCTGCCTGATGGCCAGGACCAAGGGAGTGCACAATACCGGCGCTTTTTCCTATAGTGTGCAAGCACAACCACCACTGATGGATTGCTGGGTGGTCTGTAACCATGGAAATGAGCAGTGTATAATGGGATGGAAAAATGAATCCAGCCAGCAAAGGAGGCAATATGGACAATCACAATACATTAGTAAGTGTCTTGTATTAACTTTGTCTACATGATAAATGTCATTTGTTTAAGTGAGACAACCCCTTTAAAGCTGAGTTTGACTGTTTTCATCAGAGCCATAGACTTTGAATGGACTGGTCGCATGCTTGCCCACCGCTCTTTTCAGATCCCTCCCAGCCATGGTCTTGCAGTTGGGGGGTCCAGAGTCTTCTGTTCTGGTGATTGGTGGTAGTCCCAATGTTCAAACCCCCACTGAGCTATCATTTATCTATCACCTATGTAGTGGATAGGTAATACATCCTTTAGGTTGGAGTACCCCTTTAATCACAAATCAAAACTCCTGTCATGCCTGTTTTAATAGCTTCATGCATCCCCCATGTAATAACAATTCTGGAGCCTCTATTCTTAGGTCTCTATGTTGTACCATCCCCTTGTTATTTCTACTAGAAGTTATGAATGAATTGCTAGCAGTCTGCAGTAAGGGTACAGAGGGGAGGTAACCAGTTGGGGGTGTGTACCTGTACAGTTTGACAATGGCAGCACTGATTGGATAGAGTAAGTCTGTGTAGGGACACCCCCCCAACTGGTCACCTCCCCTCTGTACCCTTACTGCAGAATGCTAGCAATTCATTGATAACTTCTAGTAGAAATAACAAAGGAATAACACAACATAGAGCCATAAGAGTAGATGTTCCAGAATTGTTACTACATGGGGAATGCATGAAGATATTAAAACAGGCATGTCAGGAGCGGCGAGAGGTCCTCTTTAATTTCTCTCCAATCTGTTAACAAGAAAACTAGGTGTTTGCCCATTTATTGACCTTGAAGAGGTTGTTCCAACCGGGACATTTATGGCATACCGGAAGGTGCAGGTCCTACCTCTGGGATCCACTCCGGTCTCAAGAATGGGGCCCCTCTGTGAATGGAGAGAACATAGTACGTGCATTTGTAGTAAGTTGTGTGAATGAGGACTTACACAGGAAGAGCTGTTAGATCACATATCCCACAGTGTTGTAAGTCCAAGTCTTGTTTTCCAAGGGCATCTAGCAGTCTTTAGAAAATAACTTTGGTTGTGAATGGAGTGGAGTCATGGACCACAGGCAGGGATGCACATAGCCTTTTTGCTGCCTGAAGTGAAAACTAAAACGGCGCCCCCCCATCCCAATGCCAATTTACTACAAAGAAAACGCTCATTGCCCATGGCCCTTCTGCTGCCCCCTCTTGCCTCTACCGGGTGCTGCCTGAGGCGATTGCCTCACCTGGCCTCATTGGTGGTGCACCCCTGACCACAGGACACTCAATATCAGTACATGGTCCACGAAGCAAAGTCTGGGGCCATTAGACAGTTTCCACTGATGTAATGAACGTGTTGCACACCGGACAGTATTTATGCCACTTCTATCGAACTCCTTTACAGCTCGGCGACTTTTACTGCTGTTCCGGCGGGCGCTCATATTTTATTGGTTTACGAGCGGTTTTGCTACAGTTTTATCTCAGTCTCTAGACTTGTTAAACTGCTCCTCATTTATTCACATCATAAAAGATATTTGCTCCCTCCTGGATGCAATCTTGATTGTTAAAGGGAACCTGTCACTAGCGTTTTATACACTGAACGTCCATCATGGCATTAGGTATGAAAATAAGTTTTAATGCATCAGTAAAATACTAGAGAAGAGTCCAGTGGCGTCCAGCACATGCACAGTAAAGTGAGGTGTGCATGACTCGGCTTTACCTGTGCTCTGCGCATGCGCCATATGTTGCTGGACTCTTCTCTGGACTCTTCCCCAGTAATTTACATACATTGCATGCTGTTTTTATCATTTATTTTTATACCTAATGCTACATTATAGACTTGACCAGGACGGATGTAGAAAGTTATTATATTATTGTCAATTGTGTCCACACTGAGTCAATGAAGAGCTGATCCAGAAGAAATGTAGTCACAGGGATGTATGCAGAAATGAAAAAGAATGGCAACACTCCCCCCTGAGAGCTACAACAAATCTACTACACGGTTATGAAGTAATTTCATGCTATATCTACACAGGGAGCTCTGTCTTTCAAACTTGATAAATTAAATAATTCTAGCTGTTTGTTGTCACCATTAGGGGGAGCTCACAGCATATGAAGCTAGTGTTGAACCGAATTGCAGTGCAGTAAACACCCCCTAGTGGCAGGTACAAGTAGTCACTGTGACTCCCACCTGTCTGATCGCTATAGTGTGCTCTGTCTCTATAGTACAGTAGGCATGCAGCTAGGCATTGCCCTACTGGGCAGGGTTTCTAAAGCATTTGTTTGTAGAGACCTAATCGTCCATAGAAGTTTTCCAATGTTACACTTGTAACAATTAGTGCTGGAGTCCTGCTAAGTTTCATGGTTTGCAACTTTGTAACAGTAGATTTTTAGTGTGTTGTTATTTTGTGTCACTTTGTTAATGATCTTTCATGTAAGGTTTCCCAAAAACTCCACTGGTCTTATAAGTGCAACAAAATTAGGGCACGTTCAGAGGGGTTTTCCAGGGCTGTGGAGTCGGTAAGCCAAAGCCCCGACTCCAACTCCTCAATTTCCCCTGACTCCGACTCCCGACTTCGACTCCCATTCCGACTCCCTCATACATGGCGCATGTTTAAGTGATAACTTTACACAAACTTTGCATAAATAAATAATACAGATATGTAATGACAAAAAGAGTTTGTAATATATGTTTTCTAGATATCTTTACTCTGAACTTTCACTATCAGGCTTCTCTGGGTACAGCTCACTAAGAGCCTGATGTATGAAAACTGTCTAGGTCTAAGACTTTCTTTGTTGCCCATAGCAACCAATCAGAGCTCCCCTTTCATTTCTCCAGAGCACTATATGAAATGAAAGGGCATATATTAACTTACTCTGACTGAGCAGGAGATTGTGATCTCAAACACAATTACAGGTAAAGCCATCCTTCTCAGTCCTCAACACATTTTGCTTACTGAGGTCACTCCTGCTCTCAGCCAATCAGATAACAATCTTTCTGGTCTGCAGGTTACCATAGAAACCTGTGTTCAGTCAGAGACCTGCTGAGCTGTCTATAGCTCATGACTAAAGTAAAATCTACTGACCACTGTACTTAGAAAATGTCTTCTTTTAACTGTCCCTTTATGTTGAAAGCTAATCTTTGTAACTAGTGAGAAAACCTCTTTAATCCCGTTTTCTCTAGTAGATCGGAGAGGAGTGCAGCCATTCCTTCCCAGTGCCCTTTTTCTCTGATCTGTAGCAGAGGAGTTTAACTTCTGAGCATCTACATAAAGGGCAGTACACAGTCATCTCAACTGAAAGCCTAAATCCCTAGTTCAGGAATAGAACAGACATTTATAGGACATTTCATCATGTTCCCAAATTCTTATCAAAATATATTCAGCACATACTGCACTGAACTAAATGTACCAAATTATTATATATTGTCGGAGTTGGTCCATTTTATACCGACTCCACTCCGACTCCACCAAAATGGTCTCCAACTCCGACTCCACAGCCATGGTTTCCAGGGAGATAATAAAAAAAGGTTCAGAAAGGGTTAAAAATCACAAAGACGATCCTTTGCTGTTGCCGTTCCAGCGCTGCTCCTCATTGCTCTACTTTCTGTCTCAACGTGCTGGAAATGCTAGGAAAAGATCAACCAGTCACTACGTTTTGTTATGTTTAAAGAGGACCTTTCACCTCTCCTGACATGCCTGTTTTAATATCTTCATGCATTCCCCATGTAATAACAAGTCTGGAACATCTATTCTTATGTCTGTATGTTGTGCCATTCCTTTATTATTTGCACTAGAATTTATGAATGAATTGCTATTTGTCTTCAGTAAGGGAACAGAGGGGAGGTAACAAGTTGGGGGTGTGTACCTGCACAGACTGAACATGACAGCACTGATTGGCAAGAGTCAGTCTGTGCAGGTACACGCCCCCAACTGGTTACCTCCCCTCTGTTCCTTTACTGAAGGCAAATAGCAATTCATTCATAACTTCTAGTGCAAATAATAAAGGAATGACACAACACAGAGCCATAAGAATAGATGTTCCAGACTTGTTATTACATGGGAAATGCATGAAGCTATTAAAACAGGCATGTCAGGAGTGGTGAAAGGTCCTCTTTAACCCATTCTAACTTTTTTTTACACAAATTATTTAAAGGGGTTCTCCGGGCTTTTACTATTGATGATCTATCCTCAGGTGCCAGATGTCGGACCCCTGCCGATCTGATATTGATGAACTATTCGTAGGATAGGTTATCAATAGTAAAAACCTAGAAAACCCATTTAAATTTGAAATCTAATAATCTGGAAACTGCTTCCAGCGCAGAACTACAGTATACGGTATTTTAGATTATAGTTTATTATAATTTATATTGACATTTTTTTTGAGTGAGTTTTATGTCATTGTCCCTTGACTATCCAATAATCCAGAATCTTTGACAATCTCATGTTCTATAGATGCTTGGAGTTAAAGCACTGATCTTACACTGTATTCGGTATGTACTCACCCATATGACTTCCTGTGGTGAGTCCAGCCGCACTATGGTGGCGCCGTCGGCGTCTCTCTGTTGGTACAGCCTATCAAGGAGCAAAGATGCTGAATCAATATTGCCTCTCAATACTCTGACGTGACCTCCTGGTTTTTAACCTTGTCTGTTATTTGACCTAACTTGATATTGGACACTGGTATTAGACTCTGCCAATTTGTGACCTTGCCTTTGCCTGATGTCTTTGTCTGTGATGTTATCTCCTGGTTTCACTCTGTATTTGATTTAGCTTTTGGAATCTGATCCGGTCCTGGTTTTGACTGTTT
The DNA here is from genome assembly GCA_900303285.1 of Rhinella marina. Classification (NCBI taxonomy): domain Eukaryota; kingdom Metazoa; phylum Chordata; class Amphibia; order Anura; family Bufonidae; genus Rhinella; species Rhinella marina. The sequence goes on from ONZH01010335.1 coordinate 229,378, forward strand.
GGTTTTTACCTCTTTGTGTCTGACTACTCTTCTTTACCCATTTAGGTTTAGGCCCCTGCTCTTAGTTAAGTCAGGACCATCGCCCAGTTGTGGGCTGCCAGTTGGGGTGGATCATACAAGTAGGTAGGGACAGTGGTACTGGTGGAGTACAGGGCTGCACTGTTCCCTGCCTTTCATGGCAGTATTATTCTCTATAAGCAGCACTTAGTCCTTGTTCTCACAAACTACTGCTAATGAGCACTTGGGAATACTTGACGAGTTGCCAGGGACTTTTTTCTCATCACTGTTCTTAATAGGGCACCACCTCGGGCACATACGATATCCGGATAATTGACTCTTCCAGAGCAGACGTCTTAAAACATCATAATTTTATTTGCATACAGTTTTCCTCATACCACATTACCTCCCTTAATGATGCTCCTAAATCCTGTATTTTTATAGCTTGCACACACAATTATAATGTGTCTTTAGGGAGCAGTGGCGTCATCCAGCTACTTTTACCCTCTGGTGAACAAATCCCTTGACACCGTTTGTGTTTCTCAAGGTGAAGCTATTTCTCCTACCTACTGTATGTCCCCATTTAATCTGCTTGCAGGGCTGTAAGTTGATCCTGGAACTCTGCACAGATGACCTCTGAATGATTCATATAAAAGATGGATAATTAGCTTTCCCCTTTTCATTAGTTTCATATCAATAAGAAGTTATAGCCGGTCCCTGGAGGACGATCTGTTTCCGATGCATGTTCTGCAATCTAAACTAAGCGGCTGAAATTGAAGTCCTCTCTGCACAGATGAGTCCTGATGAGTGGCTTATACTACATCTCTATGTAAAGGTACATCCAGGGGTGAGCACATTCTAATCAAAGAGAAATGTATAATAGTGGATATGAGCCCTGTCCTGACCTCACTGCACCCTCGAGTACGGAAAAATGAAGGGAACCGGAGACTCAGGTGCAAACTGCAGAAGAAGACCCTTTTTATTCTATAAGAGGTGTTCAATGATTTGTGCAAAATGGTGAAAATTGATTGGTTGACTTTATAATTGTCTATAATTCTGATTGCACATACAAGTTTAATTAGATTAGTTTTTGTAACAAATAATTAGAAAAATGTAACTTCAGGGAATATTTGTAGATCTTGCTTAAAGAGGTGTCCGGAATTTTGATGGCCCATCCTCCAGATAGTAGATTCCAAGAAAGATCTGCAGCCAGGGGTGTAACTACCATAGTGGAAGACCATGTGACTGCTATGGGGCCCAGGGCAAGAGGGGGCCCAGTCTTAGTTGGGATCATCTCCTCTTCTACTGGAGGTGAAAACTTGGTCAGGACTCTACCCTCTAAAGGAACAACTTTAAGCAAATAAGGCAGTGGAAAAATGGCCCAAGGGTCATTGAAAGGGGTTTAGGCAGAAACCCTTCTGTCCTGTGTGGGGGGCCTGGCTTGATCCTTGCTATGGGGCCCTTACTTCTCTATGTACGCCACTGTCTGCAGCACTCCTCCAATTGAAAGCAATGTGGTTTAGTACAAGGAAACGTTTTGACTCTATGGAGTCTTTTTCAAGTCATTTTTTTTATAAAGACTCGGTAGAGTCAAAATGTCACTTTGTACTCATGCTTATTGGTGGATAAACAAACCACATAGCTTTGAAATGCGCTGGTTCGGCTATTTCCGTCGGCCCCATAGAAATGAATGGGAGCAGTGGCCGCGCGTGTGCTGTGTAAGCTCCCATTCACTTCTATGGGAGCAGTGCTTGGTGGTGGACGGACCCCAGGAAATCTGTCCTCCAGTTACAGCTCTCTCCATTCTCGTTGTAGTTGCAGGTCCCAGAGGTGGGACCTGCACCTATAAGACAATGGGGGCATATCCTAGTGATAAGCCCCCATTGTCTGAGATGGGAATACCCCTTTAAAGTGGCCCTGGAAAAAATCCTAAAAAAGGCCCCATATTGTAAGGGGTCCAAACTGACAGAAAGTGGGTCAACACAAATAGGCAGTGTCAGCAATATTATAGCGCAAAATACGGTCCCTTCAGAACCATATACCACAGTGCAGCACAATATATTGCCCCAAAAGCCGTCCCTCTGTGATGGCCATCAATAGATGCAATTTTCTGTTCTCCTCCAATTTCCTTCCTCCAGTTGTTTCTGATTAACTTATGGAGCAGGGTGCTTAAGAGGTGAGATGGGAGCCAGAGCAGTTGAGTTCTGGAGGACATGTGCAGTCGCTGGCCTTGTACATGAGCACCTGATTCCAATCTAATTACCACTGAGAGCTCATTATTTACCCTGCTAGTGGCAAAAAGGAGGTCTTGGTTGGCCCTCTGGGCATCAGCCCACCGGGGAATTTCTAGTAAGGTCTATGGTCAATCCACCCCTAATGGTACAGGTAGCGTTGACACTTGGGATCCAACAATAGTGTTGGAGGAAAAGGGGTCCCTAAAACAGACCTTCTCCTTATCAGGGGCATCTACAGTCTGTCTGTCGTGTTCTTGCTGCAGACCAGTCTATTAGTAACTCTTCCCAAGAGATTATACAAAGAAATGTCAAAGAACACATCAGTAAAACAGTAGTTACGTACATTCTGCTGGAGCACACCTATACAACCTGCTCCCTGCTGGCCTCAATTATGCCCTCGTCTCATACTGGACGTCCATCTCGTTAAATGTCAATTCTCAAGCCTTAGTTTATTTGAAGTGGGTACTTAACCGCTCGTTGCGAAGTGCATCCTTACGCATCCTAATCCTCAAAGAGTAAAAAGCTACAAATATTTAGGAAAAGAGAATTTGAAAAGACTTTACAATTATTAATGACTTCCGAGCCGATGAGAGTATGAGCTGCAGAAGCCGGAGAAAATTGTCGGAATAAGTGCTCTTCCATCAACAGGCTTAAAAATGTGTCTAATCTCCTGGGCGCGTGAAAAACAGAGGCTCCCATGAATAATACAAGGCAAAGTGAGAACTTCTAGGTAAAATAAATGTGGCTTCAGAGATTTATTTACCTCTTGGATGATGGGATGTTGGCAAGCTCTTGGACTAAATAGATATATTGAGTGGAAGGAGCCTGTGTAAAACCAACTACTCAGGTCCCAAGGCTCACACACGTGTTCATTTTTGTGCCTATTTTCCGGGCAATAAATTACAAGGATGGAGCAACTTAAAAGTTAATTCTGCAGAGCTGCCCAACCATAAAGTACTGTGGACATCTACATGATGAAAATTGTTTACTGGGAGATTAGGTCTAGATTAGGGTTTTTGTATGATGTACTATCAAAGCTGAAGTTGAGGGCACAAATGCATCTACTCCTTCCGAAGCAATTTAGCAGAGCTGTGGGTTGGCATATGATGTTCTGAAAACTAAGCGCAACTCAAGAGTCTTGATGGATGATAAGATCTTTCACAGGGACCTAGAGTAAAGAAATGGGATGGTGGCACCATACTGGCTGCTCATGGTGCTGTCATAGGGTCCATTCCAACTTAAGAGTTGGAAGGAACAGATGTTGATTGAAGTGCATGACTATGAATTTCGGCCAACAGCTACTCCTTCCACCAATTTGGCATACAACTTCAGGCTTGGTTCGGCCAAACATCCAGATGTCTCCTCTCCCTTGGATGAGGCATTATGAATTTCTCCTGACATCTCCCATCAGGTGACATTTGGGACACCACCATATATATTACATGGTTGCACTGTCCTTCCGAAATAGACATTTTTGGCCAACATTCATCTAAAGCGTGTGGCCACTGTTACTCTTTACACCATGTACTAGAATCATGAAAATAGGATAGGGACACCAGAACCTTCTGGGTGGTTGTTTCAAGGGGCTCCTGAAAAGGGCCTCCATTTTTATAGTCGCTTTAAAATTCTATGTCGTCTATGTGAGTCACGGCAAAAAAAGCTCCTACTGCTGATTTGCGAGTAAGACTTGGTTCTTCAGACCCCAAATGAGCATGTTGGCGAGCCATTCAGTAGATGAAGGCGCTCCAACAAATTCATCTTTGATATTGACCCTGCCTTAGGTTCAGTTTTTACTTCTGGCAATGATTTTGAATGCATTGTTCCATTTTGAACCCTGTTGGCCTGTAGAAAAAACTCATAAACTCCTAAGAAACCTCGAATAATAAAAGGTTTGATGTTGCGAAGTCTTCAGGAAACACAGAATAATATAAGCGTTCCTGTTACTGTATACTGCCAATTTGCCCATTAATACTGCATGAGGTACAGTTACAGTAAACATACTAAAATATTAAGAGGGAACAGAGACTTGTCTCGAAGCCAACGTAAAAGTGATGTATTAATATCATCTTCGACGGTACTTAAAACTATATAAAAGCAGATTTCAGACTGTCAGAAAAGCGCCAGTATTTTTACATAATTATTAAGTCGTCCGGCTCAGGTAACATATGGCAGGCTTCACAATGGATTATGTGATCAGGATGAGAAGAGGAAAGGAAAGATAGTTTTGTAGAAGAAATTGTTGAACATAAACCTCAGCGGCATCGAGTTTAACGCACACGAAAGAACATTGTGATCATCAGTATGCTGCAGGAAGCCCATTATGAATTCCTGACCTGTATCGGGGGACCTTGGAGATGTAGAGTTCTTAGGAAGACAGCAGGCACATGGGCGTGTTACATGTAGAATTAAAAAGAAATGTACGCTTCCCTTACAATATGGGTAGGTGGTGTCCATAATGATATAATTACCGATGCAGCAATCTTTATCATCAAGGTAGCGTTGTCCCAGGGGCGTAATTACCATAGCGGTAGGCCATGGGACTGCTACGGGGCTCAGAACAAGAGGGGGCCCAGTCTTAGTTGGGATCATCTCCTCTTCTACTGGAAGTGAAAACTTGAGTCAGAGACTCTACCCTCTACCAAGGACAACTTATTAGCAAAATGAGCGCAGTGAGGAACAATGGCCCAAGGGTCAATGAAAGGGGTTTAGGTAGACCCTTCCTGATCCTGTGGTGGGGCTGGGCCCTGGTCTGATCCTTGCTATGGGGGCCCTTATACGCCACTGTGTTGTCCTTTTTGTATTGAAGCAACCAGGGCATTATTCTACACCACTCCTCAGACTTTTCCACTTGTATGTTGCCCAGAAATCATCTACTTGTCTAAGCTCTATAAAATGTCAGCAGAAAATCAGTCCATACTGCTCCCCTAAAATTTTGTGCCGTTCTTAATAGTTTTTGGATATAACATTGCTATGATTTAGAGTGTACTTGGCCAAATTAAAGGGGTTCTGCAGTTTTTAAAAACTGATGATCTATCCACTGGATAGATCATCATCATCTGATCAGCTGTTTGAGAAGGCAGCGGCGCTGCAGGAGCACGTGGCCTTCTCTGTGTTTACCGCAGGCCCAGTGACGTCACGACTAGTATCACTGGCCTGGGCGGGGCTAACCTCTGTTCACATGAATGGAGCTTAGCCCCGCCCCCAGGCCAGTGATAGTAGTCGTGACATCACTGGGCCTGCGGTAAACACAGAGAAGGCCGCGGCGCTCCTGCAGCGCCGCTGCCTTCTCAAACAGGGGGCCCCGGGTGTCGGACCCCCGCCGATCAGATGCTGATGATCTATCCAGAGGATAGAGCATCAGTTTTTAAAAACTGTAGAAAACCTTTAAGGTCAAGTTGCTTTATAAATCTTAGAAGGAATCTGCTGATTAGTTGAATACTGTGGGAAAGGTGTTAAGATGGTAAGTATTTGTATGTAGAAAACCAGAATCTTAGCTTGGTTTTCCATTACCAGGTGGCAAATATTCAGTTAGTTGCCCTCACCCTGCACAGTATCTACCATGGCCGAGGCATTGTGTCTAGTATGTGGCCCCTCTACATGTTATGCACTGGAGAAAGGCCTGAGTGTTTTGTTTTTTATTTTATATTATTGTAGCATTAACAATGAGTAGAAGACAGCAAATTGAGCTTTTGGTCACCAATTGACCATCACAAATTTCCCTTAACAGGGTTTCTCCACTTTTTTTAGCTTCTGTGAACCCCTGGGGTTCTGGGGTAATCGATTTCTAAATGATATGAAAACAGCTTCCTATTGGTGTCAATGGGAAATACATCTTTATGTTGACCAGGCAGCCAAGGAAGCATTGTAATCTGGTGGAGACATTCTTGGGAATTATCCTGCTGGTAAATGCCAGTTAGAAGCCTGGACCATCAGAGGAGCACATGTGTTGCACATATCATTGAGCTGTTAGTGTTCCACTACTAGAGGTGACCGACTGTTGTATGTGATGGCTCCTCAGATCAGCACACCAGCAGTGAGGGCAGTTGTCACCCCGCAGCAAAGGCAGGATTGAAGCGCACACCCCGAGGCCTCCACAATTGAACCTGACCGTCATCAGATCCAAAACAGGACCTGAATTCATTGTTAAAGACATATGGTTCCAGTCCGTATCAGTTCACGTTTCTCGTTCACAACACCACTGCAAACAAAGGCAATGGTGGCTGACTGTCAGTGGCTGCTAAGCGCCTGGAAATGGTCCTGGCAGAGACAGGAATGTGTAATGAAGTGAGTTGCTTGTGCTTGTGAGAAGATCAAACAATCCTCTCTACTGGTGTCTGTCTGAGTCAGACAGAGCCTGTTTGCCATGCACATGCCCTCACGAAACCACTGCTCCCAACAGCTCCTAACAGCTAGGTCAGAACAGCGTACATGGCAGGAAACAAGTTGAAATGACCATCCTTCTTCTCTCAGTCCAATGATGCATCTCCTCTCAAAGTCTGTCAACTGGGCAAAATGTCTTTGAGTACATTGTTGAGGCTTGTCTAGCAGTCAACGGTCTCTCACCAAATGTACACTACCCAAAAGTAGCCTCTGGGAGCCTTTTGATAGGGCAATGGGGCAAACAGTTTTACGCCCTCTTGTGGCAAGACCCAGTGTCTAAACCTGTATAAACCTGAACAAACCTGTAATCATTGAAATGTCTTCCCGAGACTAGGGTTGTCACAATACCAAAATTTATACCATAAAAAAGTATTGCGATACTCGATACCATTCAATACCACATGAAAAAAAATAAAACATCAAAAAAAGTTGTGTGCAATCCATATTTTATGAAACGTCCGGCTCATAATAGAATTTTTTCTTTCTATCTTATTTTTTTTCATTCTTTTTTTTTTCAGAAGCGGCGATACCTAATATGTTTATTTTTTTATTGTTTATATATTTTTATCTGTAAAATTGGAAAAGGGGGTGATTTAAAATTTTATTATTTTGGTGCCGCACCCGAGGGGTTAATTGACGCAGTTCGGTTGATCGCCATGCCCTGTCATAGAGGCCGGGTGTGTGATACGGCCGGCACTCGCAGTCTACATTTGTATTTAGGGGTTAATCATATGCATTGGTGATGTAGTGGCCTCCCCCCTCAGTATTGTATCATGTTAATTATCATAATTGGTGGCAGCGGTAGCTTCGCATCCCCTCCCTCCCCTCCAGGGGCGTGGCTAACGGCTCATGGGCCCTGGTGCAAGAGTTCATCTTGGGCCCCCTTCCTCAGTGCTTTGTGTGTCTTCTTATATGGCACAAGGGTCTTTGGGCCCCCTCAGGCTCCTGGGCCCGGTAGCGACTGTTACCTCTGCACCCCCTATAGCTACGCCCCTGCTCCCCTCTCTTGGCATTGGTGCCAGTGGCGGCCGTGTCATAGTCAGGAGTGAGGGAGACACTCCCTCCTTCTCCACTGTGCCGGCTCAAGAGAATATGGGCCAAGGACGGCGCGTGCCATGTTCTCTAAGGGATACTAGCCTGAGCAGTAGCGCAGCCTAGCATCGGAAAATAGCAAATCCAGGTATCGTATCGATCAGGGTACAAACGTATAGATTGTGTATAGAAAGTTCAATACCCGGTGCAACCCTACCTGAGACATAACTGCATACCGAGTTTTGCAGCAATCTGTGAGTGTAATTCCAAAGTAACCTCTTATCCTTAGTTTGGGTCAACCTGTGTGTGTTTGTGTATGTGTATATGTATATATATATATATATATATATATATATATATATATATATATATACTGACTCATTACCAAGCAAAGAGTCAGGCCCATCACCAATCTCTGATATTTTCCAGACATGAGCAGAAACATATTAATTTATTCCAGATACAGCTCCCCCTACAATTTCGGTGACAACATAATGACAGTAAGTTCTTGTAATGGTAATTATACACTTATTTTTTTTTTTTTTTATATATATATTTTTACCATGATAATTAGTCCCCACTCACTATCCCAGCGAGTCTCAGATTTCAAAGTGCCATAAAATAATAGGTGTCTGCATGAGAACATGCCCAATTATTCACTTAATGAAGAGGCAGAGCTCGTTGACCGCTCCGTAGGCGCTGGCTGTATAATTACACCTGCGCTTCCAGAGCCCTGGCTCCATTTATCCCCCTTTACAGAACGGCGAACGCCGCGCTAAATTAAAACCTAGTTGTTTTCACATTTTAACTCATAATAACGAGCTCCGTAGACATTGTGTTTGCTTTAAAAGCCCGAATATTGAGGGGGTGTAGTAACGGATTGTAATTTGAAGCCTCATGCTTGAAAGAAAATGGAAAAGAAAAAAACCTATTGATGTCATCGGGAACGAACTACTGGTAATTATCACTATGACATTTAAAGGGGTTAAAAATCATTACTGGTGACTGCTGGGTGTAACGTAAAGGGGCATTAGGAGAGAATTGTAGTTATTAATGTATGGTCTTTAGCTGCTGAGCAGCTTGTGATGTGCAATAAAATGTATTTCTCAGAATTTTCAGTTACTGAAGCATTCAGAGAATAAAATTTGGCCAGGATTAAATCCAGTAGAACCTTTAAAGGGGCTTTCTAGGATTTTACTACTGATGACCTATCCTCAGGATAGGTCATCAGTATCTGATCGGTGTTGGTCCGACCCGGGACCCCTGCCGATAGGCTGTTTGAGAAGGCACCGGCGCTCCTGTGAGGCCGCGGCCTTCTCTTAGCTTTTCCTAGGCCAGTGACGTCACGTTTATCGGTCACGTGGCCTAGGAGCAGCTCAGCGCCATTCAAGTTAATGTGGCTGAGCGCAAAACCAAGCACGGCCACTATACAATGTACGGCGCTGTGCTTGGTAAGCTGTGAGAAGGTAGCGGCGCTCACAGGAGTACCGCCACCTTCTCAAACAGCTGATTGGCGGGGGTCCTGGGTGTTGGACCCTCACCGATCAGATACTGATGACAATGAGGATAGTGTACCAAAAAACAAGTTTAGAGCAGCACCACAATACCTTGTAGACCTTCCTAGCACTGCAACAGCTTGTCCCAGATCGCTGATCCAGTCAATCCTTCAAAATAGTGTATCAATCACGGTTGACAGCAGCATGTCCTTATAAAATTCTTTTTTATTCAAAATGGGTCCATGAAAATATGTACAAAAATAGGCCAACAAAAAAAGTGCCCGTGTGACGTTTCGGCTACATAGTAGCCTTTCTTAAAGAAGAACTCCCGACAAAAATTTTATTCCATGTCCTGCTAGAAATGTACATGATATAATCTGTAGTGAATGTCATTTTCTTACCAGTGTCTGAATTTTTGACTTCTATCATCCTGAAGTTTCTTATCTGTGTCATGTGACCAGCAATTAGACCCACCAACTCACACAGAGACTTATGTGTGGACAGGAAGTCTAATTCTCTATGTATTCCTATGAGACTGAAAGTGAGGCTCCCATAGGAATGAATAGAGCAGTTACTGGCTTTCGGTCCTGGGTCAGTTGGAGGTCAGGGAGTTGGTCACATGACCCAGCTACAATAAGAAGAGAGGTTTTTACTCACAGAAACAGTCACTGATAAGAAAATGACAATCACTACAGATTATATCATGCACCTTTCTAACAGGTCAAAGAATAAAAATTTTGGCGGGAGTTCTTCTTTAAGCATACATAGGAGTGTACAATCAAACTTTAAATACCCCTTTTTTTCTATACCAATAAAATCTTAGGGGTTTGATTCGCATCACAAATCCATTCACATAAAGTGTTATTCTAAATGACAACCTTACTCACCAATCTCATATGAGACACAATGGCGATCCAATGTGGTTGGTCACATGAATTGAAGCAATAGCGGTCACATGACCGGACCATCACCATGTGATCAGATGACATGTGGTTGTAGGGGTGGAGATTGAGACGCGGGAAAAGGGAGTGAGTATGCGCAGTTGGGTTGTGAAGACGATACATCCTAGTACACGATGCGATTGGATCCCTGGTTGTTGTCCTTAATTGGATCACCATTGTGTCTCATATGAGATTGGTGAGTAAGGTTGTCATTTAGAATAACACTTTATGTGAATGGATTTGTGATGCGAATCAAACCCCTAAGATTTTATTGGTATAGAGAAATAAGGGGAGGTATTGTGCACGGTATTTAAAGTTTGATTGTACACTCCTATATATGCTTGAGAAAGGCTACTATGTAGCCGAAAAGTCGCACAGGCACTTTTTTCTTTGGCCTATTTTTGTATATATTTTCAAAGACCCATTTTGAATAAAAAAGGATTTTATAAGGACATGCTGCTGTCAACCGTGATTGGTACACTATCCTGAGGATAGGTCATCAGTAGTTAAATCCTGGAAAAACCCTTTAACTTATTCAGGGGTGGGACCCAGTTGGTTCTCTCCAACCGGTTGTTAAAATAACAGTTTGGGCAAAAAGTGGGAACCAGACCCTGTTCTTCCTACTTGCAATTGTATCCACATTCTTAGGACACAGATACAATTAAACAGCCTCTCTAGCACTGTGGGCCGAGGAACCATCAATTCCTGCCAAGACATTTGTCACTTTTCCTCCAATGGATGCGGTGTGATGACATCATTACGCCACATGCATCGTGTCCATGGAGTGATCAGAAGAGATCAGGTCTGAATTAGTGAATGGCAGCATGCAAAGGTAGTGAGGCGATTGTGTGTGTACTGTGTGATGCACAGACTTGTGTGAAAGTTTCTACAGGGGGCACAGAGTTGTATGGTGCATTTTACAGGAGTCACAGAGTTGTGCACTTACTGCAGAGGGTAACAGACGTGTGTGGCACATTCTACAGAGGTTGAAAAAGGGAAATTTGCCTCTTGGAAATTTGGAGATTTATATCTATCTACGTATTCTGTCTCTTTATGTCAGTACCTAGACTTAAATGACTCGAAGAGGTGATCATTTAGACAACCCCAATGATGGTAACCTGTACCCAATGAAAAAAAAAAAACTTCTGTCCACAATCCCACCATTCCCAAACTGCTGCCCTGTTCCCAGTTGCTTCTGGTCAACGCCGGACCGGAAGTGGCTTGGTCCTGTGACTGTTGTGGCCAGTCATTGACCTCAGTGGTCACTTGTGCTAGAATGGCACAACTCTGTTGTTTTGTTTCCCCCAATTAGGACAGCCCCTTTAATTCTCTGCCTCAGTAAGAAGTTCTCCTTGTATGAGCCAAATGAACAGAAGTTAAGTTGAGTGGAACAGGACATGAAATGAAGGCAGAATTTTAGCAGAAAAACACAGAAAATATTAATCCTCTCCTCCCCAATTTAAAAAAAAAACTACCAGTACTATGTAAATAATTCATGAGCTGTCACCCCGATATAAGCTGCTGTTTACTTCGTCTTCACTAGACCGTTTCTTACTTTGCAGTCACTGCATTCAATTCTTTCTCGTTAACATTTAAAATTGTAATGATTGTAAATAATAGGCAAAATGCTTTGTTACTCCGGTGATCACTTTCAATTATTTCATGTTCTTTTACGAGGTAGTTGGGTACAGGACATTCCAAAATGAGCAAGCACTAGAGGCAACAAATCTACTGTTGTCATAATCCCCTTGTATACTGTCTCTGCAGGAGACTCAACCACTGGCCTCTTAACCTCGGCAAGCCACGCTGTGCATGAATGGATGTCTTTTCATTCGGACTTTCGGCAGACGGTGACAACGTTCTCTGTGGTTTCATCTGTCTTTGTATTATTATTGCGTCCTCTTAGAGACGGGCAATCAGAAAGGTGTTCTCTGTGCCCAGCTCCGGCGTAGGGTAGAGGTCAAGTGAGGTTCATCGTATAATTGCGGTGTGCGACTGATTCATGGTGCGTAATGATCTTTTACCGTAGGATAAGAATGCCCTGGTGACATTTTAAAAAAATCAAGAAACACAATCCAGAAAGTAGACTTGGATAATGGGGAAGATGGGGCGGGGCGGAGGGTTCGTTGTATGAGTCAAGAGCTTCCCTAGCATGTTAGCAATTTGTATTGAATTGATTTTATGAGTCAGGATAGACACGTAACGTAGTAATGTAGTTTAAAAGGCTAAAAAGACATCCACCCTGTTCAGCCTGTTATTCTGCACATTGATCCAGAGGAAGGAAAAAGAAAACCATGAAGTATAAGCCAATTTTCATAATTTTAGGGGGAAAAAATTCCTTCCCGACTACAGTCAGACAGTCAGAATAGTTCCCTGGATCAAGGACCCTTCTCCAGAAATATAATAAATATAACCTGGAATATTATTACACTTCAGAAATACACTGTCGAGCAAAAGGGTAGCAATGTTTTGAACTTTTGACTTTCAGGCTCCACATCTCACCATCCACTACAGCTTCGAATATGAGACTACCAATCATCTTGGCTACATGAGATAATTCAAACATCAGGTGATGTTGGTGCACATGTTGACTCAGTGGTATAATAAACACAGTTAATGTCACAGTACAGGGATAACATAACACAGTGTTGTATGTCACAGTAACAGAGTATTAATAATAAACACAGTGATGTCACAGTACAGTGGTATATTAAACATTCAGTGATGTCATAAGTTAATCAGGATAATAAAACACAGTGATGTCACAGTGACACAGAGTGACAGTACAGATAATAAACACAGTGATGTCACAGTACAGTAATAAACACAGTAATGTCATACATAAACACAGTGATGTCACAGTACAGGGATAATAAACACAGTGATGTCACAGTACAGGGATAAAACACAGTGATGTCACAGTACACAGATAATAAACACCAGTGATGTCACACAGTATACAGTACAGATAATAAACACAGTGATGTCACAGTACACAGGAGATAATAATAACAGTACACAGTGATGTCACAGTACAGGATGATACAGACAGTGATCACAGTGATGTCACAGTACAGGGATAATAAACACAGTGATGTCACAGTACAGGGATAATAAACATAGCGTACAGGGATGTGATGTCACAGTACAGAGATAATATACACAGTGATGTCACAGTACAGGGATAATAAACACAGTGATGTCACAGTACAGGGATAATAAACACAGTGATGTCACCGTACAGGGATAATAAACACAGCGATGTCACAGTACAGGGATAATAAACACAGTGATGTCACCGTACAGGGATAATAAACACAGTGATGTCACTGTACAGGGATAATAATCACAGTGATGTCACAGTACAGGGATAATAAACACAGTGATGTCACTGTACAGGGATAATAATCACAGTGATGTCACAGTACAGGGATAATAAACACAGTGATGTCACAGTACAGGGATAATAAACACAGTGATGTCACAGTACAGGGATAATAAACACAGTGATGTCACAGTACAGGGATAATAAACACAGTGATGTCACAATACAGGAATAATAAACACAGTGATGTCACAGTACAGAGGTAATAAACACAGTGATGTCACTGTACAGAGGTAATAAACACAGTGATGTCATAGTACAGGGATAATAAACACAGTGATGTCACAGTACAGGGATAATAAACACAGTGATGTCACAGTACAGGGATAGTCTATTCAGTGACTGTCACAGCACAGAATTATACAGTAATATAATGGTACCACTGGTATTATTCAAATACTAAGTTTACATTAATGCTTTAATGATCATCAGGTACGCTGTGACTTGACAACACAGGATATAAACAAAATAAAGCAACATGTAGGTATAATGTGCACATGATGTCACAGGGCAGGAATAATGCAAGAAGTAAAGCCATAGAGAAGTAATAATAGACCCAGCAGCAGTAATAAAATCTTGGAGCGAGGCTACATTCCTCCTTACATGATCCATAGTCACAAGTAACTGTGACATCTTATGTCTGAATGGAAATACCTCCCAATCTGATGCTATTTCTGTTACTCGGTAGCTCTGCCCGTGATATAACCTTATAGGTACAGCGATGGCAAAAGAGCAAGAGTCCATCCTCCGCCCCGTGGCCGCTTGTGCAGGTGTCTGGAGATCTCGAGTCACTCTGTTTGCACTTTTAGATTGCCACCATCTAGATTGATTCGCGCTCTTACGTACGTTAAATCTTGATATTTTTTGACTGCTGTATTATTGCTATGTGCGCTTTATTCCCTCACGTCATTTCGCCTGCCATCTCACCGTGCACTCTGGACAACCGGATATCTATGGAGCCATTGGCGTTAAATTGTCACCTGCTCCCGAAGTGAACTTATGTGTCACTTTAAATTAGGAAATATTGAAGCTATGGTTGTGGGACATGAGTGCGGCGTCGCAGGAATACGCCTACTTATTTTCCAATCATATAGAAATGATAGCAGTAACCTTTAAACACCTCTAGGGCATAAGTAGGTGCGTGCGGCGCGCAGCCGAGGAGTTTACAGAAAATAAATATCCGGATTAATGACCGTGCAGCAGAACTGGAAAGTGGAATAGAGAAGCACTGCCAAGTGTTCTCCGAGCGAGCGCTGGATACACGCCGTAACATATGAATCAATCTCCAGGCTCAGTAAAAAATAGTCAAAAACACTAAAAGCGATGGCTAGCTATTACTGCTACTTATGTCTACATATGGTACGTAGCGCTGTAACATGCTGACCTTCCTTCCACTGTTCTGTGATATGCCAACAGGTGGCAGAGTCGAGTTTTTCATTCGGTGCAACTGCGGTTTTACATAGGACTGCAGGTTGCCCCCATTTAAAGGTGCACTGGCATTTCTCAAAATGGCGTAAACAGTCTTGTGTGCTCCATGCAAGAAGAGACTTTGTATGGTCCCCCAGCTCTCCTGATATTACCAGGATAAACATACTTACTGATCGGCACATGAAGGTGTCCAGCGCATGCACAGACATAGTAGATTCTGCGGCCTGTATCGGTGCAGGTGCTGAATGGCGCTGTCATAGAAAAGCCCCCCAGCTCTCCCGGTATTAGCAGAATAAACATACTCACTGAGCAGAACATGAAGGTGTCCAGCACATGCGCAGGTATAGGAGATTCTGCGGGCTTTATCTGCGCAGGTGCTGAATGGCGCTGTCATAGTTTTGCCCCCCCGACTGTCCCGGTATTAGCAAAAACATGGCGGAGTCCAGAGTATGTGCAGATACAGAGAATTCTGCTGCCTGTATCTGTGCAGGTGTTGAATGGCGTCAGGGTTGCCAACCATCCAGATATTTCCTGTGTCTGTGAAAAAAATAGATGTGTCCGTGATTTTCTTTAGTCTGGTGGTATCTGATTAGATTATTTTGGTGGTAATTATCAGCATTTTGCATTTTACATTAAAGAGGTTATCTGAAACTAAAAAATGTTCCTGGGCCCCTCACACTGAATATACCTACCTCGCTCCCTGCGCCGCTCCAGGTTCCCACACCGCTGCTGCTGCTTCTCCACGTGTGTGGATGAAACATCCAGTGTCGAGGGGGAGCAGCCAATGGCAGGCGGGGACGAGCCTCCCTAGCATCACGGTGACGCTAGGGAGGCTCGTCCCCGTAAAAACCTGCCATTGGCTGCTCCCGACACCGAATATTTTCATCAGCGCATGGGGAGAAGCAGCTGCAGTGCGGGGACCAGGAGCGGCGCAGGGAGCAGGGAGTGTAAGTAGATTCAGTGGGAGGGGTCCGGGCATATGGGGGATATTTTTGTAGTCTCGGATAACCCCTTTAAATGCTGGTAATGAGTTCTTATCACTATATTGAGCTAAAGATATGTGTAAATTGTTATTTTTATCATTCTTTATGGTTTTAAATTCTGTCCGTAGAAAAAAACGTTGGCTATCCATGATTTCGGGATAAGTTGTCCAAAAAAAAGAAAAATTCTGGTTGGCAACCTTAAGTGATGCTATGATAGTGAAGCTCCCTGTCTGTCCCGGTATTACCAGAACAAACGTACTCGCTGAATGGAACATGGAAGTGTCCAGCACATGCGCAGATATAGGAGATTCTGCTACCTATTTCTGCACAGGAGTCAAATATCGCTGCCATAGTAAAGCCTCCTGGCTGTCCTGGTATTAGCAGAATAATCTTACCATATTTTTCATCAGACCTCAGCTCACAGCCCCAGTCAGACCCCCAATGTTAATAAGAACCCAATAAGACCTCAGATCAGGCTCACAATGAGACCTAAGCTCAGACACCAATGTGAATGACCCCCAATCAGACCTCCGATAAGATCCCAATATAAATAAGAACCCCCAGATGTCTTATATCAGCCCCTAGCCATAAATCATCCCCTAGCTTCATTGCAGCAGCCCCCAGCCTCAGATCACAAAATAAAAAATTTCACTTACCGCTACTGCTTTGGATGCTGCCGCTCCTCCCTTCCAGCGCTTTGTCTTCTTCTGTCTTTTTCTGCCCTCAGCTAGTCATGGACAGTATTGGTCATCGGAGTGCAAACCCTAGAAGTTGTCCTTGTGGCCCTATCGGTGGTCACCTAGGCCCCCATAGGACGTGTACAGTTTCATTTCTACAGATTTAATTGGTGATATTCGTTATTCAATCTGTACAATTGAAATGTTAACACTTACGTTCTTTTCCATTCGCCTCTTTGGTAGTTTGTGATTTACAGAGGTTTGGATATCATCCCAGCCGCACGTCCTAAAAGCCTGTTAATGAGTATTTTGTGAAAATTTATTTCCCTTTCAGAAATATCAGAATTATTCAAGTGTACACACTTGTAAACGAAATCCACCCACACCGGCCGCGCACCATATATTTATATCCACTCTGCCTCCTCAGTCAGGAGAACTGGGTGGCATTTACTCAGAGTTTAACCACGAAGATGATGATATATTCAGAGTGAAACAGTCGCTGATGTAAAACAAGTTCGGAACGGCAAATGGTCTAAATGTGTATGACTAAGAGAGTCATACGATGCAAAGAAGGTTCTCGCGAGTCTTAATAGACATGGATGAAGAGGTTCCCCCACTTGAGACCTCCTTGAAGAGGCAAGTCCCACTGTGGCAGGCCCATGGTGTCCATGCATTAAAGGGGTTGTGACATCTGAGATATTGGCGGCATATCACTAGTCAGATAGGTGCGGGTCCCATCTCTGAGATCTGCACCTATTTTCAGAACAAGCCCCCAAAAATGAATGCGGGTGCACTGCGCTGCACGGTACATGCTCTATTCTTTTCCATGGGAGTTCGAAAATAGCCAAGCGAGCGCGCTCAGCTGTTTCCTGCAGTCCCATAGAAAGAAATGGAGAGCACACCACGCAAACACGGCCACCGCTCTATTCACTTCTATGAGAACTTCAGAGATATCCAAGCCAGTGATCGGCTATTCTCAGCAGTCCCACAGAAATGAATGGAAGATAGCCATATGTTGCTGCCCTCCACTCACTTCGAGGCTCCCATTCTGAGGATAGATGCAGATCCCAGAGGTGGGACCAGCACCTATCTGACATTGGGGGCCTATTCTAGCGATATTCTATCAATGTCTCCTTTAAATGGACAGCCATTAAACGTGTTTTCTGGGAGTACAGTATTGATGACCAATCCTCAGGATATCTGATTGGTGGTGGTCCGACACTCGGCAACCATGACGATCAGCTGAAGAGGGCAGGATGCTCTAGTCAGTGGTTTGGGCACCTCACAGCATTTCAAGCACAGCGCTGTACATCGTATAGTGGCTGTGCTAGGTATTGCAGCCCAGTTCCATTCACTTGAATAGGAATAAGTTACACATATACCATGTGACTGATGAACCTAATGTCACCGACCTAATAAGAGGACACAGCACTCACCAGAGCTCTGCGACCTCTTCAAATAGCTGATCTGGGAGTGGAATCCCCACAGATCAGATATTGATGACTTATCCTTGAATAGTCAGCATGTAATACTGGATTTGCCTTGTGGTGGCTAATGAAGGGAAAATATACAGGTAAAGACAGCTTCCCCTGTCAATGACACCTGATCACCCGAGTAAGAGATTGGCCCCTTGTAAAGAGGTTGCAACAATTGGGAACCCAGTCTACTTGATGGAGCCAATACTCTCATCCAAGTGTCTCTATATCAATTAAATCTGAGGGCTAATGTGTAGTTGCCTTTGCACTCAAGATCCTACAATATCCAAACAGACAACCAGTCAATAAAAACTGCAATTCTGAATGCAGAACCTTGTATAGTTTCGTCTCACATAATTCTGCTCAAAGAGTGCCATACAGTGACCACATAATACTGCCATATTGTGTCAATACAACGCCTAATATCTCATATAGAGTGCCCATGCAGCAGGTATGAGTCACTTGAACTCAAGCTGTCCCCATAGTAACAAACATTCGTAAACAAATGGGGAGGAGAAACTTCAAGAGGGTCATGCCACCCTAAAAGAAATGTAAGAGGGTAGGGACAAGGTCTGTGGTATGGAGGGTAAAGAATTGTTAAGGAATAATCAGCATGGGCAGATTCTGTTCTGGTTTTGGTTTGGGCCACCTCTGCTCTATGTATGCCCAGCTCCACTATGTGAGTTTTTGACATGGGCTGGAGAAGGTGGGTGCGGGAAGGAGCAGGCAAATTGCCAATTTTGCTCATCCCATAATCTGTATATATACAGAATGAGTCAAAAGTCTCAGGAAAACCTTTTATTTCAGAAACAAAAGAGAAAATGAAATTGATATCTTAATATCCCAGAAAGTAATGGGTGAGGGGGCCTATCTATGTCCAGAAAAATGGCCACCATCTTCAAAGCTGTCACATTGGATCAAGTACAAATTTTTCCAATGGGAAGGGAGTCATGTAGCATATTAAAAAGACCAGGATTTTCTCAGAAATCGATTGCTGCAATCAGATTTGCAATATCTCTTGTGGTTCAAAAGTTATCAACCGGGAACGTTCCCTGTAAGGCACAGCTATTTGACGTGTTTAATGTGCTGTCCATGGTGCTGAACACAATTCCATCTTGAACCACAAGACATATTGCAAATATGATTGAAGCAATTGATTTCTAAGAAAATTATGATCTTCTTTGATATGCTACCTGACCCTCTTTCCATTGGAAAAATTTGCCATTAATCCAACATAGCCTAAATGATAGGCCTCCTGACCCATTTCTTAAATAAAAGGGTTGTCCCTGGACTTCTGGCTCGCCTTGTATATTATATGTGCACAAGATTTCAAAATCTCTAATTTGCTTTTTCAAATGCTTCCTAATTTTTTTATCCACAAGAAAAAAAAAGTAGTCGTTCACTGTTTGAGTATTTTTATTTCTTTTGCTGTGCTTGGTGATTTTGTGTTAACGCAGTTTTTGGGCAACTCAGCATTTTGCTGTGGTTCATTCTATGGGTCACACAGCGTGCAGCGGTAAATTACAGCTTGTCCAGTGATGCTCGAAAATATCTTCTATGTATCTTATTTAAATTACAGTTTACATTAGCATCTACCTACTCCTCAAAGAGCATCTAAAATATGCAGCGCAGAAAGAAAAAGAAGAAAACATTGGAGGTTTAGTATGCAGATTTCACCAAGAAAACAGAGATTGTGTGCCCTAAATTTATTGTAAAGTATATCTTCAAATGTGAGCATCTATTTTTAGGTCAAAAATTCTAAAATGTATAAAGTAAATTAGCTATTCATAGACACGTTAAGTATAATGAGTGTTTATGAGCTGTGAGGAGTTCAGAGATAAGAGCTAGAGAGAGAGAGCCATCAGAGCAGCTCCCTGATGAATTCAGTGTAAAACAGCAAGCAATAATCTACAGATACACTGATAGTGAAGGCTGTAGAACAAAAACTGTAGAAAATTTTAAGTAAAGACCAATAAAAAAAGACTTTTAGCCCAAATTAAGAAAAATGCAGTTATAAAAACATTGCCCTGTAAGGTGTTAACCACTAGAGATGAGCGAGTAGTGTTCGATCGAGCCGGTATTCGATCGAATACTACGCTATTTGGCGTACTCGATTTCGTTCGAGTATAACGGCGATGGCGCACTTAGAATTCGTTTCCCCTCCCACCTTCCCTGGCGCTCTTTTTCCACCAATCAACATGCAGGGGGGGTATGACAGGCACGCTGAGCACGCTGGCAGCGCGAAAACAGCGTCTACATGGATTGGCTGGAAAAACCATGTGACCTCGAATATTAAAAACTCAGCTCTTCCTGCTCGTACGCATATGCTGCGTGAACTTAGTCAGGGACAGAGGCTGGAGAAGGGACAGACAGGTTTTAGCAGTTGGACAGGCAGGAGCGTGATTAAAAAGCCCTTATCAGGGCTACTATAGTGCAGTACAGTGATAGCTTTACTACAATATACAGTCTACAGAGAACAATTGCTGTATTCAGGGATAGCTGCTGGAGTAGGGACAGAGAGAGGCATTAGTGGTGTATTAGGTGCTCTGCTACATACAAAACTATATTTGGCACTACTGTTCTGCGTTCTTTTTTGGCTGCAAAACCCTGTTATATACCTAGTGTGTATATGCACCATCTGATCTGGCAGTATACGGCTGTGAATTTTATTTTTTTTTTTAAATACAGTTTATTTGGCTCTAGTGTTCTGGGTTCTGTGTGCCTGCAATACCCTTTTTGTATACCAGGTGTAAATACCCACCGTCTGTACAGTTAGTACACGGCTGTGTACCTTGATATATACAATATCTAGGCCTTTTAATTGGCCACTGTACTGTGCGTTCTCTTGCTAAAATTATTTCACATACCTGGTGTAAATACCCACCGTCTGTACAGTTAGTACACGGCTGTGTACCTTGAAATATACAATATCTAGGCCTTTTAATTGGCCACTATACTGTGGCGTTCTCTTGCTAAATTATTTCACATACCTGGTGTAAATACCCACCGTCTGAGCAGTTAGTACACGGCTGTGTACCTTGAAATATACAATATCTAGGCCTTTTAATTGGCCACTATACTGTGCGTTCTCTTGCTAAATTATTTCACATACCTGGTGTAAATACCCACCGTCTGAGCAGTTAGTACACGGCTGTGTACCTTGAAATATACAATATCTAGGCCTTTTAATTGGCCACTATACTGTGCGTTCTCTTGCTAAATTATTTCACATACCTGGTGTAAATACCCACCGTCTGTTCTGTTACTACACGGCTGTGTACCTTGAAATATACAATATCTAGGCCTTTTAATTGGCCACTATACTGTGCGTTCTCTTGCTAAATTATTTCACATACCTGGTGTAAATACCCACCGTCTGAGCAGTTAGTACACGGCTGTGTACCTTGAAATATACAATATCTAGGCCTTTTAATTGGCCACTATACTGTGCGTTCTCTTGCTAAATTATTTCACATACCTGGTGTAAATACCCACCGTCTGAGCAGTTAGTACACAGCTGTGTACCTTGAAATATACAATATCTAGGCCTTTTAATTGGCCACTATACTGTGCGTTCTCTTGCTAAATTATTTCACATACCTGGTGTAAATACCCACCGTCTTGAGCAGTTAGTACAACGGCTGTGTACCTTGAAATATACAATATCTAGGCCTTTTAATTGGCCACTGTACTGTGCGTTCTCTTGCTAAATTATTTCACATACCTAATTATATACCCAAATATTGTATTTGCAACCAAAAAAAAATAAAATGCGGAGGGGGGCTAGCGGAATCGGACGTGGACGAGGACGGGGGCGCGGAAATGCTGTTGGTGGCCTTGTTGAAGCCAGTGGGGATACAATGCGTGCTGGTGAGGGTCAGCCAGGATCCCACTCATCCAGAATCCCTGCCTTTATGGGACAGTTAAGCAGGGGGCGAGTTACACCGCTGTTGAGGCCTGAGCAGGTTGAACAGGTGGTGCAATGGATAGCCGATAGCGCTTCCACACAGTTGTCCACCAGCCAGTCATCCACACAGTCTCACTCTGACCCTCCTTCCTCCACACCTGGCCAACAGAGTCATCCCACCCTTGACCCCACCCAGGAGCTCTTTTCGGGTCCTTTTTCAGATGTGCCGGAAGAATCCCAGGAGCTAGCAGAGGAATTTGTTTGTAGTGATGCCCAAACACTTCAGTTTTCGCCATCTCCTGCTGATGTGGACCCTGAACCAGCATCTGTTATCATGAGCGATGATGATGATGAGACGCAGTTGCCATCAAGGGAGGCTGTTGGAATGTCCAGTGGGCAGGAGGAGGAGCAGAGTGAGGAAGAGGAGGTGGTGGATGACGAAATGACCGACCCCACTTGGCCCGGGGTGATGTCCAGCGGGGAAAGCAGTGGAGAGGTGGTGGTCTGCGCAGCGCCGAAAAAGGCAGCAAGAGGCAGAGGGATGTCCAGAGGCAGAGGGATGTCCAGAGGCAGAGGGATGTCCAGAGGCAGAGGGATGTCCAGAGGCAGAGGACAGTCCAGACAGAGTAGTGAGGCCACAGCCAGCACGGCCGAAGCTGTTCCCGGCAGCGGGCAGTCGCGCGAAGCTCCCCCATCGAGGCCTCGTACTTCTGTGGTGTGGAGATTTTTTAATGTTTGTGCGGATGACAAACTGAGCGCGGTTTGCACACTCTGCCACTCAAAACTGAGTAGGGGCTCTGAGAAGAGCAATCTGACCACCTCAGGCATGCGGCGTCACTTGGAAGTCAAGCATGGGCTGAGTGGGAGAGAGCAAACGCAATACAACCTGCGCCCGGTCCTGCTGCCACTGCCTCTTCCCCTTTGTTGTGTGCTGGCCAACTGCGGTCCAGACCTCCAGCCAGGACACCTCCACATCTGCCTCTGCCTCGGCTACTTTGGGGCCTTCTCCTTCAGCCTCTCCCCTGTCCCCCGCCTCTTCGCCCTGCACCTTCACACTCCTCGTCCCATCAACTGTCCATCCTCGCAGGCGTTCGACCGCAGGCGGAAGTACGCCTCGAGTCACCCCCAAGCCCAAGCCTTAAACTGCCACACATCTCCAAACTGCTGGCCCTGGAGATGTTGCCGTTTAGGCTTGTGGAGACGCAGGCCTTCCGCGACCTGATGGCGGCTGCCGCACCTCGCTATTCCGTCCCCAGCCGCCACTACTTTCCGGAGTGCCGTCCCGCCGCCCCTGCACCAGCACGGTGTCGCGTAACATCAGGCGGGCCCTGACGTACGCAGTCAGCGCAAAGGTCCACTTGACCACCGACTCGTGGACAAGCGCTTGCGGCCAGGGACGCTACATCTCTTTGACGGCACACTGGGTGAATGTAGTGGAAGCGGGGACGGGGTCGCAAACAGAGACGGCCTTACCTACCACCCCCGCCCAAGATTGCAGCATGGGTTCTGATAAACCCCCTCCTCCTCCTCCTCCTCCTCCTCCTCCTCCTCCTGTGCCTTAACATCGCCCTCAGCCGCTAGCTGGAAGCGTTGCAGCACTGGCGCGGGGAGACGTCAGCAGGCGGTGCTAAAGCTCATCAGCTTGGGCGACAGGAAGCACAGCGCCCCAGAGGTGAGGGACGCCATATTGCAGCAGACGGAGATGTGGCTGTCGCCGCTGCAGCTAGGACCAGGCATGGTCGTGTGTGATAACGGCCGTAACCTGGTGGCGGCTTCTGGAGCTTGCCGAACTCAATCACGTACCATGCCTGGCCCACGTTTTTAATCTGGTAGTCCAAAAATTTCTAAAGACTTACCCCAACCTGGCAGAGCTACTGGTGAAAGTGCCGGCGCTTGTGCGCTCACTTTCGGAAGTCAACTGTAGCTGCTGCTAGTTTAAAAAAACTCCAGCAACGCTTCCATTTGCCTGAACATCGGCTGTTGTGCGACCTGCCGACTCGCTGGAATTCCACCCTATTCCATGTTGGCCAGGGTGTGTGAGCAGCAGAGAGCATTGATGGAGTACCAGATTAATGAATCCACGCGTGCCTCCAACTCAGCTCCCTCAGTTTGCCAACCACGAGTGGCCATGGATGGCAGACATATGCGATGTACTGCGTATCTTTGAGGAGTCCACCAAGAAGGTCAGCAGCGAGGACGCTATAGTGAGCGTAACCATCCCGCTCCTATGCGTCCTTAAAGAATCGCTCATCGCAATAGGGAGAACGCATTGCACGCAGAGGAGACGGGGTAGGAGGAGACGCAACGGACGCTACACAGTCAGACCAACTTTTGTCTGCTTCACGGTGGCAGTTGCAGGAGGAGGAGGATGAGGAGGAGGACGACGTGGGAGGTGGCTGTGGAAGAGGAGGAGGATGCTGGCGGCGAGGGTAGCAGTCAGGCTGTGTGCGTCCATTGGTTCAGCGCGGATGGGGCGGAGAGGAGGCGGAAGAGGAAGAGGAGGAAATGGCAAGTGATCCTTCTGGTGGGGGCAGTGACGTCATGCCTATTCAGAGTCTGGCACACATGGCTGACTTCATGCTGGGCTGCTTTTCCCGGGACACACGTGTTGTCCGGATAGTGGAGAACAAACTGTACTGGGTCTTCGCACTCCTGGACCCCCGGTATAAAGATAACGTCTCCTCTTTTATTCCGGTAGAGGAGAGGACGAATCGATTGCTGGAATACCAGAGGGAACTCGTGCAGAACATGATGGAGATTTTCCCACACACCATCACTGGCGGCAGAGAGGAGAGGGTCTCCCAGAGTCCCACAACATCCATCAGGCCCACAGCCACCAGGGGAACACTCTCCAAGGTGTGGGACACGTTCATGGCACCCCCTCGTGCAACTTCCATCACTGCGGGGCCCGCTATCAGCAGGAGGGACAAGTATCGGCGGATGTTGCGGGAGTACCTGGCAGACCGTACCCCTGTCCTCCCCGATCCCTCGGCGTCCTACACTTACTGGGGTCTCCAAGTTGGACACGTGGCTGGAACTGTCCCTGTATGCCTTGGAGGTGCTTGCCTGCCCTGCCGCCAGCGTGCTATCAGAAAGGGTGTTCAGCGCAGCCGGGGGCATTATAACCGATAAGCGCAGCCGCCTGTCAACCGACAGTGCCGACAGGCTGACGCTAATCAAAATGAACAGCAAGTGGATTGACCCGGACTTTGCTTCTCCAACCGTGGAAAGCAGCCAAAAGTGAAGTGCCATCTGTATGAAGTGCCATTTCCTCCTCCACCTCCTCCTCCTTAACCGCCGTAGAATTGCTCCGTAAATAAGAAAAATTTATATATTTATGGCTCACCTCTTGGGCCTCCATATAATTTTTAACAGGTCTCACCTCTTGGGCCTCCACATAATTTTTAAGAGGTCTCACCTCTTGGGCCTCCACATAATTTTTAACGAGGTGTCACCTCTTGGGCCTCCACAAAAATCTTTAAGAGGTCTCACCTCTTGGGCCTCCACATAATTTTTAAGAGTCTCACCTCTTGGCTCCACATAATTTTTAAGAGGTCTCACCTCTTGGCCTCCACATAATTTTTAAGAGGTGTCACCTCTTGGGCCTCCACAAAATCTTTAAGAGGTCTCACTCTTGGGCCTCCACATAATTTTAGAGGTCTCACCTCTTTGGGCCTCCACATAATTTTTTAAGAGGTGTCACCTCTTGGGCCTCCACAAAATCTTTAAGAGGTCTCACCTCTTGGGCCTCCACATAATTTTTAAGAGGTCTCACCTCTTGGGCCTCCGCAAAATCTTTAAGAGTCTCACCTCTTGGGCCTCCACATAATTTTAACCCGTCTCACCTCTTGGGCCTCCACATAATTTTTAAGAGGTCTCACCTCTTGGGCCTCCACATAATTTTTAAGAGGTGTCACCTCTTGGGCCTCCACAAAATCTTTAAGAGGTCTCACCTCTTGGGCCTCCACATAATTTTTAAGAGGTCTCACCTCTTGGGCCTCCGCAAATCTTTAAGAGGTCTCACCTCTTGGGCCTCCACATAATTTTTAACCCGTCTCACCTCTTGGGCCTCCACATAATTTTTAAGAGGTCTCACCTCTTGGGCCTCCACAAAATTTTCCATGAGCCTCTGGCCAGCCCACGGCCTCTTCCTGCCTTTTTGCGGTCCTACGCCATCCCTCAACATCCCCACTGCTTTACCTGCTAGACATGACACTGGGCCAGGTCGGGTCACTGACATCTCCTAGCGCCAACAATTTGGGCATTTTAAGGCTCCTGCATGTGTTTGAGTTGTTTTTACATTTTAAAGAAGACATGTCTGACCACATCTCACACACACACACACAATGACAATTAGGGGTGGGGTCTATTTGCTTTCCCCCTTGCCTATGCCATCTGTGGTTGTCATAGGCAACGTGATTTTAAGGGGTGCAGAATTTTATCTTCTTTTTTGTCTAGTATGGCTTGGGGTCCATGGCAATGTAGAGGAAAGAAGGTTTCCTTGTATGGTCTCACTTTACAGAGAGGTTATATTGTCTTTGGAGTGTATTGTTGAGAGGCTGTGATAGTGGCGTAATAGTGCGACTTGGGCGCGTTATATGCACCCAGACATGCTTCCCCTGCTGTCCCAGTTGCATTCCAGCAGTGTTGGCATCCTTTTCTGAGGTTTCAGGGTGGACTTGGTGACCTCCAAGTGGTCGAATTGAGATTTCCAAGTGGCGAGCATTTTTTCCCCATAGACTTTAATGGGATTCGATATTCGGTCGAATAGTCGAATTTCGCGGTCTATTCGAATCGAATTTCGAACTTTCGAATATTTCACTACTCGCTCATCTCTATTAACCACCTTTAATTTTAATTCATTTTTTTATTTTGGGAAAAAAACTCATTTAAAGGGTTTATGCCATGACTAATGTAAAAAAATAAAAATCAGACATCATATAGTACATGACAATATCTTTAAAAAAAAAAACTAGATCCAGCCCTGCACTTCACATAGTTCCAGAGATCTCCCTATTCATTGCTCTGCTAGATTTATACCAAGCTGTCAGCTCAAGGGGAGTGTCTTTTCTTCTGCAGCTCAGGAGGCGTGCCTCTCTCCCTATCACAGCTCAGGAGGCGTGTCCATGTTCTCCCTATCACAGCTCAGAGGGCATGTTCATAATCTCCCTATCACAGCTCAGGAGGTAGGTGAAGGATGAAACTGAGCATGTGCGGCCATCAGTGATCAGGTCAAAGAAATAAGAAAAGAACAGCAGGAGGCGCTATACCAATAATTGTAACATAGTAACATAGTTTGTAAGGCCGAAAAAAGACATCTGTCCATCCAGTTCAGCCTGTTTTCCTACCTGCAATTACAAATGTATTCTGATCCAGGGGCTGGTTTTAAATCTGTAGAATATTTTTTGTGGGACAACCCCTTTAAGCCATATTCATAATTTAGCTACTGTATAATAAGATACATGGATACATGCAGACATATGGAAAGCGAAGGCTGTAGAACAAAATCTGTACAAAATGTTTAATAAAGAGTAATTAATTTTTTTTTTTTTTTTAGCCCAAGATGAGTAAAATTCAATTATGAAATAATATTTATAGCCTCTAAATAATACATTTTCATTTTTGAAAAAAAAAATGCAGAAGAAAACAATTCTGTTGACATTAGTCTTTATGTCCTAATCCAGCATGGTACTAATTTATTGTATTGAATTGTAAAGTAATGCAGTTTTGGGGGCACGTAATATGACTATTCGCTAACATGTAAGTGTATGGTTAGCTAAGGTCAACGTTATGACATTACATTTTGGCCCTGGATACTTTCATATTTGGACATCTTACCAAAAATCCTAAAACATCAAATTGTGGGGCACAATTCCTCTAACATTTGTCTAATCGGAAACCAATTTAAAGGGGTTATCCCATGACTAATGCAAAAAATGAAAATCAGACATCATATAGTACATGACAAAGCTAACAAAGCTAGAACCAGCCCTGTACCTCACATGGATCCAGAGATCTCCACATTCATTGCTCTGCTAGATTTTTATCAAGCTGACAGCTCAAAATGAGTGTCTTTTCTGCTGCAGCTCAGGGGGGTGTGCCCATGCTCTGCCTATCACAGCTCAGGAGGTAGCTGAAGGAGGAAACTGAGCATGTGCGGCCATCTCAGTGAGCAGGACAAAGATATAAGACAAGGAACAAACAGCAGGTGGTGCTATACAGATAGATTTTATTGAATAGCTCAGTGGCTATGCTAAATTATTAATTACATGCAATTACAAAAATATTCAGATCCAGGTGCTGGTTTGAAAACTGTAGAATATTTTTCGTGGAACAATCCCTTTAAGTCTATGGCAATCATCAGCACATATTTCAGAACAAGTTTTCTTTTGTCTTGTGGTGCAAAACTGTAGGGTACACAGGTTATGGTTGCACTCAGGTCCTGGAGTCTAAGGGGACATGCAAAGCTCCTCTCCCTCAGTCCTCAGGGGCTGGACAAGTAGTAGGCAGAGGCGGAGCCACTGCTTTCAGATTAATTTCATAGCAGCCAAAAATGATGAGCGTGACTCAAATTCTGGCTGGAAATTCCAAATTTATTGCAGCCTGCGCCCTTGCCAGGACTGAACCCAATGTCCAACAATCACAATAGAGACTGATTGCATGTCAATCATGATGACATTGTGCGCCTACAGAACGATCCCACATGTGTGCATGCTGCCGTTATTCTAAGCCCATCAATGTTACACCTAGGACAATATATACAAGAAGATATATGATCAGAATGTTTTTGTGGTGTCAGCTTTACGGCAAGACTGATCTTTTGTTATTCTGAAGCATAGGCCAAAAATGTATAATAATAAGATGCTTTACTACCGAAAAGAACAGTGTAAAATGTCACAACTTTAAATGTATTCTTCCTTATGAGGGTCCCACGCGGTATAAATCTAGCTCATAAATCTGCCTAAGCAGACATGAATGGAGCCATCGAGCATAGTAATATCTGCTTACCGAGCCGTCATTGTCTCACCGATCCCAGATAAGGCTAAAGTACAGCTCGTAGATATAAGTATGTTCCAAAATCCACTGAAATTCTAATATGACCAATACTGTGATGGGAGCTTTATTACTGTTATCAGCATTTAGAGAGATTGAAAATCACGGAAAAAGATACAAAACATCCTGCAGGATATGAGAGTAAATATGCGGATGTACAAGGCTACATCTATAAAATCACGGAAAATAATGCACTAAAACAATAGATGCAAACATAACGTATGGACTAAGCCCTTAGTCTAATAATTAAAATCTGAGACCTCAGCCAATATATTTTGATCAAAACACATCTATTGTTTTACTGCATTATTTTCCATGATTTTATTTAGAGAGATCGGTAAAATTTGCCTGTATCCAGTGGGAATTATAATGGCTAGGGGCCTTTTATTGGGAGATTCCACTTCTATTTAGTATCCATGGGGTCTGCACAATCAGTGGTGCTCTATAGAAACCTCTGGGAAGGGGTTTGTGCTCTTCACAGATTGTAAACCCTTCCCCTGAGGATAGGAGGGTTCTAAGCATCCAATCCCTATCAGTGTTATCTTTAGAAAAGTCTATGTCATATAAAGTAGAGAGATAGGTGGGGTTCGATTAATGTATCTGAACATTCATAAACCAGATTTGCCTGCAGAAATAAAGTGCCATAGTACACTCACTTTTACCCTGTTGGTTACACGTACGGTACCACAGGTTGAGGGACACCATAAGGCACCCAGAACAATCAGCTATTTTCTTGGGACTGGCCAACCACCTGATGTGTATGACGGTCTCTCAATTCTTCTCCGACAACTGGTGTTGGGAGAAGAGAAGGATCGGGCTGATGGATTTCAACATTTCCAGTCCTTTTATTCTTAAGGAAGATAAGCTGCTGCCCAAGGTGTTTGGTGGCGACTTATTTTCCTCGTGTACGTTCAGCCAACGATGCATGTGTATAGGGAGTCTGAATCAGCTGTACAAGGTCTTTCTTCTAGCAGAATTCTATGACCAGGTCCCTCCAAATTGACCCAGATCAAGCAGGATAGTCCTAGTTTTCCAGGTGCTGTCCCACTGTCCTGAGTGTCCTCATGCCCTTGCAAAGTCCTGATGTTCCTTACACCATTTCCATAGTAAGGCCTCATTTGTGGTCCATACCACGTATTCTAGGGGGGAAAATTCTATACCTTGGGTTATTTTTGATTCTGTTCTGAGTGTTGCATGCTTCAACATATGCAAAATTACACAGGTCGTCTCTCTTATTTATCTCTAGGTAAGAGGATAGTGCGTCACTGACAAATCATACGGTGAAGTGCTCACCATGCACACAGAATTGAGGTGTGCATGTAGCCTTACAGGGATTGTCCACTTTGGATAACTAATGTTTGTCAGAAGGGATCCTGATGGTATACTGATCACAGAAAGCCAGAGCTATTAGCGGTAGACTGGATGGGTACCAAGCACTACGTTTCTATAGTTCTCCTGCAGCGCCACCTCTGGGGAAGTGCAGCATTGCACACTTTACATTGAAATGAATAGATTACTGTATATATACACAGACCTCTTGGGTCCTCCAGAGAGAGCCCTGAGTAGGGTACCCCATGTATTAACTCAGAATGCCCTAAATCAGGTGAATATTATTATTAACAATAAAGATAAGTAATAAAGATTACTATTATTATTAGGATTGAGCAAATTGACCTTCTGATTATAGAACCAAAGTCGATTCGTTAAAAAAATGACTTTGGCATTCCTATCTGCGGATTTGAAAACATTTTAAAATAGGAATTCGAAGTCTGCTCCCGTACTGGGGATTACCTCCGTACTGAAGCTGACTTCGGATTCCTTTTTTAAAATGTTTTTTTAAAGAGTACCTCTCCCCGCTCCTGACATGCCTGTTTTAATAGCTTTTAATAGCTGTAATAACAATTCTGGAGCATCTATTCTTATGTCTCCATGTTGTACCATTCCTTTATTATTTGCACTAGAATTTATGAATTGCTAGCAGTCTGCAGCAGTGGCATGCCTAGGGTGTTTTGCACCCGGGGCGGGTCCTTTCTCTGGCACCCCCCACCAATATGTTAAAAAATTGTACCCCCTCACAGTAGTATTGCCCTCATTGTACAAACTTCACGGTAATTTTGTACAGATGTGTGCCCCCTCACAGTAGTTATACCCAAATGCCCACATTGTGCCCCCTCACACTTGTAATGCCCTCTTTGTGCCCCCTTCACAGTAATAATCCCCACTGTGCCCCCCTTTATAGTAATAATGCCCACTGAGCCCCATTCACAGTAATAATCCCCACTGTGCCCCCTTTATAGTAATAATGCCCACTGTGCCCCCTTTATAGTAATAATCCCCACTGTGCCCCCTTTATAGTAATAATGCCCACTGTGCCCCCTTTATAGTAATAATGCCCACTGTGCCCCCTTCACTGTAATAATGCCCACTGTGCCCCCTTTATAGTAATAATGCCCACTGTGCCCCCTTCACTGTAATAATCCCCACTGTACCCCCTTTATAGTAATAATGCCCACTGTGCCCCCTTCACAGTAATAATGCCCACTGTGCCCCCTTGACAGTAATAATGCCATCTGTGCCCCCTTCACAATAATAATGTTGTCTGTACCCCCTTCATTGTAGTAATGCCCTCTGGCTCTGTGCCCCCTCCATAGTAAAAATGCCCACTGTGCACCCTTCACATTAGTAATGCCCTCTGTGCCCCCTCCAGAGTAGTAATGCCCCCTGTGCCCCCTCCAGAGTAGTAATGCCCTCTGTGCCCCCTCCAGAGTAGTAATGCCCCTTTGCCCCCATCCAGAGTAGTAATGGCCCCTGTGGCCCCCTCCAGCATAGTAGTGCCCCCTCCAGAGCAGTAATGCCCCCTGTTCCCCCTCCACAGTAGTAATGCCCCCTGTTCCCCCTCCACAGTAGCAATGCTCCCTCTGTATTAAAAAAAAAAAAAAAAACAGCAGCTACTCACCTTGTCCCGTTCCTTAAGTCCTCTCTTCTCTGCAGGCACAGATCGCTCTGCAGCAATGTGTGGGCGGAGCTTATGCAGATTTCTGGGCGCGAGGAGGAGCGCGGGGAGGTGAGTGACAGGACATCAGCTCCCTGCGCTCCAGCAATGAGCACTTCCATCTGTATTGATGGAAGCGCTCATTGCTTCCGGCACCCCCTGAGAGCTGGCACCCGGAGCGGACCGCACCCCCAGCCCCCACCTTAGTACGCCACTGGTGTGCAGTAAGGGTACAGAGGGGAGGTAACCAGTTGGGGGTGTGTACCTGCACAGACTCACTCTATCCAATCAGTGCTGCCATTCTCAGTCTGTGCAGGTACACACCCCCAACTAGTAACCTCCCCTCTGTACCCTTACAGCAGACTGCTAGCAATTCATTCATAACTTCTAGTAGAAATAATAAAGCAATGGCACAACATAGAGACATAAGAATAGATGCTCCAGAATTGTTATTACATGGGGAATGCATGAAGTTATTAAAATATGCCTTGCAGGAGTGGTGAAAGGTCCTCTTTAAATCCGCAGATAGAAATACCGAAGTTATTTACTGAAGTCTTGCACAACTTTCGACGGGACAAAAACAGTATTACAAAGTTTTATAAAGAATTGACTTCAGATCAGAAGCTCAATTCGGTCAACCCTAATTATGATTATTAACCCCTTTCAGCTAGTATCGATAGAGGGTCGTCATCCTTTCATAGCCCCTCCCTTGAGTTTTTTTCACCCTATGGTTATACATTCTATTATATGTCAGCCTTTAGCAAATACAAGGTCTCACTGGGACATTATTAATCATGGCTATCGCTGTATACCAGGCCATAAAGTATTCGCCAGGGAATAGCTCCTTGTGACGCATGTATACGAGAGTTCTCTATTGTTGATGCTGCGGCAGCCAACATCATAATTCACAAATAATAATTTCAGAGATATTCTCCAAGACGCTGAGATCTCAAGTGAAATGAGCCTCCTGCTGTTCTTATAATTTTATCCGGTCACGGTGGAAATACATTAGTGTTTGAATCTCTCCTGCTTGTGCTGGTGACAGCCACCGGATCCTGAAGCATCGGGAGTGGAACGACTGTCGTCTTGTATCAATTTAATAACAATTAGAAGATAAGCAGTTGGTGGCTCATCGGAAATGAAATACATTATTATTACATTGTTGTCGGAGGTTTGATTGATTTATATTTTACGTTATCAAACAAACAATGGAGTTTAATTATGAATAAATAAGGACAAATCAGGGAGATTATCTTTACCGAAAATGAAGTCAAGGAGGCGGTCCTATCAGTGATTGACAGGTATCTCTATATGTGCACTTGTAGATGAAAGGCTGTCAATCACTTTAGGACCGCCTCCTTCACCTCAAAGATCTGAATGAGCAGAAATTTAAAGAAGAACTCCCGCAAAAAAAATTTATTCCATGTTCTGCTAGAAATGTACATGATGTAATCTGTAGTGAATGTCATTTTCTTTCCAGTGGCTGTGTTTTGAGTTATATCTCCCTGATGTTTCTCATGTGTGTCATGTGACTAGGAATCAGACCCACCAGATAACACAGCATCTTATGTGTGGACAGGAAGTCTATTTCTCTATGAATTCCTATGGGGAGCCTAACTTTCAGTCTCATAGGAATGAGTAGAGCAGTGACTGGCTTCCTGTCCTGGGTCAGTTGGAGGTCAGGGAGTTGGTCACATGACCCAGCTACAAAAAGAAGAGAGTGGATAACTCTCAATTAGAGTCCCTGATAAGAAGATTACATTCACTACAGATTATATCATGCACCTTTCTAACAGGTCAGAGACTAAAAATTTTTGCGGGAGTTCTTCTTTAATTTAAGTGAACAAATTGCATGATTTACTGAATATTTTCCAACAGAACTACAATGCTTTTTGCTTTATAAGACACACTTTTTCCCCCAAAAAATGGTGGAAAAATGGCAGTGCATCTTATAAAACAAATACTAATGGAAGTATTTAGTATATTATGGAATATTATGGAAGAGCTTACTTGTACTCACCACTCCCTGGTCTTCTTCCAGGCATTGCGACGTGTCCTAACTGCGTATAGCCAGGGACGGTGAGTGCAGAAAAAGCGCACTGTCCAGAGCAGGAGAGGTACATTTTTTATTTATTTATTTTTTTTAATTGTCTGATCTGAGGTCTGATGAAGATTAGGGGTTTGATTGGTGGGTCTGATCTAAGGTCGGATACAAATTGGGGGTCTGAATAGGGGTTTTGAATAAGATTGTGGGTTCTGATCTGAGGTCTGATAAAGACTGGAGGCCAGATGAAGATTGAAGGGTCTGATCTAGATCTGATGAAGATTGAGGGATCTGATCTAGGTCTGATGAAGATTGGTGGTCTGATCTGAGGTCTGATGAAGATTGGCGGTCTGATGAAGATTGAGGGATCTGATCTAGGTCTGATGAAGATTGGTGGTCTGATCTGAGGTCTGATGAAGATTGGGGGACTGATGAAGATTGAGGGATCTGATCTAGGTCTGATGAAGATTGGTGGTCTATCTGACGTCTGATGAAGATTTGGGGCCTGATCTGAGGTCTGATGAACAGTTAAAAAAAGAAAACAAAACACAGCACCCATTCAGGTTCCAGGATGCACCACTTCCTAGGGGCCAGTCCAATGGCTCCTCAGTAACAACAAAAAACCCGAAAGATGAAGACAGCATCCAACAGTTGCAGTGATGAGGTTCTTGAATCCATAATAGTGGTTTTATAAATCTGAGGTCTGATGAAGATTGGGGGTCTGATCTGAGGTCTGATGAAGATTGGGGGTCTGATCTGAGGTCTGGTGAAGATTGGGGGTCTGATGAAGATTGAGGGATCTGATCAAGGTCTGATGAAGATTGGTGGTCTGATCTGACGTCTGATGAAGATTTGGGGCCTGATAAAGATTGAGGGATCTGATCTAGGTCTGATGAAGATTGGGGGTCTGATCTGAGGTCTGATGCAAGATATATATTTTTTTCTTATTTTCCTCCTCTAAAACCTTAAAATCTATATGCGTCTTATAAAAAAAAATATGGTATATCTCAATCTGCTCAGCTCCTCCTGCTCTAGAACATGCTGTCTATAGCTCAGATATCAAATTCAACCTAACAAGATTTCTTTTAAGGCCTCTTTGTTTTACTGTCATCCTCAGCCTGCTGTACCTGTGGAAAAATCCATTCTCACCTGCTCCCCGTTCCCCATTCTGGGTCACATCCTTGGTCTTTTGGTTTTTATTTGTAAACTTCTGGACAGATGGGATCACATGCACCTGTGCAGTCAATGACTGACCTCGGCGGTGACATGTCCCATACAGTACCACTTGAGGACATGTCACCACTGAAGCCAGTTATTGCCTCTGCATGTGTGACTTCGTCTGTCTGGAAGGAACTTTACAGATGGGGAGCAGAGGCCAGTGAAGGGAGCTGGAAGGCAGCTACAGGTAGCAGGTCAGTATGGCCTTTTCCACATTTGAAAGTTAAAAAAGTAAAAAAAAAAATCTTACAAGAAGAAACAATTTCTGCTTTTAGCTTCGAAACCTGCAGCCAAAAGTCCCAAAACTGCACAAGAACTGGAGTGCTTCATCCCAGACTTATGCCAGGCTTGCCCCACCTACAGAGAAGTGGGGGTCTGCCCCTGAGGA